>BMAV01027094.1:27176-43162 GCA_019973955.1 Trichonephila inaurata madagascariensis | reverse complement strand
AAAATAAATACATTAAGGTGATTATTTGTATTTCTAGTTATTTCTAGTGTTCTGTGCCAGGGTAACCACTCCTAAAGTAAGATTGGGTTCCAGTCATAATCACTTAAATGGAGGACCCTCGGAATTTGATTTGAGGGAACTGCTGCAAGGTAGCAAGTTTCTGATTCCCTCCGGATGAAGGAAAATTAGACCGGCTGAATCTCATCAGTGAACAGAAAAGTCTCCACCGACTTCTTTAATCTCGGATATTCTCTGCATGGTACTAAATAAGCTGTTCTCAGATCAGACCAGAAAGAAAAGCAAACAGCAAGTCTTCTTGCAAACAGATCTTTCTTGTGTATGCTTCAGGATACACTAATTATTTTAACATGGTTTCCTGTGGCCATATGAAGTTCATTAGACAAATCTTGAAATACCATGGAAAAAATTGCTGTTCTCTCGTTACGCCTCGCTATTGAATAATCCTTGACTTAGATTGGATGTTGTACGGCTTCCCATGAATTCTCTTTACAGATCTGGTTTCTTTAACCCTCTATCATCCTCCGCATTATGATTTACTGCTGTTTTTTTCATGCAATATATGTTTTGAATCACATCATTGAAAATTAAGGGATATACATAAACAAAATACTCACAATTCACTAATACTAACTAATACTCACTAATAATAATCAAAATACTACTACTTTATTGAGTACTCAACTTTGGGAAATTTAATACAAAAGAGCTAATTAATTAATTAACGGTATTCGACTGTAAAATTAATTAAACATACTATTCACTTAAAATAAACAGTCAAATCATTTTCTAAGATCTTCATCAACATACAAAAAAAATAAGACTCTTATCTTTTGACATTAACTCCTTTTTCGGAACAAAAATGACAATCTTTGCAATCCGCTGAAATTACCGTCAGCTGAAACTGTAATTTCTGCTATAAAACTATTTGCCTTCCCCTCTAAAATGCTCATCGTAGAACCCCTGCTGCAATATATCTTGGAAGAGTGGATTTCAAAGAATACTCCTGCTCAGTAACGTCAGAGTAATCGTAAAAATGCTTATTCTATGTAATTTTAAAGTGAGTGGTACTTGTAAGTACCGTCGGTAGATAAAGGGTTAAACTGTCTAAATAAATTAAACATAACATTGAGCGTTACAATAAAGTAACTAATAGTTTACATTTAAGACTGCATTTCTTCTAATCTCCCAATTCTATTACTTAAACTTTGATTGCTACTCATTTTAAGTATTTACTTTGAATGTTATCGAGTCTTGTAGAAAACCCTACAAAGGTCACCAAGGAGTACATGCGAAGAAAATGGGTAGCGTATCAATCATTATCTTTTAAATGCTCCTGACAAAGGCTCTTTTATGTTTATGTATTTGACAATAAAAATTGTATTTTTTGTAGCATTACTTTTCGTTCTGTGGTTTTGAGAAGTTCTATGAAATACGCGAATTCTCTTAATTTTTATCCCAAGTGTAATAAATGACATTTATCAACAAAACATACCTTAAAACGAAGAAAAACTTCATAGAAGTTTCAAGAGAAGCGAATCATTAGAATTTAGAATTTGATTTTATGTATTTATTCAAATGACAAGTGAGTTGAGGTGCAACAGTAGTAATAAGTCTTGAGCCTTATACAAGTCACAAGTGTAGTTAAATGTAAATGTCACAAGTTTAATTACAAGTGTAAGAATAATAAGTGTAATATTTTTAAAATTTTGAATCTATCAATGTCTCACTCGCAGATTTATTCATATATTTTGCGAGTTAAATCAAACTGGATATCCAAGTAATAATACGTGGCGACTTGAAATCAGAGAGAGAGGCTCAGATGTTATCTTTCTCACTATACCATTATTTAATTGCCAATTTCTCTCGTGTTATTCCGTAAAGTCTAATTCCACCCAACCATGGATAACTATTGGCAAACTCCAAAGTCTTTGAAAAAATTTAATGCTTTTTCTTAAAGGTATCACATTATCCAAGAAAAATAATTTAATGGTACATAAGATGAGTCTTTAATTTCCTTGGTGACTTTCCACTAAAAAAGGGGCTGCTATTTTTTAAATTCAAATGGGCTTTAAACTAATCTTGTATAATAATCTGAAATTTTGATAAATTTTTAGCTTGTTGTCCCATTTTTCAGATCAACTTTGTGAAATTTGGTATCAAAATTCCTTAGGACAATTCTAGTTGGGTATTAATTTTACAAATTTATTCTTCAATAATATTGAACGAGAATTGGCAAAAACTTATGACTGAAAAATCCTTTTAAAAAATTGTTACTGTAAATAACTTTGAAAAAGAGAATAACGAATTCCTTTTACTTAGCATATAATCTAAGGACGAGATTAATACAAAATTTCACGTGAAGACTTAAAATACAGAAGACTACATTCAATTCAATTTTAAAAACGATTTCATAGATGCATAGCACATGCGTCATAAAGAAAACAAATTAAAAATCCTAAAGCCATACTAGATGAATCTCAATAATATATAATTACAACATAATAAAATAAAAGATAAATTTAGATATAAGTCTGAAGTTTGAGCCTTACAAAAAGCAAAAATCTGAAGAGCTAGCTATAGAAATGACAAAAACCATCCGAATTTACTCAATGAATCTCAAGACTAAGAAATATCAGGAAAGATTCTTACTGTTTTTTATTAGGAACGTGACCAACGGACATGTCTCTTGGCAACTAAAGCAGATTAACTTTCTCGCAAGATGTTCATATTTCCCATCAACTCCAAACCTATACAGGATAGAATCACTAGTTGCCAAATGAACCCGTTGAACCTACAATTGCATCAAGTTTGGTCTCCAAACTTCGAGATAGAAAGTGTCTGGTAATTTGTATTTATCAGTCTACTCCACTGCCGCAGGCGAAAAGCATCAAATCTGTCTTCGATGAAAATTTTCACATTTCCTATAACTTTTTTCTTCGGGATTATTTTTCTAAAACAATGTCCCAAATCAGTATCAATGAAAATCTTGCAAACCTTCGTTAATTGTTGATCGACTTGTTTAAATATAGTTTGAAGTAATAACAAAGTTTAAGAAAGTAGTATAATTATTCAAATAATGTCTACTATTTTAAAAAAATAATAACAAAAATAATATTAAGTACAAGATAAGACAATTAAGTATCCGATAATTAAAATAGATATGGAGTACGTCTTACATTTTATATAAAAGGACATTTTAAATGTTTTTAAATGAAAAAGGGGATTAATAAATCCATACGAGTGGACCATTAACCATCATTTAATTGCTAACAATTAGTAATTAAATATCTAATAGACATATTTAATGGACAGATAACACACACAGATATTATAAGTCAAAATTTTTATTTAATATAGAGTTTTAGTACACATAAAACATGCTACGCAATTTCAACATTTCACATAAATTGAAGGAATCCTAAATAACTACAATATCAATCCCCAAATTTTTTTATAGTCATAAGAAATATTAATTAAGCTAATTGCTCATAAGAAGTCTATTTTCTCCGAAGTTGTTACAAAGTAAGTTAAAAATATACAGAAATAAGTACTTTAATTTCTCCGTTTGGCTTTGATTAGGAAGCGTTGTAGAAATTTTTAATTCATTCAACGCTGATTTGTTTAAGCTCTTTCGTCTCTTTATCAAAGTTTAACATATTCTACACTAAAAAGGAATTACAAGCAAGAAGAAATTAATACTTAATAAGGGTCCACTATTAGTAAATGTCAATATATATATATATATATAAATGTGTGTGTGTGTGTGTATGTGTGTGTGTGTGTGTGTTTAAAAACTTTTATTCAAACTGTACTCATACTTAATTACTCATTTTCAGTTGATGACAATCAACTGTTTTATTCTAGTTTTGGAATCAAATAAATTCTAAATTTTTTTCTTCTACTTTATTAGCTATCTTCCAAGAATAAGTTCCAACCATAAAAAATTCCTTTCCTTGTTTAAAATTTATTATAACTCACACAAACACACATCAAAGTTTAAAATATCTACTCGAAATAATATTGACCTGTATTATCCAACTTCGAGGAATAATTCATTCAACAGTGTATTTTAAACAGAATGAATTAACTCACACACTTATTGTTCTCCAAAAGACAACTCTAGAGTAACGAGAAACAGAGTCGAATTTTAAAATCATTAAACTAACTCTTAAGCATTTAATCACCTACTGATAAATTAGTCAGTCGGTTGGTATTCACAGATCAGTTTGTACTAATCTTCCTTCCATCCGTTTTACCTGAATAAGACTACCACTTGATTTCCTAACCAGATGCAATTTCTAAAGTAACGCGCTTCCAGAAACCTTAACAACTGTCACCCATAGAAGCAGAATTCTCTTCACTTTTCTTAGTACAAAGGGACTGATCAACGCTAATGATTAGTTAAGGGCGTCGTTGTATTTTAATTATCTTCAGAAATGGGCAGTTAAATTTCACCTGGAACTCACGTTACATTTTAAACCGTGATTGGGCGCTACCTTTTCAGCACAATCAAATTAATTACTTGCATCCGAGACTAATGAAGAGACTTCGAGTGGGGGTGGAGCATCTCTGCCTTTCATCTCCCTGCTCCTAGAAACAGAAATCACCTTTTGGAATGTTGAACATTGCATAATTTATCAGTTTCAGTATCTTGTCAAGGAATGTGTGAGAAGAGGCATTTTTTTTTAATACTGAGAGAGATATTTAATCTTTTATTTCTGTACATGTCTTGATTGTAACGTAGATTTTTTTTTTAAAAAAATAGGATTTGGTTAATCCAATTATTTTAAAAATAAATCATTATAGAAAATTTAAAGTGTGAAATGTTGTGGAACATAGCTTTGTAACTAAATGAATTGTTAAATCAAATCTAAAGGATAAAATATTGTTTTTTTCATATTTTCGAAGTTAGGAGTTATAAACTTAATCAAGAATCGCATTTATAATTTAAAATGAATGTTTGTTACACTAGCTGTGTGTGATATCACCCGATACTTTTTCCCAGTTAAGCAGATAAATTTTAAAAGTTTTATATAAAATAGTGAAAAGATTTTTAATAAGTATACATGTCTAAAGAAATCATTTAAAAAACTTATTAGTTCGAATACTTTATCTATAGAAAGTAATAATATAATTTTAAAATTTTGAATAACTGACTTAGCAGAAACAAAAATAATAAATATATTTGTTATTTATCTACCTATATGTATTAATAAAATGTTAAATGATAAAAAAAAGCAGTAAAATTGTGGATAATGTATTTTGTACATATTTTCCTTTACTTATTTATTTTTCAGCTATTTTCACAACATATTATTATAAAACCTAATATTATAAAATCTGAACTTTATAATATTAGTTATAGCATTAATGTTGTGAAAACTGTACTTTAGCATTTGGTCACAAGAGAATGACCTTGTTACCTTCTTTATATGACCTTATTACACTAGTTAGCACATGTGACTCATTTTTTTATACCTTTTGAAAGGTAAAATTTTTCAAACCATACATTCATAAAATTCCATCAATAAATTCATATTTTTAATGATTTTTCATTAGATATATATTCACTTTGAGTTAATTTTAATAAGTGTTTTTTCTGGTATTATAAGGATCCATATTATAAGGATCTGGTATTATAAGCAACGATCTCATTGTTCCAGACGTGATTGATTCCAATTACTATTTCATTGTTTACTCACTTTCACCCTTTTTCAAAAATATTTTACTTTTTTTTATTTAAAGGAAAGATAACTTAATACTTGATAAATTTAATTCTATCCCTTGACACATATACACTTGTTTAGATTGTTTTGGAAACCAACAGAGTTCCATGTTTTGCGGGATACTGCTAAGAAGTAGTTTTCTATAGAAATACAAGCAAAAGGGGAGACAAACCCGCTAAAACTTAGTTTTAGATCAAGAACCCTTTCCCCAGCTTACAATATTTTTTGAGTTCAGAATTACGGACAACAGAAACAAAAGCGTATTGTATAACGAATAAATATTAAAGTGAAATCAATGATTTTTAATGTTATTAATTATGTTTTAATAAATATACTATCTTCTCTGTGTGTAATGTGTTATTTGAAAATAAATTGTAATTGAGGAGTTAAATCCTTGATAGTATGAAATTATTTAGATAACTTGATCTTAACAATTTAAATACTTTAAGGTATCCGACTACGTTTGGAACCGTGATTTTGCAAAAGCGTATAAATGGATAATATTTATGATATTTAGTAACACTTCGATTAAAATACGTGTATAAAATTGTTTTATGAATAGTATTACAATAAAAAATTATTTAGGTACAATATTTTGACAAAAAATGAATATAGAATGACCCATTTTCAAAATATTCTCCTTTTGAGAAAAATAGTTCTATTATAATAATATTTTGCCTGTATATAGCTCAGACCTCTGTACAGAGGCTCAACTAGAATTTTTGAAATAAATAACTTAGAAGTGGGTTTATCCATGTTTTATGACAACAGAAGAGAGAAATTTTAAGAAGAAAACACCGATAATTATTTGAAAGGGTTGTAAATCTGAAAATAATGTGAATTTTTCAAAAATTACGTTAGCTTCTGTACAAAGGTCTGAACTATATACAGGCAAAATATTATTATAATAGAAGCATTTTTGACAAAAGGAGAACATTTTGAAAAAAGGTTATTCTAAGTTAATTTTTTTCGGAAATATTGTATTTAAGTAAATTTTTTTTGTCAAAATGTGTGTGTCCTTAAAATACTTTTATACTGTATTCTAATCTAAGTGATATTAAATATCATGAAAATTATCCATTTATGCGCTTTTTTAAAATCACGGTTCCGAACGTAGTCGGATACCTTGAGAAATAAATCTGAGCTTAGTTTGATTTAATTACTTTTGTTTGTTATTGTGAACAAGTTTCCCAGATAAAACCAGGATTATTAGTTAGGAATTAAAAAAATTAAAGTGAGAGAGATGGATATCTACATCCTTTTTTTTATTTGAGAATATAATCTATAACTCCAGATAAGGTTTTACTTCTCTTTGTTGAATAATTTTTCTTTCCCAGATATTCTTCGAATTCGATGAGAACTCTTTTAATGCCTCCTTCTCCTTCTGGTCTTCAAGCTCTATCCAACTGAATCACTTGAGAGTTCAATTTAAAAACTCCTGCAGGCTGAATTCCAAACCCCCTTCACGCTATTCAGTTTAAACTCTCCTCAGATTGCTTTTCAGTCCCTTTTTTTACCCCCAGACTAAAATTTTAGATGCAAGAATGGATCGGAAAAATGTACTGTTTGCCAGAATCTAAAATTTGTACTAGTGAAGCGAGGATTTTATACAACATTGATTGATACAACAACTGGTATTTAAATGAATAAAAACTGCTTTGGATATGGTACCAGTAAATAAGAAATGAAGTAAATATTAACTGTAATAAAAACAATCATGTGTACAGATACATTAAGGTATCCGACTACGTTCGGAACCGTGATTTTAAAAGGGCACATAAATGGATAATTTTCATGATATTTGGTGTCACTTAGATTAGAATACATGTATAAAATTGTTTTAAGGACATTTTGACAAAAAAATATTTAAAAACAATATTTCGGCAAAAAATTAACTTAACATTTTTTCAAAATGTTCTCCTTTTGTGAACAATGCTTCTATTATAATAATATTTTGCCTGTATATAGCTCAGACCTCTGCACAGAGGCTTCACTATGATTTTTGAAACATTCACATTAATTTCAGAGTTACAAACATTTAAAATAATTATCGGCGTTTTTTTCTTAAAATTTCTCCCCTCTGTTGTCTTAAAACATGGATAAACCCACTTCTGAGTTATATATTTCAAAAATTCTAGTTGAGCCTCAGTAAAGAGGTCTGAGCTATATACAGGCAAAATATTATTATAATAGAAGCATTGTTCACAAAAGGAGAACATTTTGAAAAAAAAATATTCTAAGTTAATTTTTTGCCAAAATATTGTATTTAAATAATTTTTTTGTCAATATGTCCTTAAAACAATTGTATACATGTATTCTAATCTAAGTGATACTAAATATCATAAATATTATCCATTTATACGCTTTTGTAAAATCACGGTTCCGAACGTAGTCGGATACCTTAACGAAAAAAAGCCTCAAAATTATTAGAATACTATTCAGAGTAATGGAAGGTGAATCTCGTCAATTTTAGAACAGCTATTTTAAATCTTGAAATAATTTACGAGAAAAAGAATGTAAGCAAAAGTATCCAAGGCTAATGTAGATTTTAAAAGGAACCAAAATTAAGAAAACAATATGAAACGCCTTGCTATTTCATTTGTTTATTAAAATTTTTAATAATTTATTTCAAAATTATTTTCTAAAAACGTGTATTTATGTAGTAAGAGTAGATATACTCGTTCTTCACACGAATTGAATGACATAACAATCGAGAAAAAAATTAATAAAGTGAAAATGTAATTAATATTTAAAATAATTAAAATTATTCTAAATATTAATTAAATTTTAATTATTATTAAATATAACTAAGAATAATTAAAATTATTCTAATTATTAATTAAATTGCAGTCATTTGTAAATTAAACTTCAAGGAACGAACGATTTAGCATATAAAATAGTGATGTCAAATAAATGAAAGAAGCTAAATAACCCGATATTTCCCAGGTTCATCTGTCAGTCGACATATGTAAATATTAGCTCAGACTAGTATTTAAATATTAATTTATACACTGCTGTAGGAAACGATTTCCGCAAAATCCGTTCTTAGCGAATATCTACTTAATAAAAGAAACATGGCTGCCAAATGTAATGTTTGCAGATCTACTAGTTCAAAAATGGGAATTTCTATCTATAACACCCCCATTACCCCATTTGGGAATCGGTTTACGAAAAACCTATTCTTGATGGATTTCCATTCAAAAGAAGAAACATGCCTACCAAATAGATCTAATAGCTTAGCAGATATCACACACACATGATGAATGAGTAAGTGAGTGTGTGAGTCACTTTTCTCCTATCATACAGTTAGTTTTCCAATCTATAGTATGTGATTGCATTGATGACAAAGTAAAAAGTTAAGTAAAAATTCATTTTCATAATATATATTTGATTTTACATGCCCTTTTTATAAAATATGAAATTAGTAACTTAAGAAATACAATAAATTCTAAATTTATATATATATGTATGCTCCACAATAATAATAATAATATATACAAATAGTTATAACTGTATGTAAAACTAGACGGTACAGTAAAAATATTAGCCACAGTAGTATAAAAGCAAACTGTTGGCCTGTGGAACCCAAAATGCAGCTTGAAGCAATATATATATATATATATATAATTTTATTTATAAGAGCTGTCCTATGTCAGCAATATTTATAATACTGCAACATGCATTTAAATAATTTTTTAAATTCTAATATTTTTATAAATTTTAATATCATTTCTTAATTCTAATTTTTGTTTTATATTCCAATTTCTGTTTTTGTATGCTTCAGCTATAGTATTATAATGATTCATGTCTCTAAAGTAGATATATATTAGTAACGTATATTTAATTAAAATCATAAAATGTTTGCTTCAATAGTCAAAATAAATCATGTTTTTAAATAATATCTGAATCCTCATAAAAACAGCACAATAAGTCCCCTTTAACTTGAATAACAACATCTATAAAAAAGATCGCGATTATCAGGACAAAATATCATCTAATATAAATAAAGAACTTGTAACATCTTTTCTGAAGCCTCTATAAATGAAGTCTTCACAAGTTACCTGAGCAAAAAAAGCTCTGTAGCAAAATTATCGATTGCAATAGAAAGCAAAGGATTGAAAAATAGATTTCCTTTTTCTCGCACTCACAATATTTTTCACATCTAGCGGTTCATTTAATTCTGTGAAGGAGAGTGCGACATGGTCATTGCAGATTCTTGTGCCACTGGTCCCGATCTCTATGCAGTATTCATGAGCTTCCGTCATCTGTTCTTGAAAGCGAAGCGACCTACTTTGAAAGCACCATACGAAACACGTATATTTCGGTGACCTTACTGGTCACCACAAGGATCTCTCGATGTGGTTTCTTTCTGGTTCGAATTATTTGCCGTCTATAGGAAATGGTTATGAATGTCTTTTCATCCTAAGAAATTTCTTGCCGAGACAGATGGCGTATTTCTAAAAAAAAGTCTATAGTTAGACCTTTTATTTGTTAATAGATTTCTGAAAACCCTTTGTGTGTTATTCTACAATGAGCGAAGTAGTAAAAGTTTAATACACAGTAACTTCTGCTTAGTAAGCGTAAAAATGCATTAAACAAACTCATTAAGATAAGAAATTGCATACAGCATTGGGTGTCCTCTTAAACATCATATAAGAATTCAAAATTATAGCGTTAGTTAATTTATTATTAACACGTGAATTTTTGGATACACTTATTAATAGACTGCACCAAAAATAATAATTTATTTATAAGCTTCTATAAATTGTGTTTCTATACTCTAAATTTTATCCAGAGTACGTTTTTATTATTTTATTTTATTTTGTGAGAGTATTAGTAGTCTCTTTTAATTTATATCAGTTACATCACTACATACATATTCAGTTTTTTCACTGTATTTCATTAAACTTAACTTTAAGGATATTATATAAATATATATATAACTTATTTATTCGAACCTATAAGTCACACTTTTTTTCAATGTTTACGCTACTGAAAATCGGGTGTGGCTTAGAATTGAAGGAAAATTCGTTGAATGGACGAAATTGAACATGGTATTGACTGTTAGAGCAATTACGAGTTCATGTTTGTATTTAAAAGTCTTAAATACTGATAAAAGAAACTAATTATTCGCTTTTTATTAGTTCTCATTTTAATTTTTTCTTAATTTTATAAATATCGGATAATTATCGAATATTTACACTACTTATTTAATTTTTTAACAAAAACGTGTTGAGAATTTGAGATGTGGCTTAGTTTCGGATAAATACGGTGTATATAATCACTGACAACTTATACATTTTTTTAAGGTAGATAAGAATTCTTAAAGTACATGTACACATTTATCTATTATTCTCACAAAGTAATGAAGTAGCAGGAACTCATTACTTTTTTAACCCGATAAATTTAGCTAATTAGAGGTAGATGTTGAATGAATTCGTGTACACATTTGCTTTAAAATATTCAAAAATTAGCTGAATAATTATCCCTTATATATTTCTTGAACTTTTGAAATTCTATATTAATTTTAAATAATTATACTTTTCTTAAAACCAAAATAAAAGGAAAAAAATATGAGCTTTCATTATTACATATTTATGTTGACGAAGCCTTTTTACCCATAATCACTTCTGAATTGCTTTTCTATAATTTATTCGAATATTTTTTAAAATTGTTTTACATATTTTAGCTTGCATTATTCTTTTGCTAATATTAGAGAAAAAATGGAAGCATGTAAACTTATTAAATAACAATCTACGTATTTAGAAAATTTGGAATTATTCAATAATAAAGTCCAACTAGAGATGCAAAAAGTTTAGAAAACTAATTTAGAAGTAATAATGTTAATACGGTCAGTACGAGTTTTTTTTTTCTAAAATATACCAGCCAAACTGTCAACTTCTAAGCAGACAAGCTGAAAAGATATTTACATATTTTACTGAAATTTAAATAAAACGGATAATTATTTTCGATTATTTGTACATATTCTTGATTAAATAGCTTCTTATTTAAATATATTAATAACTCTACGTATTGAATGATGTGTTTGTAAATTAAATATAACAATAGCTTTATGCTTTGCATAAATGCTTGTTTGATATAATTTTTCTTCAATCGTACCTTTAGTATTTCATATATTCTAAAACACGGCCTACATGTGGAACCAACAAAAGATGTAACTCCTGTGTGTTTCTTTTTCAAAAGGAATATCTCCTTCATGTAAAGAGAGAGACTTTCTTATATAGTACGTTCTCAAAAAGATTTAGTCGAAAGGGAGAGCATCTGTAAGCAAACTGAAAACTGCTTGCCCAAGGCGAAATATATTTATGTATTGTTTTTTGGCAGTCAAATTGTAGTCAAAATGGTAAGTTCAAATTTTTGCGTATCAAATGTTTCAAATGGTCCTAGCATTTTGCATTTCTCTGTGAACTACGTTGCTATGAATAAAGTGTTTTTCAATATTTGTATTTCATGATGACGTTTCTGTTAGATGTTATATGTACGATATTAATATGAAAATATGATATAGCTGTTAGAGATGACATATTTATTGTTCTGTAGAATGCGCTGTCACATGTTATCTCCCCATAAAAAACTTGAAAAGGTTATATAAAATAATAAAAACTGTTGGAATTTATTTGTCATAAACTGAATTCTAAGTATAAACATTTAAATTAATCAAGGCTTTGTTGTATTAAGGTATCTGACTACTTGCGACAGCTGTTTTGTTTTTAAAACAATGGGGATATGGGTTTTTTGGGGTTTTTAGATTTATTTAGTACATTTTAAGAAAAATATGCTAAATCAAGAAGAGAAAAAGAAATCATTATTACTAATAAGGGAAAAAAATGGTGAACATTTACAAAAAATTACATAAACGGGGTCAACGCAAACTTGTCTGTACAAAAAGTTTATGAACAATGTTTCTCTCTCAATCTTGATGTGCTTCTTTGCTATTCATCTTTTAAATGACCTACAGGATAAGAGATATTTTATTTTTTAGAAAAACTAGAGCACACTTTATCTTAGTTATTATATGAAATTGCTTACAAAAAAAACAGTGATTATATTCACATAAAGGACTGTAAAATTTGTAATAAAACAGTGATTGATAAATCTAAAGATTAAAACATTTTTACTATTATACGGAACATACACACAAAAATGATCAGTTAATTATTTTTAAAACTTCTTGAGAAATCACGTTTGAACATTTAAAAAAAAAAAACACATTTCGAGTGAAACACATTTTAAAGTATGACATTTTGCTTAAAGTAATGGTATCTGCTTTTACTAAAACACTTGTAGCTTTTGTTCTATTGAATGGAAAATAATAAACGGTATTTTTATAAAGTTAGTAAGTTGGCTTGTAAAATAAAATCAAAAAATATTTGTCATATTTTGGCAAAATTCACGATTTTAGAGTAGTCGGATAGCTTAATAGTTATTTAGTTAGAAACCCAAAACGTGTTGTGCTTTTAAAATATTGCCCCATTCAACCTTATTCTTCAAGAACTTAAATATTGCAGGATCAGATTTTTAACTACATAAATATAATCAAATCTCTTAATCCTGTCGAAAAGTGATTAGCATCATAAAATGTGATAGAACAATGTTTTTCGACTCAATCTACTAAAGTTTTAAGAGAGAGAGAGAGAGACTGCACACAGTACCTTATAAATTTCAAAAATACAATTTTTTTTTTTTTTTTTTTTTGCATTTTCTTGTGTTCCATATCATTGGACAGCTTGCCACCAAATTTCAGATATGATAACAAACTAGTTTTTAAGATAGTTGTGTGAATTTTTCTGGGCTTAGGTTTTGGTTTCAACTTCATTTTAAAGGATTTTCCACTCTTAAATTGAATTCATTAAAAATATTTTTCAGCACAATCAACTCTTTCAGCTTGAAATGGCTATTAATTTCAATTTTCGTTAATAAAACCATTGCTGCTCGATTATGTTTTGAGTTTTTTGAGTTTTCTTAGTATCTTAATTGATTGATTCTAAACCCAATTTTTGCTTAAAAATTAGTTTATATAACTCAGAAACTTTATCATTATTTTTTTTTTCTTTTGAGAAAATGTCATGGCCATAATGTTCTCAGGTTGCTATGAGAAACAACATTTCAGAGAGATGGAATACTACTAAAAATGATGTATCTAAAAATTAGCCTTCAACAGAAATATTGCAGACTTCTAAATTCAAATATTGTAGATAAACGCTTCTCAAACTGTGGGGAGCATCCCGTTAAGGGGGCGTGATAACCCTACAAGGGGGGTGCGAGTACACCGAAAGCAAGATATATTATTTTTTAAAAATATTAAATTACTGAAAGGAAGCAAAACAAAATATATTCTGGCATAACAAAAAATAAAATACACATTTACATTTAGACTTATATAATACACTTATAAATGTAAATGTACTCTGCACAATGTATTTCATCATTAATTTAACAGTACTAAGTTAAGAAAAAGTTTAATAATTACCAGGGACTCTATGGGCATGTCATAAAATTATATACAAAATTTAGTACTTGATAACTTATTCGGTGTATAATAAAAGTTGTATTGTAGCTTTGCGTCAAAGTATATTATTATTAAATGCAATGCATTAAAGCATTGTTATTGTATGGGGAGGGGGCGTGATGAATATTATATGATTGAAATTTGGGTCGCAGAGAGGCACAGAAAGTTTGAGAAGCACTGATCTAACTATATACCCTTTTTTCTAAACTTCTATTCAATCTATTTAAAATTGTGTGTGTGCATTATTACATTGGAAATCCTATTTTAATTATAATAATTTTAAAATTCTGTAGTTCTGAATAGCCGTAGATGGCCGAGTAACTTAACAAATTAATATATTAAAATTAATACCGTCAGATAAATGATCTGAAACGGTTGCATGAGTAGGAATTATTCCCGTACACCTCATAAAAATGGATACATAAATTTGAAACTTGAGTTTAAGTCTTTACATTATTGTTGGAAATTAAGCTCTAATAATATTTCGGTGAGTTAAAAATGAAAATGTGATGATTTTTTTTCATATGTAAAATTTGAATTTATTCATAAAACAAATGCTCGATATGATGAGTTAAGAAGTTCTCTACCTTTGGCCCTTTCGAATATCTTTTACATCCATTAAATACACTGTCGTTCTCTTTCGTCACATAGAAATTAACCTTTATGCCGCAGAAAAAAAAATACAAGGGCAATTAGCTAAGATGTTTCTAAAATCAATTTCTACTGGTTGCCATTTTATTTTATTTATTTATATTACATTGAGTACTTAATGTGAAACCTAGCATAAAATTAGCAAAAAGGATCAGCCCAGCAGACTAGATCGTCATCAACCAAAATATTGTCTCAGAGATACCTCAATAGTGCACCTAACACATATTTGCTGTCTTCATATTAGATAGATTGGATAGATATGTAACGTAAGTTATTAAAATTTCAAAATATCAAGATCAGAGGAAAAATAATAATAAAATAGATAAAAAAGAATTAAATGAACAAACTTCATCAAGATAAAAATGACAAGTCGATGATTTGGGGGTATAGCTCAGCGGTAGAGCGTTCGACTACCAATCGAAAGGTCCCGGTTAAAATCCGGGTACCCCCGTGCGTAATCTTTTCGAGTTAATTTTCTTAATCGAACAACTAAGAGGAACTGTAAAAAAAAAAAAAAAAAGTATTATATAGAGACTGCCCCCCGATAGAAGTGAAAACTTAGAACTTTTTTAGTATTAAAATTTGAAGTTTCATCATGTTTGAATTAAAATTATCAACATCAGTCTGATTTTCACATCTATTGACACTCCGAGCAACAATCATATGTGTGTTTAAATGGTTTTTTATTATTCAAATATATTACGGGGCTGTACAAGTCATGACAAAATATAAATACAATTCAATTGAAATAACAATTAATATACTATCATATTATTTATGGATAGCATTTGTATATTTACTTAAATTTCAATGTACTTGATTTTTAACATTATTTTAAATGTTTGCATCAATTTCGTCATTAATTTCAACAATACTTAGACTTTTTGTACTTTCAATTATTTCATTTTGTTCTAAAAAAGATACAATAGGCTTATGGTAACTAAAGTAAGAAAAAGGAAAATGTTTGATTCAAAATTATCTAAGTATCGCGTAAAAACCGCATCGATCGTCGTTTTATATTTTGTAGTACTGAGTTTTCGATCATTGGACATATTTAA
>BMAV01027093.1:0-10208 GCA_019973955.1 Trichonephila inaurata madagascariensis | reverse complement strand
ATTTTGGTGATTCATTTCAAATAATAGATTTCGATTCAATTGAGATATAGTTTTCATGATTAATTTTAAAACGAGATGGTTCCCATGATTAGATTCAAACGAAATGGTGATTCATTTAAAATGAGGGGGTTTTTCGATTCAAATGAGATAGTTTTCATGATTAATTTTAAACGAGATGGTTCCCATGATTCGTTTCAAATGAGATGGTTTTCAATTCAAAAAAGGTCGTTTTCCATTTTCAATCATTTTTTAAAAGGGTCACGGTGCTCAGCTATTTTTTCGACCGACTGTAGTGTACTGTTAGTTTTCGCTCCTCTTCTCATTTCTTGGCTCTTTGATCCTGTCTGATTCCTGATGTAGGGTCTGTAGTTTTCTCTTCGGCTGTTCCTGGCTTGATCTGAATTCACTTTACTGGTTGGTCGGGACTCCTGGTCCTGTTTCTTGCGTGGTATGATGTTATACATTTCACTATCTAGAACCACTGCTCCTTCCTTTCGGTTTCTCTTCCTACTTATATAAATATTATTATCTGATGACAATGGTCTTTTACTTATTTTACGGTCTACACGTTTCTGCGACTTTCTTTGTGGTCCACTTGACCAAGATCCATGCGATCGCTTATATCCTAATCTTTCCTGGCGTTTTCTTTTAATTTTGATTTATTATTGGAAAAAGAGCTAGGTAGTAATCTGATAAGTGGTCCGCGTTACGGCCCCTTTACCTGTGTGTTTCACGTTGATTTGCCCTTAAGATTTATCCCTTTTTCCTCTAACTCACCCCCTTTACATCAGACCCCTTCTTCCTACCATATTGCGACACATTTGATCTTCGTTGTACGCTTTCCAACTACCTCTTTTTCCCCTGACGTAACTAATGATATCCGAGCTACCTTTTCCTATCTCTTCCCCCGTAAACATTTCCTATGACGATATATTCTCACTTGATCAACATTGACGGTTAACCTTTTCCTGACCTCCATATTATAACATTATTATTATTTCTTACTTCTAACACCCTATACGGATCTTCAAATTTTTGTTTAAACTTAGCGCAAATTTTGTTGGCTGTTGAACTTAAAGGGTGTGTTTTTAACAAGACCTAATAATTCACTTTAATTTGTACATCACGCCTGCATCTATTATAACATTTCTTCCATTTTTCACGTTTAGCTTTTGTGTTTCGTCTAGCTTCATCAAACAATTTTTCAATATCTCCTACTGCAAACTCAGTTCCGTCCGAAACCATGATTAATTTTTGAAATGAGGTAATCAACTTTCGACCCAAAAATAATTCCGCAGGGTTTTTTCCCGTCGTTTCATTCACTGCTGTACGAATAGCATAAGCAAACTCACGTAAGAATTGGTCCCATGTATCGTGTTGATCATTTACATAATTTGCAATCATTTGCACCAGATCGCGATTTACGCGTTCGTATCTATTTGATTGAGGTCTATACGCAACAGTCTTCACATGCCTTATGCCTAATCTTTCACTTAAATGTTGAAAAATTTCGGATATAAATAGGGGACCGTTATCACTTATTAATTTTATTGGAGCTCCAAAGCGCGATATAAAATTATCAAAAAAAGTATCCGCTATTACACGAGCCAAGGCCTTTTTAAGAGGTATGATTTCAGCCCATTTTCCAGAATTTTATGATAAGTCTTAAATCGACCAAAATGAGCTGCTATGGGCTTGTCGTGAAATTCAGTCATGATTTCATTCCTTAAAGACTTTGGAAGGTATACACGCATTTCACCTAACGACGTTGCGTATTTCGCATAAAATAACAAGCCTTCAATTAGACGGAAGTCGCGGGACCAATTCTAACATATCGTCGCATTAACTGAGTTATCTTCCGGGTTTTCTAAATATCTATAAATATGACCTAATTCTGGGTCATTCTTTTTCTCTGTTATTAACTGTTCTCGCGACGTAAGTACTACATCTCTGATTATTGCACAATTAACTTTCTCTCCCATTATACTTTCAACCGGGTTTTTGGATAAAACATCCGCCACCGCATTTTGAGTTCCAGGTCTATGTTCCCATTCTATATTAAATTCTGCTAATTTGAGTGCCCATCTGATCATCCTACTCGACAAATTTTTCCCATGAGTTAAACGTGTTAAAGCAGCGCGATCAGTAATAACTTTAATCTGCAGTGATCCTAAATATGTTCTGAATTTATTTAGAGCCCACACTACTGCTAAACATTCTGTCTCGGTTACCGTATAATTCCTCTCAGCGTTGTTTGGAGTACGCGAAGCAAATACAACTAGTCTCTGTTCTTGATTTAGAACTGCTCCCAAACCTATTGAACTTGCATCTGTAAATAACTCGAAAGGTTTTTTAATATCCGGCAGTTTTAAAACTGGCGCCTTTGTTATGGCCACCTTGACCGCGTCGAATGCCTTATGTGCTTCAATGGACCAGAAGAATTTTTTTAATTTTCGTTTAAGATTATAAAGGGGCTCGCAAAGATCAGCATAATTTTTAATAAATTTCGCGTACCACTGGGACATATCCAAAAACTTGGATACTTCCTTTGAATTACGCGGTGGTTTCATCTCAAGTAGGGCTTGAACCTTTGTCTCATCCGTTTTGATTCTTTCCTTACTAATATTCAATCCTAAATACTTCAATTGATCACAACCAAATTTACATTTATCCTTATTTAATGTCACACACACACAATCCTGTATCTTGCAATAACGAAAAACCTCCCTTAAATGCTCAACATGCTGAGTGAACGATGGAGACTCAATGATAACGTCATCCTCAACTGTTTCAACCACCCTCTCTACCTGCGAATCGGGAATCTTCAACGATTTTCGATCAAAGTCTAAAACAATCTTTGATCCACTTATGAAATCAACTCTAAGAATACATGGGTATTCCAAATCCGTAAACACATGAAACAACCAAGGTTTTTCAAACTCCTTAATTCGACTATTCAATTCTACAATTCCTATATTTTGACATTTCGCTCCTTGGGCTGTGATCACCTGAGCTCGCGATTTTTTTACTTGTTTATAAAAAAGATATTTTTTATATATTTCCTCCGATATAAATGATTTCTCCGATCCGGTGTCCCATAGCGCTTTCAAAAATGTGTTATTTAATAAAATAGGAACATAGGGAAGTTCCACGGGTGATATACATATTGGAGAAAGTTTAATTGGTATATCCACTGCCGATTTCTTTTGATTATTTTGAACTTCATTAACTTTTAAAACATTCAATCGTCCCCTTTGCATCCTATCGCCTCGACTGAAATTCTCACTCGAACCCCTATTTCTGCGGTCCCCTCTATTAAAATTATCATTTCGATCTTTTCGAAATTGGTATCCCCTTTCGCGTTGAATCTCCGATCATCGTTCTGAAATCTATTCCTACTCTCGAACCATTTATTACTTTGACGGCCATTCTCATAATTACCTCTAGAATCATTTCTGCCATTATTTGGTCTACGCCCAACTTCAGAATTTCTCCAGTTTCTGCGATTATCATCAACATTAGACATCCTATGCGCATTTTGGCTCCGTCTTTCCACATTATTACTATTCTGCGAACCCCGTTTTAATTTGTAAGAATACCTCTCTTCAAATTTAACTAAGATTTCCAAAAGTTGTACCGTGTTTTGTGGATTTCGGACCTCCACATAGTCCTGGACTTGTGGTTCGAGTCTAACAAAAAGGTGATCTACCAAGTCCGCCTGCGGCATCCTTAGTTCTAAACCCTTGTGGATTTTTAACAAATCGTAAACAAAATCCATTGGTTCCTGATTCCTTCCCTGCTGGGAGGCATAAAACTTCGCTTCTAAATCTTTCTTTTTCTTTATAGCGGGGAATGCTTTTGCTAATTCTGCTTTTAGCTGCGCGAAATCCGTGGCGGTATCCTGCACTAACACTGATCCGAATATCTGATACCAATCTTGGGCCCTTCCCCGGAAATGACCTTTCAAATAAGCACATGCTAAATCACTAGGTATTTCTAGTAATTTTATTTGATTGTCTATGGCCTCCAGGAATTCCGTCACGTTCTCTGACCCAGAAAAGCACATCTCTGGTAAAATACCAAACCCACTTGAATTTCCTACCCCAGGGTAATATAAATTAAATCTGTTCGGGCTACAATGTGATATGGTCGTTCTATGGCAACCATATCTTTGATTGTCCGCGTGAATTAGAGGTGTGGGATTCTCGAAATGAATCGACATTTTAAAATTCTTAATATGACTTTATTAAGATTTTAACTTAAATTTCTAATAAATTGGATAAACTTATATTAAGTGAGAATAAACCAAACACGCAGCTGTAGCTAAACCTGATCGCGTAACTTGGATCACTTATCTAAATAATTATATTATCCGCCTACTTTCAATTCTGATAATATTACAAGTTTTAATATCAAATAATCAGTCCTACCTTGAATCAAGCTACGGTTCAATCACTTTCAGAGAGACTTTTAAACACGCGTGCAATAGTATGCACCTTGTAGTAATGGCTAGAAATCTGTTAATCTTTGGTAGGCTGTCAAATTACACTTCTATCTCTTCCAAACATAACTTTCTCTAAATTGCCATCTCGCTTACTAAAACTTCTGTTCTTTTAAAGGCTATCTTATTTGCATTTACAATTGCATTTCACTTTTTGGATTTGGGTTGGAAAAGATTTGCCATTAATCTTGGCCGTCAAAGAACCCAGAGGTTATGTTACAGAAAAGACGCGTGAGCCCGTCTCAATATTTATTTTCAATGGTAATCTCGTATTTTTAAGTGAATTTTCTCTTCAGAATAATTAATGTGAAATTGCGATAAATTATGAGAAGTAATAAGAAAATCTATTTATAAAAGAATTTCGATTAAAAATATTTTTTTCATCTTCTGAGAAATTTCTTTCATCTTCATTCTTGAGATTTATCACCTCCCATTGAGAATGTCTTACACACACAAGTTAATTTGTTTAAGTAATAAATTATTTTCTACAACCTTTTTTAGCAAGTTTTTTTTTAAGGTATCCTACTACGTCCGAAACCGTGATTTGGCAAAAGCGTAGAAATGGATACTTAGTGTCACTTCAATTAGAAAATAAATATAAAATTGTTTTAAGAGTAGTATTACAATAAACAATTATTTAAGTACAATATTTTGACAAAAAATTAACATAGAATGGCCAAAATATTCTCCTTTTGTGAAAAATGCATCTACTATAATAATATTTCGCCTGTTTATAGCTCAGACCTCTGTACAGAGGCTCTCAACTCTAGAATTTTTGAAATACATAACTTATAGAAGTGGGTTTATCCATGTTTTACGAAAACAGAAGGGAGAAATTTTAAGAAAACAACGCCGATAATTATTTCAATTGGCTGTAACTCTGAAAATAATGTGAATTTTTCAAAAATCATAGTTAAGCCTCTGTACAGAGGTCTGAGCTATATACAGGCAAACTATTATTATAATAGAAGCATTTTTCACAAAAGGAGAACATTTTGGAAAAGGTTATTCTAAGTTAGTTTTTTGCCGAAATATTGTATTTAAATCATTTTTTTTTGTCAAAATGTCCTTAAAACAATTTTATACATGTATTCTAATCTAAGTGGCACTAAATATCATGAAAATTTTATCCATTTATGCTTTTTTTTTTAAAATCACGGTTCCGAACTTAGTCGGATACATTAAGTCTAATTTTGTTGGCTGGTGCAATTTTATTGCAGTTATATTAGAAGTATTTATAATTAACCCCTTGAAATGTATTGATTAGAACTTTGAGACTCAATTCATTTTTATAAAAAAAAAAAAAAAAAAAAAAACATAAATAAAAGCCAAATTTTTGAAAGAGATTTTTTTTCAATTAAAAAAAAGCTAAAACCAATTATTTATAATTAATAATAAAAATTATTCAAACTGTTCTATTTTTCAACTTCCTATTAGAAACCTAATAGTTCCATAGAAAGAAATAATGAATTAACGATAATTTTTTAACATTTTTATAATAATTTTTCAAAATATTTATAAGCCCCTTCCTTAGAAAAAAAATTTCCTTCCATTCTTTTGAGTGTTAAAAATGAATTCTAATGAAGCCTTTCAGCATTCCTGCTTTGTAATTTGTTGATTGTTCATTGAATCCCTGCCATAATTTAAGCAATTTTTGAGAATTAGATATGGACTAATTTTTGGTGTTTCATAATGGACTTTTAAAAATCAGTTTATGTCTATAATTTTTTCATTTTTCATGTTTCATTTTTTATGTCCATAATTATAACAGATTTCGCTTCGTACTATAAACAAAAGATGTACGTTTGGCTATTCGCTAAAAGCTTATCCTCAACTTCCTATATTTATTGCGTTCTTGTAGAATTTTTTCTCCTTTTATACATCGATGCTTATCACATAATTTTCTCCCATGTTAAATGTTGTATTTTTGATTAATATTTCAGTCAACGCTTTTATGATTGTTAGTAAAGCTATAACATATATGTGAGTGTTGTGTAACGTATATACAGTGAAATACGTTTAAAGCGAAAATGCTTCAGACGAAAAAGCGAAAATGCTTGAGATGAAATATCGGTTAACACGAAATAATACACTGGTCCAGAAAAATTACGATTTATTTTCATGCATTTTTTTCTCTTTACACAAAACGAAAATCGCTTAACAAGAAAAGATTTCCCTTCTAAAATGAACAAAATACGAAAAACATCAGCCGGATTGGACTGTCCTATTGTATTGTCGGAAGAAATCATATCAGTAGATAATGATTATGTGTGTACAGCCCCAATTATGGCAAACAAAGACATTTTGGAGTTTGTTCACAGCTCAGAAAATATAATTGATGCAAATTACAACGATGAAAAAGAAATGATTAATGCAGCTCTTGTTCCCAATCATCATAAATGAGGAATGCTATGAAAAGTATGAGCAGTTATTTAGACGCACATTCCTTTCACGCGTTCCGATCGTGAAAGGAATAACAAAAGGAACGATATCGTTCTATTTGTTGCCAAAAAAATGCTTAGAAAAATATCAGATTATTTTCCGAAAACTCAATAAATGTTTTGTCTTTTAAGCAATTTGAAAATTTTGCATTAAATTTCCCTAAGTTATTGTGAATGTTTTTGTTTAATTGATTTTTATTAAATATATGCATTTATGTTCATATCTATATAAATAAAATTAACTCTAATAAACTTAATTTTGTTGATATATGTTTTTTTCTTTTGCGATGTCTTTTAACACGAAAAAATATTTCAGTCTTTTCAGTCTCGTCTGAAGCGATTTTTACTGTATAATATAATAAAACTTATTCACACTCATATATTACAAATATATTACTCACATACTTGAAAAAAATGTTTTCTGATTAAATCTGCGCTATAAAAAATGCTGAAGGAAAAAATATTAACAGGATTTTAATTTGAAAAGAGAAATGAGTTTTGCTAGTTGCGATCCCCCGCAATGTAGAATAATTGCAATTGTTGTGTGGTTTGCGCACTCATACTCAGGATATACTCATATATACTCAGGGAAATTAGTTGTTTCCCTGAGGTATCAGTCAGCGTCGACTGATTATTCGTGGCTCATTTACTTCGCTGCCGACTGATTGATTGACACATTTTTTCAGACTTTCGCCACTAAGACTGAGCACCGAATTAAAAAAGGGAAGTTATATTGCATAGTACTTTTAATTAGATTTTTTATATCTGTGTGCGTGTAGAAAATCAATCAATCCAACACTTCAATGGGATTCAAGTTGTATTTTGTTCAATTTTTGCTGTAGCTAAGCATTAAATTTTCATTGTCAGGGGTTGATTCAAAATTCTTGCAAATATATAAATATTTATTAGGAGAAAAAACTGTTTTTCCAAAAGAAATATATACTAGCTTGTGAGAGAATTTTAATACATGCTCTAGAAACGATTCATATTTATCGTTTGACAACTATAGAAATTTAATCAACTTTATTAAATTTACTTTGAATATTCTCATCGGTTTACATGTTGGAGAATTCAAACTCTATATAATGTACAAGACGACACAGACCAATAAATAAATATATAAAAGATTTACTTTTGTAAAACTATATATATATATATATTCCTTGCAGAGTGACTGAGCTACTTTATGTTAAGTTTTTCAAAATTATTTATTATATAGTTAATTATAAATTAATATATATGCCATAAGACAGGCTTCCACAATAGATTAATATATTCTATTTATTAATATATGCTATATGCATTCCTGCATTTTTTTTCTGCGTTTTGTGCTCATGCTCATGAATATCATACCCTAGTTCAGTGTTCCCCAACCTTTTTATCGCCGCGGACCGGTCAATGTTGGATCATTTTACCGCGGCCCGCTGAGGGGAAGGACGTTGATTGTTTATATTTTAGATTGTTTTGTTTTATTAATTTTATTTGAATTGTCTGTGTGTGTGTGTGTGTGTGTGTATTTAAACGTGCCTTCAAGAATGAATATAAAGTGATTTAAAAAGGAACATCAAGTGATTTTCATAAAAAGTAGCCCAGACCCAAGAAAAATGTGCCGTAGCAAATAAAATGGAAATAATTTAATGTGCAGACCAGTAGTATTTGATCCACGGACCGGGGGTTGGAGACCACTGACCTAGTTGTATAAAATTTTTCAACGTCGGGGAAACAGCGATATTCTGTGAATAAATTTGTAAGAAAAGAATCTTTACAATGTTATTCATATTTTAAGGTCATTTTTTTTTTTTTTTTTGATTAAACGGTAAGTAATATTTTTGGGTTAAAATGTGCCACTTAATCCTTAGAAAAAGATAACTCGAATCCACACTTCATTAGGTCGCCCAACCGGTGTAGTGGTTAGTGACGCTGACTGCGGGGCCATAGGGACTGGGTTCGAATCCCGGAGAAGACATGGATGTTTGTAAATGTATAGTGCCTTTGCGGCATGGGGGTACTTTAAATAGCCGCAAGTCCTCTCGTGAGGTTGGTGGAAGGGGAAGAGAGGTGAGAGGCCCCTGATCAGCCCCAGGGTGTTCTTCCTCAAAATTGGGGTAAAACCGAGCTAAACAGTTCTGTCACCTGCATGGTGCTCAAAGCTACGGCTAACGACAGGCGTCACTTAGCCCTTTACCATGATGAAATTCGTGGGCCTTGATCTGGCCTTTGCCGATCAGGTGGCCTTAGTCAAAACAACACTTTATTAGAAAACCTATAAGAAGAAAGGGACTTAAATTTTTAGAAACAGACCTAGCATTTTCTATTAGATAAACCTAAAATTTATATTAGAAAGGGACTAAATAATTTTGAAATTAATTCAAGTGACAAAAATGCACATGATATTAGGTTGTCAAGTATGAAAGAGAGCAAAAAAATGCACATAATTGAATTCGATTTTTTTCCAATAAAAACCAAGATTTTAAGATGATCCGTTAATTTTTTTTCAAACTGAAATTAGCGTTAGAAAGAGGAAAAGATGTACCTTTCACACGAAAAATAAATTATGCCAAAATACGGCATCGAAATGAGGTTCTGTGCAATAACATGAACTTTGCTCCATTTCATACATGACAACCTGATAGATACCCAACTTTTCTTTACATCCAATGGGAATGACCTCCATTCAAGGTAATAGTAGAGAAAATGTAATGCACACATATTTCATTGTTTATCTCTTATGTTTTTTACTATATATATATATTTCAATGCATGCATTTAGTTTTATATTATACATTTTAAAGTGTTTTAAATAACACATAGCAGTAAAAAAAAATGTTAGACGTGGCGTTATTAGGCTACAAATAGTTTAAAGGGGTATTAGTTTTAAAAAGAGCCACATCTTTGGTTTAGTGCAGTGATTCTCGATCATTTTTTTCAGACATCAATAGAAGTCTTATATTTCATGATGCAGAAAATTCATTTTTGAAAGAGTGCGCATCAGAATTTCAAGAGTATCAATTCATTAAAAAATGAGAAGTTGATCCTATATAGAGCCAAAACAAACAACAGGAGATAAAATATCTTCTTAAATAAAACAGAATAAATGAAAAGAGAACAAAATAGATCTTGTGAAGAACAGAACAAAAGAAAAGAATAGATCATAAAGAAGAAGGAATAAAATAGGGGGAAAAATGAAGTATATTAATTAATATTAAGAGAAAAAAAGTACGACTCATTCGGATAACCAAGATGAGTGAGTGTTTATTAACATCGCA
>BMAV01027092.1:0-186936 GCA_019973955.1 Trichonephila inaurata madagascariensis | reverse complement strand
TTAATGAAATAAAAAATGCAATTTTTAAACCTAAAGTGCAAAAAGGATATCCTAACGATTCAAAAATTAAGGGTTTTTTGTCTAGTTGTAGATTTTCTTATTTAAGAATTTTTTTTAAACCCAATTTTTGGATTTTTGAAAAACGTATAAATGACTTTTTTAAAAATATTTTGTACTTAGATTGAAAAATGAAAAAAAAATTTTTCAAAATATTATTGCAACAAAAAATTTAAATGTAAATTTTGGTAAAAAAACATAAAAACCCTTTATTTCAAAAATTTTTCTGCGTTATGAAAAATGCTTCTATAATAATTATATTTTGCTTATATATAGCTACGACTGCTCCAAAGAACCTGAACCAGTATTTTTGAAAAATTCACATTAATTTCCAGAGTTACTACCAATTGAAATAAAAATCGGTAAGGTTTTTTTTTATTATTATTAATTTTTTTACTTTGATGTTAAAATATGAATAAAACCACTTCTAAGTTATACACTTCAAAAATCCTTGTTCAGGCTCTGTACTAAGGTGTAAGCTATACATAGGCAAAATATTATTGTTATAAAAACATTTTTCATAAAAGTCTTAAGTTTTGAAAAAAAGGGTGTTCTAAGTTCCAAAAATAATTTTTAAATAATTTTTTATCGTAATAATATTTTTAAAACACTTTTATACGTGTATTCTAATCTAAAGGACACTAAATATTTAAAAAGAAAATATTCGTTTGTACGCTTTTACAAAATCACGGTTCCGAACGAAGTTGGGTACCTTGAATATATTCAAAGATATGAAAATCTATTTATGAAACGTCTCATATAGTTACAAAATACTTTCGAAAATTGAATTAAAAAGTAAACAGTTAGAATGACTCTTTTTTATTTTTTCGAATTTCTTTTTACACAATGAGATAAATACAATAGTCTAGATATGAGAAAATACTTAAAAATTATGCAGGATTAACATTTACATAAATGATTTCAAAATGTCTGGGAGAGGAAATTCTTAATATCAAAGAAAAATAATAAAGGAATTTAAAAACCAAACAGGTTACAGTTTTCGCGTTTTTGTACATATTCTTTTTAAAATATAGAACTAAACCAAATATTATTAATTTGAACAGATGCTTAGAAAATCCAGACAGTTTTTTATCTCCTAGTATTATCAAAGATTTTTCAACGTTACGTTCACGAATTCGAAGAGGATTGTTAATGGAAACCTTAATCAATGATTAATTGAAGGTTTTTTTTACATCGCTTTTTTGATGCTATATGAAAACTAATAGGGTCGTCTTTCGTCATTTTGAATCAAGATCACGTGACGAGGAAGACGCGTGCACCGACATCCATCCAACTCTTCAAATTTTCAAGCAACATCAACGCCCTTAATGTTAAAGGGTGGGTTCTCTAAGCTCAATGTATTTTCAGATATAAAGCTGTTCCAATATTCAAATGAATTCGTATGGTTACATCTATTTAACGTTATATCTGTCCTTGACATCTAGAATTCACTTAAGGCATATTTTTTTTTTATTTAATATTGAAGTTTCATTTAGCATTAGTAAAGGTGAAAAAAATATTAAGCTATTTTAAACTGCAGAAATAAATTCATTCATATTACTTTAGTGGTTCTTAAGCCCCCCAAAATCCCCGAAATTTTTATGGGGGTCTGCGAAAATCTCTCATTTGATGTTAAGATTTTCCTCTTTTACAAACTCTGAAAGACCTTGTGGAAAAATTGAAAGACATTCCATCCAAGACTAGATTACTTAATTGCTCCAAATGAAAAAACATTTTTAAAACTTATAATTCGATCAAAAATATTACTTCAGTTTTCTTTATTGTTTTCATCTGCATACCCATTACTACAAAGTAATTTTTTAATTAGATGTTTACGGTTTCCTCTTAAAGGAAAAAAAGAAGTGTTAAAATTATGTGTAAGAAGCAGGAGCAGTCTTATAGAATTACTTATCTTAAGAAACCTTTAAATCATTCATCCATGTGTTGGAAGTCGGGAATTTCAAGCTAATACATAAAGGGGCGGCATGGCTATCAAAAGTTTAAGAACCACTGCTTACTTAATATTGGGTTGGTGCATAAATATCAGGAGTTCATGAATAATATTTATTATGGAAAAGGAAACATAAATATTCAACATTAATATTTTTTAATGATTAATCCGAACGTAGTCACCTTCTACTTCAATAACTGTTTCACATTTGCTTGGAAGACGGTCTATTTCACTGGTAAAGAAATTCTTTGGGGGCCCCTACTTTTGGCATCCAAACTAAAACTGTGATGATAAAACACCGGAAACTGTGTTTGCCCCGCCAGTTTTTTAGAGATTAATTGACGTGGCGATCGATAGGAACGTCTGTAGGAAAATATGCGGACGGGAAGCGCCCAGCCCTCATTGGAAGCATTAAAAAACCCCTTTTTGTCCCCCACTTTTTTATAGTGCATGTCCTTCGTTATTCCTTTTGGTGAAACGCCTGGCAAAACGCAGACCTTCTTTCTTTTGGGTTTTTAAAGGGGCCATGATTCATCCTAAAAGGACAAGATCCTTGAAAACGGAATCCACTCGTTTCCCAAAAAAATTCAATGTTCAATTTATCGTTAACGTTTTTGGGGGGCCCCATCCAGCCAAAAAATTTTTCAAGCTTTTTGAGAAGACAAACGATGGTTGAGCGGCCCGTTGGTTGGACCAGCTTTCGAGGAAGCTTTGACCCCTTTTACGGCGGCCTGGTCATTGAAATTCAAAGGACAACCTCTTTCTGGCTTATCTTCCAAGCTAGCTCCGGGGATTAAGACTTCTTTGTAGATCATGTACACCATTGAAAGTTCTACCGTTTCCAAACTAGTGTCACCAGGTTTTTAAAAACCCGGGAAAACCCCCATCAATTTTCAAGATTGGTCCCCACCGAAAAGTTCTTGGAACCGAAAAAAGACTGGGTGTTTCCCTCCTTTTTTAAAGTGGTGCAGCATAATAGACGAATATGAATTGAACGACACGATTTTTTAAACCCAAAAAGAAAAAAATATTTTCATTTACAAGGTCATAAAATATTGGAAATATTCATTAAAATACAGCACGTTAAAGAAACGCTGATAATTATGCACCAACCGAATATGCAGTGAAAACAAAACAAAAAATTAGGCTAAAATAACACGAAAAAATGTACAACAAATATTGTAAAAATATAACAGAATGTAATACAGGAGCAGTTTTCGTCTCTGAAAAAAATTTCACTTGAACTCTGTTACTTCGGATCAAATGAAAGCAGTTTCAACTTTTTTTTAAACATAACATTAGCGTTTTGTAAAATCTCCTGTAGGGCCGTAGGGTTAGAATCCGAATTGCTTCTGTAAAGTTTATTTATTACTAACTGCATTTAAAATATTTTTTTCTAAAACAAATAATTTAATGTGAAAATGAATATGAAAAGAACAATCACTAAATATTATCTTTGATACTAAAGTATTTCTTTTATATAAGCAACTTCAGAATAACTTGTTCTTGGAAATTTTTGATAGAACATTCTGTAGATTAATTGGCAGCAATTTATGGCCTTTTCACTAGTTTCTTTTCCTGAACACACCCGATTTAATGAACTAATTCAGCTGAAATGCAGGAAACATTTTGAGCCGTAATGTTCTACAAAGCCTGGAGGGAATAATACTAAAAACAATTTGAGCTTTTTCTTCCTTTCAGATTTCTGTATTTTTTATCGTTATATTATGAAAGAAAATTAAAGAAGAAAAGATGCTTTTGGAACATAGCAGAATGATTATTTGACTATAACTAAAAGTAGTATAACTAGTATTTCCTAAAAGTATCTAACAGAACCAAAATTCTCAACAGGTATGGAACAATTGATTACTGTGTTCCCTTAATATAATTATTTAGAAACTGATAATTGGAATAATGCTATTGCATCACTGTAAACTTAAGACGATGATATTTGATTTCCTTTTTCTAATTTAATGTAAGAAATGCATAATAAGATTTTTTCGCATTATTGTAATGAAAGTTTACTGTATTGATATACTTTTTTAAAATTTTTTTTCATAGTTTTTATGTTTTTCTTTCGTAACTATTAAAAAAAATATGTGAAATTAACGTACTATATGTGGAAAAAATACTTTTTATCGCTATAATAAAAAAGGAATCGACAATATGAGTACATTTTTTTTCCTTTCTAAAATATTTAAATCATTATTTAAAGATAAATAACAAAATCAAGCATGTTTTTCTTATGATGCAACAAAATCCCTAAAGGCTTACAAAAACCTAAAGATAACAACTTGTGTGAGGAGTTATACGTTAACACTTCCATTCATAAAATAAATTTAAATAAACAGGCATAGGTAAAAGGAAAATTACGTGTATTTATTATACATATACGTGTTCAATGATGATTAAAAAGTTCCTTACTTTAAGTAACTGGTATCCATTTAAGTAGAAGATTATTTCAAAATACATTAAATACTACGAATTTGTATGAATTGTAGATATTTCAACTTAAAACTAATAATTTAAATATTGTTCAATGATATGGAATGAATTTTTGCTGCACTTTCTTTCAAATTTCAAGTTCAGCGTTTTTTTAATTTTTAGTTTTATTTTCATAATAAAAAGAAGACGCCCCTAAAAACACGTGTTTATAACTATTGTTATAATCTGATAAACGATTTATCATTTTGCTTGTCGATATTTTTAGAATGATGTACACAAAATGAATCGGTTTACAAAATACTTTTTTTTCAGAAATAAAGAAAGATTGCTTTTTTTTACTTGCTAGGAATTTATTTCACGTCCTACAAATGCAAGAAATACAAATGGTACATAAAGTATTGGAAAAACTTACTGAAAAAAAGAAGAGGGCTATAGGGTTCTTTTTTGTTATATATATATATATATGAAGCAAACTTAATGAAATCAAAAAAAGAAAATGTTTTTTTACTAATAATGATAAAAGAAATTTTTAATTAATTTTTAAAAAGTAACTCATTGGGAGAGTAATGTACATGTTTCTGTACTGAGAAATATTGTTATTAATTATATACAACGCAATAAAATTCTAGTTTCAAAAAAATCCGAAAAAATAAAAAACTATAAACATTTTACTAAATATTGCTTAATATTCAAAAATACCCAATTAATTTTATTAATATATAGTTATTTGAATAAGGAATTTCTTAATAGTAAGGATTAAAATTCCTTAGAATAATAATAGTTTAGTATTATACATTTATCATTTTCCATAGATATCATTACCTTCATTTTCTAGTATTAGATAAAATTATTTATCGTTATTTTTGATTCATATATAATTCTAATGTCCCTAAAGTAATGGTAGCATGTAAACTGTTTTTAATTTTTTATTTCTATTCTTTTCATACTTATGCTAAGTGCTACAACTCGGCCATTCCTATGCTTTTAATTCGCACTTGGGTCCAGAATCTGGCAATAACTTGTTTATTCTACTCAGATTTAGCGCGTGCTCTGCATTTTTGAACACAATTTTTAGGTAAGTTACCTTTATCTTGTAATGGATTTAGATATTACTATCCATTACTTTCAATAAGTTTTTGCTCAGTATTATTTACATAAAGGGGGAAGGTTGGCTGGTCACAAAACATGTTCAACCCCACTTTTATATAAATTATTTTATATATAAGCTGTCCTAAATCAGCAATGTTTATAATACTGTAGCATCCATTTTTTATATTCTATCCCTATTATACATTTAATTTATCATTTATTCTTCAATGTCTGGTTGTCTTGAGATTTCAATTTTTTTCAGTTTTGCTTGTTGAGTGTTCATCTCTTTGATAGAGAATTTCGACTATATATATATATATATATATATATATATATATATATATATATATATATATAATATATATATATATATATATATATGTCGCAGGAATACGATGAAATTAGGGCTTTCGTCAAATCCCTAAAGGAGATGATCAATTCACGCAAGATTTTAAAATAACGTCTCTTTGATGTCTTCTCTGTTGTAAGTAAGTGAATTACTTAAATCCCCGAACTATTTTAGTGAAATGATGAAATGAAAACAATATACCACTTTTTTTGGTGCTAGGGGACTGATATTTAAGGGTTCGTAATAACTTTTGTTATGGTTAGGATCTGCTGGGACGCATCCCCCGGTGCATTCACACCCCTTTACAGCGTTTTGGCCGATATCTCGTCACCCAAGCCTCACAGTCTATTCGAACCTGGCTCATTCAATTGCTCTTTAACTGTTCTTCCAGTTATTATAATTTCATGCTCATAGGGTTATTCCTTACATATATTTTAATTGTTTTAAACTTTTTTAAATTTTTAAAATTTATTTAAATCCACAATATTTTGGCTCCTGTTTGAGTCTCGAACTTGAGATTTGGACCAACTGTTCCTCTCGTCGAGACCCATCCAGTCATATACTTGACTCCCATTAGGTAGGCATGGGGAGGGCTTAAGCACTAAAATATCATGCTCCCATGTTAATCCTATGGGGTCTAAAAAATTTCACCCCCCTAAGGAGTTAAGCTTGGGACTTGACTTTTAAGGAACCACCATATTTTCGTGTCTGCGCGAGCTGTACGTGGATTTGGCCCCCAACGGTGCTCCCCCCTACAGGGCTTCCCCATTAATAATTCGAATCCTATACTACCTTGGTCGACCGCACCGGCTGGATTCGATTGTTCTCTTTATGAGCTCTTCAAATACGTAATTTTATCCCAATAGCCCCCATTCCTCCCCCCATTTTACGTTTTTAAACAATTTTAAAATTTTAAATTTTTTTTAAATTCCCCATAGCTACGAGGATTTTTGACCTATATGTTTCGGAAGTACAAGGACTCGACCTCCCAGGTGTCTCCCCCCATCATTTTAACAAAACTTTAAAATAACGTCTCATCAATGTCATTTCCATGAAGAAAGTAAGTTATTTTATCAAACTCTGAACTGTTTCAGTGAAATGATGAAATGATCTAGTCAGGATTTGCATTGGCAAAATACTTCCTCGCAAATATCTGGCATTCTCGCAAACTTTCACGTGAGTCTGGGCAACCTAACGGACGTCTGCGCATAACATGTAAAAATGCTGCACCTCGTACAATTCCAGCCAGTCTTGGTACAGTCGATTAGCTACCGAATCTATCTTGAAAAAAAAAGTACATTTCATAATTTAAGCTTAAGTTGTAATTCACGGTATTAAGTATTTACGGCAGTAGATTAAAACAAAATCATGGATATATTTTTAAATCGTAGCAAGCATTCGACGGTAATAAAGTATCAATAAGTACAGACGAGGACAACTTGATAGCAATTTCAGGGTGGGTTAGGGATCCTTTGCAAAGTACTCCAGAAGGGCTCTTAACTGCCGAAGAAGAAATCTTCATAGATTTCATATCCAGTGACGAAATTAAAAAGCAGTTTTGTAATAAATCACTCTTTGAATTTTGGGCAGAGGCGGAGGATTAATTTCTTCTGCACTGGAAAACAAAAGCATTTCGTATACTATTACCATTTTCAACATTCTACCTTTCTGAATCCGGATTTTCTGCGGTGGCTGCATTGAAGACAAAATATAGTTCTCAGCTAAATATAGAAAAAGAACTAAGTGCCAATTTCTAACATTAAATCTACCTTTGAAAAATTTTGCTCTGCAAACAAGCCCATGGAAGTCACTAATAATTATTAAACTTGTTCTTATTATGACTGAAGTACCCACTCTTCACACGAGTTTATTCTTTTAAAAAAATAATACATTATTTTTTATTTAATTTTTTGTAAGGAAAAAGTAAGCCCCTCCAAAAAAGTAAAAAAAATTGTAAAAATGTTTTTTTGAAACGAATGCTTAAATTAAAATAGTTTTGAACGAACTGAAATTTTAACACAAATTAGCATTTAAATTAATGTTAAATAATGAAAAGAACGTAAAAATTCCCAAAGAAGAATAATTGTATTATTTTTATATTTAAAGTTAAAAAATTTTAAAATGTTTTTACCTGGGATCAATTTTGCCTCCAAAAACTTAAAGTCGCGCGGGTGACTGAGTCCCCGATCCTTTTTTATAATTCCTTTTTCCAAAGATAAAATCACAATTTGTGAATAATTTAACTAAAAAAAAATATATTTTTCCTATTTCAAAGGGTTTTTCAGTTTTCTTTGAAAATTTTAAAAAACAATAAAAAATGAACTAAATTGTTCCAAATTTCGTCACCTTTTAAAATACACAAATCCGGGGCATTCAGCTAACATTACAGGAATGTTATTTGAACAAATTTGCCCGTTTTTGTAGTTATGATGTCCTTTGATGATCGACAAGTATACTGTTGAACTTTTTGTTGCTTGGTTTCTTTGAATGGGCGAAGTGTATCTTGCCATGGCTTTTTTTTCTTGATGGAGTTCTTTAAATAACTAATGAAAATTTTCCTTTCGTTTCATGTTCATTGCTTTTCTCAAATTTACTTTCGCTATCCTGATAAATATGCATTATTTCAGCAAGTTTCTTTCCTTGCTTGATCAGTTTCAACTTCCTTCAACGGAGATCAAAATGCCCATTTCTTTTTTGTTATATTCTGCTCATTTACATTTATAAAGCATAATAAGTCATACAACACTACAATCAAAACCACAAAGTTATTCATAGGGGAAAATGGCGCATGTTCATTGAAAATATTTGTGAACAAAAGTGGCCACGCCGAGAACTCGGTCAAAACAAGTACCTTAAAATTGTGAAAAAACGTTTGCCACTTCCAAAAAAGAGGGCTAAATGTGATAAATTCATTTTAGTTCCCATGAAGACTGTCATATTGGAGGATACCCTGTCAAGGTCATTGGTAACAAATAAACAGTTTTTCCAGAATTAACGATTTCGTGAGCCTGGGGTGACTCTGCTCATCGCGCGACCGCTGCCATGTTAAAAGTGTATTCAATATAAAAAATGGATATTAGTTCTAAAAAAGAATTGTGTAAAACGTTTTTCATTATGCATTATATGTTTCAGAATACTCATAAAAATGAATCTTAGCGAAATAATCCTTCAAAGTGCTCAATATGCTTATTCATATATCACAAAACTCTTTCAAATGAAAAAAGCACAACAGAAATATATTATTTACAACTTCCCTAAAAACGGAGATAACCATACCAGTAAGTTCGAAGGTCAGCAAAAGTAGTATTTTATGTTAAAAGAAACGTAATAAAAAATTATATATATATAAATTATATCAGTGTAAATCTGTATTTTTTTTATTATGTCAAAAAGAACTTTGTTTTACTTCATTCCAGCAAATTAATTTTTTTAACCTTTTATTTTCGATATGCTCGCGCCCCCTTCGTAGGGTTATCGTTCCCCCTAGGGGTGCGCCCCACAATTTGAGAAATGCTGAGATAAACTAACAGCCGAAACATACTTTAAAGTAATCCATGGTCATGTTTACTTTATGGTATAAATAGTCGGTGACAACCTTTATTCCCATTTTATACTGCAAAAGTGCATTAAGAGTTGTTTCAATGAATATGAAAAATAAATACGAGGGTGATCCAATAAGTACTTAGCCTCACTGCCAAATGGTGCCAATATCGGAAGAGAAATACACTATTGTAGTACCTTCCTGTAGACGGCTACTGACGAAATTTCAGCCGGATCGCACTTATAGTTCTGTTTTGAGAGCGTGTGAAAACCAGCCTGTCCGTTGATTTCAAAAAAATGGAAAAGGAGCAATATCGGTCGTTGATTCGATTCTTGTTTTTGGAAGGGAAATTGCACAGTGAAATCAAAGAGCGCTTGGATGCAGTGTATGGGGACGCTTCTCCTTCAATGGCGACCGCCAAAAATTGATTCAAAGTGATCGCACGTCGGTTTTTGATGAGCCACGCCCATGTGCCCCGAAAACAGCAGCCACGGAGGGTAGACGAAAATTCCCGATCTCGTTTTGGCAGATCGCCGATTGAAAGTGCGCAAGATAGCTGAGATAGTAGGCATCTCAAAGACCACGTGGCGCATATCTTACAAGAATTTGGGTTTGGCAAGATGGGTGCGCTTTTACTGGATAACAAGTACCCTGTACACCCAGCATGTTTGGCTTTAAGTGATCAAGGAGGGTTTACGGAGTCAATAACGACCTGGTCACCAGGACCAGGAACAGTCAAAACAGTGGACTTTACCCAGTGAACTGCTCCGAAGAAGGCGAAGACTGTCCCATCGGCCGGAAAGGTGATAGCCACAGTTTTCTGGGATTCGCAAGGTGTGATATACATTGACTACCTGGAGAAGGAAAAACGGTCACAGGGCAGTACTACGTCAAACTATTGGACCAATTTGGTGCCGAATTTTAAAAAAACTGCCCCATTTGGCGAAGAAAAACGTGCTCTTCCACCACGACAATGCATTGCCTCACACCTCCACACTCGCCACGGCTAAATTGATCAAATTGGGCTACGAACTGCTGCCTCATCCCTCGTATTCTTCAAATTTGGCCCCGTGCTACTTCTTTTTGTTCCCCAACTTAAAAAGTCATTCGCCGGGCAGAAATTTCACTCGAATGAGGAAGTAATCGCCGCCATGGAGGCCTACTTTGCAGACCTCGAGAAAACTTTTTTTTTCAGACAGGTTAAAGAAGTTGGAACATCGCTTGGTCAAGTTTGTCGAACTAAAATGAGATTATATTTAAAAATAAATTGCTTTTTTTCCAAAATTTTTGTTTTTTCATTCGTAGGCTAAGTACTTATCGGACCGCCCTCGTAATACAGTTGAACCTCTAAAGGAAGAGAAACAAGATAAAATTCAATTTTCTATCCCTTTATCACTGAAAGAATAAAAAAAAGAGATTTGTAGGAAAAATAGTATAAATGCGTTATCAGGCTGTCCAGAATGAAACTTCGCTTCAAGCGGGCCTGTGAAAGGAAGGGTCGTATCTCTAATCTCAACGTTATGTATTCATTTTAAAAAAAAATTGCAATTACATTTAATGTGATCCGAATAATTTTTCTCCTTATTTTAATTTTTTCCCTGATGAAACTTCTTGAATCTTCATTGCTAGATTTTTACGAATAATTTTTGAAAAAAAAAATTCAAAAAGTGTGCAAGTACCAGTCATTGAAATTGAAAGCATACATTACATCTAATCAATATAATTCCATTTCAGAAATTTTTAAAATATATCATTATATAAAGTCTAATAACGGCGCAAATTATATGTAACTACAGTACTATTACAGAATCATTATAAAATTGAAAATTAAATAAATCTTTGAAAATTATACTTCATTTAACATATTTTAAAGGTCATACTGTAACATTATAGTAATCGCAAATATTTTGGGGAATAAGTATCATCTCCAGGGATGAAATATTAATCAGATCAATTAAGGAATCATCCGATATTTGTGGTAAAGACAAAAATATCTTACATAATAAATGGTATTACATAAAAAATATCTTCAAGGACTATTTGAGGATTTCCTTATCAGCTTAGTGTGTGTGATCAATAACTTCTTAACTCGATTATTTTGAATCAGAAATTTCCTGCTTGGAATTAATATTCAAAAATTTCTAACTTTTTAATAGGACTGTAACTTTTTTTAATAAATTAATGAAACAAAAGATTTGGATTGGCTGTATAAGAATAGAACAATCGAAACTCATCTTTTGTTAAAAGCCATTTCTATAATTTAAAAAATGAATTCAAATTTTTTAACATTTAAATAATTTTCTCAAATTAAAACATTTATAAATACTCATTTCAGAATCAAATTCTTTAATCTAATTTATATTTCAAGATTTAATTTATTTTGTATGTACGAACTCAAGATAAAAAAAAAATCTAACGTGTTTTTTTTTCTCATGGTTTAATAAATTTTAATCAATTCTAATACAAGATAATAAATTTTACCTTAAGAAGTTTTGGAGAATGTTTTACGTATTATTGAATAACACACAAAAACAAAATCTGAAACAAATATTTTCTGATTAATTTTTTCTTAAGATATTAAAATACACTTTAAATATTTTTAAATTCCTTTTAAATATTAGAAACTAATTCTCATTATTTATAGCTTTGATATTTCTATAGACAGAAACTGCGTTAACAGAAAACGTTAACTGTGTTAACTGCACTTAACAGAAAATGCGTTAAAAGTATCAAATTTTGCATTTTAAGTAGAATTTACATAAGAGAGGTTTTAGCAATGATTGATGTGTAGTACATGTACATTAAGTAGACAAATCCATAAGATACTTGTTGATATCTCGTCAAGATGCAGCAAATAATACTGCTGAACAAACCATTGTCTCGTAAATGTTGCGAACGGTGTTCACCCGGCAATCTTTCTGGTAAATGAGCACCAGATTTTTGGATTAAATTACAGACAATCTGGAATTGAGGAAGGCGCCTTTTCTTCAATACCACATGGGGTAGTTCATTGGTCTTTTATTCTTAAATTGTATAGTTTATTTAAAGCGAATTTATATCTAATGATAATATACTATAAGGAATAGAATAGTTTTTCTATTTCTGAGAGTCCTTATATATATATTTAGCTTTTATTTCTTTACCAAATGGTATAAATATATAATATATACGCACATATTACCATTGAGATTGAATAATGCATTTTTCTTTAATATACACTTATTTCTTTTTAGCAATTTTCTTTTTTGGAAATCATCTTATCATAAAGAATATCAATGGAGATACTAAATTCGATACAAGATTTTCTTTTCAATCCAAGTGAGTTCATTTTAAGTATTATAATAGACTAAGTCTTAACGTTTAGTAAACCATATATAGAAATCAAAGCAAATGATTAAAATATGATGGGTCTCTTTCTAATTTTTTAGCTCTTACAGGACCATAAGGTTGCCAGTTGAAAATATTAGTAAGCAAATGTTTATTTTAGTTAGGTTAGACGAAAAATAAATAAAAATAAGAAGAAAAGTACATAAAAATGTGTATAGTTTTTGGAATTTTATGTGAATAGAGTAAAATTATTCTCACAGAATTATTTGCTATTGCCCGGTATTTGTTTAAATTTAGCCCAAAATTTCTTTATTATTGCTTAAAATTATATTTACATACTAAATCTATACATAAAACGTAAGAAAACACATTATTACACCACGTAATAAACTGAAATAAACTCGTGAATGTTTTATCATTGGCGCTAATTTATCTGACAATTTTTTAAGAAAAGATAAAGCATAATACATCTTGGAAAAGAATGTTATGGTGGATCTTGTCAGAAAGAATGCAATGTATTTTTTTCTGAAATGAAAGCAACGGAATTTTAAAAGTAAAATATAAACATCAAAGCAAAAATATAGAAAGCAAAAATGATAACTTAACTAGAACTTAATTTTTCCATTATTACACAGGAGACTAGAAATAAACTCAACAGTTCAATATTATCGTGGCAGGGTTTGGTGATCATACAAGTACTAACTGTTTAGATTTGTTAATACCTTAATTTCGTTTTCGATGTATATTTTTCTAAATGTAGGAATTTTAAAAAAATCCTATATATATATATATATTAGAGTAATTTTTAAAGTTTGACACAGGAGAAATGTAAAGTGCCGCCTTTTATCAGTTTATTATATCATATTTTATTCCAATATTCAGCAAAACACTCCGTACTCCAAGCCATGCTAGAAAGGAGTCCGATTTCAGCGTCGATCAGGAGCCAGTGCGTTGTTCATCCACGTGTTTTTCCGTAAGTTCGCCGAAGTAGAAGTCAAAGTACTTATGCGGGAGGTGGGTTGAGTTGTTCTGGTAAGAAGTTTACCCAACTGACACATGAAGGGCTGGAGATTCATCATATATATATATATATATATATATATATATATATATATATATATATATATATATATATATATATATATATATATATATATATATATATATATATTATAGGATTTAAAATCATTTTAGAATTCTTCAAATTCATTTGCAGATTTCATTTTAACATATTAATGGGTTTTATTTTTGCTTTTGAATCGTATATTTTAATGTACATGTGGAAAGAAAAAGAGGTGAATGACTTTTGGGAATACGCCTATACATTTCTATTTTGCACAATTTTAGAGGAGAATAATTTAAACAACACATTATCAAAACCGGATAATGTTTAAAATTAATACATTTACTTTTGAATTATTGTTTAAACCGTTTTTTTTTAAAGAGAGTTGAAATCTGCATTAGTTAATTACTCCTTTTCGTTGAAGAAACGAAAACTTCAATCAGCTCAAGCTTTCTTTTCTCTTAGTTATGCTCTTCTACATATTAAATTATTTTCTCGCATCGAATGATTTCTACTATGTTGTTCAATACAAAATATTGAAATCCAGTTTAAACTTAAACAACTTGAAATACTTATTTTCATGGATTACTTTATACTCTTTTCAACGATTGAAATTTTATTTTATTTTATTGCGAATTTTTTAATGGACACACAAAATTAGGAAAGAATCGATATCTTCCATATTATACCTTAACCATGACTAAGGGAGATATTATTCTCCTTTTAAAATTGGTAATAGTCGTATTTAATTATAGCCTTAAGTGATTTTTTGTACAGAATGTCAAAATAGAACGTATCCCAAACGCAATTACGTAAATGGAAAGGCTTAGAACGGGGATAGGCTAATAGTCGATCGTGATCGAACGGTGAACCGCCAAGACATTTTGGGGTGACCACCTTTACACCTAAGACTCACATACTAAAAGAAACATATTTACGGATCACTGACGCCAGCTAGACTGGAGAATTGACTTTTTACAATCGATGCGATTGTGATTACCAAAGCAAATAATTCGATAAATGTGCAGATTACACATGCAACTTCATTGGAAGCTCACGGTGTCGCTTAACACGTCCACTGCCACTGTAGGGTGGGGGTAGCAATCACTGAGATGCCAGCCGTATAAATGAATTTTTTCCCTCATTGAAGGAGAGAATAAATGTTGATAATCAGCTTCCCGCGCTTCTACGGTATTGAATACGAGTATTGATGTCATGTCCCGCGATGGCGCAGGACTCGGTAGAGAAATTAAGGTATCCAACTACGTTCGGAACCGTGATTTTAATAAGGCGCATAAATGGATAATTTTCATGATATTTAGTGTTACTTAGATTAGAATACATGTATAAAATTGTTTTAAGGACATTTTGCAAAAAAAATTATTTAAATACAATATTTCGGCAAAAAATTGAATTCGAAAAACTTTTTTTCAAAATGTTCTCCTTTAGTGAAAAATGCTTCTATTATAATAATATTTTGCCTGTATATAGCTCAGACCTCTGTACAGAGGCTCAACTATGATTTTTGAAAAATTCACATTATTTTCAGAGTTACAACCCATTGAAATAATTATCGGCATTTTTTTCGTAAAATTTCTCCCCTCTGTTGTCTTAAAACATGAACAAATCCACTTCTAAGTCATATATTTCAAAAATTCTAGTTGAGCCTCTGTACAGAGGTCTGAGCTATGTACAGGCAAAATATTATTATAACAGAAGCATTTTTCACAAAAGGAGAACATTTTTTAAAAAAATTATTCTAAGTTAACCTTTTGCCAAAATATTGTATTTAAATAATGTTTTTGTCAAAATGCCCTTAAACCAATTGTATACATGTATTCTAATCTAAGTGACACTAAATAATCATGAAAATTATCCATTTATGCGCTTTTGCAAAATCACGGTTCCGAACGTAGTCGGATACATTAAGTACATACGTCGGTTTCGGATTCATCAGTTCACGTATGTTCTCTGCTCGCTGCATTGAATACGTCTACGCTCACGATCAAGCAGTCGCTCATAGTTGTTCAAACATTTAGCTTGACAATTTTGTGTTTAAAATAGTAATATGTGAGAGAAAAAGAGAGTACAATGTCGAAATCAAATGTTAAGAAAAGAAAACATATAATTTTAATGCAGCATGACCACACCTACACCACTGGGTGGACCGCAACACCTTAAAAGGTTAGAAGTAGCCCGTACCGACCTTTCGCTTAGGAAAAAAAATTGCCTGATCAATTGATGCCAATGATAAAACAATCTTGTATTGTATTTTTATTTTATAACTTATTTCGGTTTATTGTGCCGTGCAATATAATATGTCACAATGTTTTCTCACATGTTTCATATTATTCGCTAAGTATGCATTTGTGCGATAATAAAGTATATTTGAACAAATGAAAACAGCTGTCTGATAAAACTATACATTGATCCAAATTCAATTGACACATTGATCCAAAAAAACTGTACACTCTTATGAGTTTTTGCATAACAATGTGTGAATGTGATTTTATTTATTTTATGTCTAAGTAAACTTAAATAAACGGTTACATTCTATCTTTTACTCTTAGCTGCCTTATAGACCTGAAAGAGCTAAATCAAATATCTGAAAGTTCATATACTACAGTGATCGTTTAAAAAAATGTATTACTTGTAAAATGTCTGTCTTAAGAATATCTAAGACCCTGATTGCTATATGAAAACTAGTACAGCATAAATTTGCATATCATAATGCGAATAACAATACTATATGTGTGCCTCTGCTGTACTGATAAACGTAGAATACTTTGTTCGAAGTATTACTTCTATTGAATAATTCTGATTCACATAAAAACTAACTTCATAGGTTACAAGATAAAATATATTTAATTTATTATATTGATGCATTTTGTCTGTGTTCATAATAATTTCATTTTTTTCTTATAGACATTAAAGAAAAGTCTATGGTTAAAAATCAATATGTTTTCCTTACAATTATTAGCTCCTATGTTCTTTTTACGAAATGGCTTGGACCCAGATTGATGAAAAATCGAAAACCTTTCCAATTGAAAGAATTAATGATTGGGTACAATTTTATTCTCTCAACAGTAAACTGTTATATAGCAATCAATGTAAGTAAAAATAATCACCTGTCTATTTGTAATAAAATTTAATACGGATTTCTTCAATGCTTAACTGCAAACAAATTATGCGCAGTGTAAGATTCTTCTTTTTTTCAACAAAGAATTCTGATAACTCCATTCACTTAATCTCTTTTCTTAGTTTATTTTTAACATTATTAAAGCTCCAATAAATATCCTGGAAATATTTTTTCAGGTAACAGAAAGAGAGAGGCTGCTTTTTTTTAATATATTTAAATGCTTGGATTGCGGAATATGAAGAAAATATAATATATTTCACATGAATTAATCGTATATATTATCAAAATATGTTTCAAATTTTGCTATCAAAACTTTTTTATTTTAAAATTAACGAATTCACTTTAAGTGGAGTATTTCATGTTTACTAAATATTTATCTGTTTTAAGAACCTTGTACTAATTTTAATATTCAGCATGCGCAACTATATATGCACTAGCTGGTATACCCGTTCTTCGCACGGATTAATTGAAAAATAAACAATACAGATAGAAGGATAAAGAAGTTTTTAATGAATTAATTTTACATGAATTTCAAATTAAACAAAAAAAGCTTTTTGCATATCTCAGCTGAACCAAAAAAACATGTTTGTTAAATTTTAAGTCTGTAGATCTAATAGCTGATTAAAAAAGGGTTTTTTTATTTATAACTCCCCTAATCTCTTGGTTTTTTGGGTCGATTGTGGGTCAGCAAAAGTAACAAATTGTTACAAATTTTATAGTGTAAATAATTTATATCTGGAAGTGTAATACGTTAACATTACTTTCTGTTGTATTTATTTTAAGTTAAAATTGTAATATTCAAATACCAGAAGCGATAAAAATAAGTTTTATTCTATTAAAAAAAATAGTGCCTTCACTGATCAAAGCAATAAATTAGAAGCGAGCATCCACTGGTGCCTGGCGTAGACAAAAGAAAAAGGGAAAGTTTTGCTTCACACATAAAAGATAGATACATGCTGTCAGTGTTTTTTTTCAGCGCAAGCTAGAAAAGCTTGCAAATGGCAGAATTTTTTCCTACTTACTTGACAATTATCGTTATATTTTGGACACTTCATATATTATCTTTATAAACTATAGCCTATGTGTTATTCTGATGTATAAGCTATATTATTGTAAAGTTTCTCATTAAAATCCATTCACTTATTTTTCCTTGAAAGAGTAATAAACGTACATCCATACAAGTTTTCGCGTTTATAATATTAGTAAGGATGTAGAGAAAGAGCTTACACAACAAATTTAAGTCTGCTTCCTGTGTTACTGCTAATCGTCTTGAAACTTTCTGTGTTTAAATGAATAAAACGGGCAATTAAAATAACTAAAACTCTTCTCATCCATTCATCGACTACATCCATTAAGATGTCCCAGTAGCATGCTTAACTCCAGTGTCCAATGAAAGCGTCCTATATAAGGTGTAGCCGAATTTGATTGTCAAATTCAGAAGGGTGATAGTAGGCAGCATGGAGTAGACAAATCACCATAGAACATTGGGTAGCAAACCACGTTTAGTCGGAATAATTCTCAAAAACAGTTACGAAGGGTGTGATGTCGACTGAAAGGAAAAGGGGCATTAAGAGTTAAGAAATACATTTATTAGACGTAAAGCATGTTTACAATACATTACTTCTCGACGCCAGAAATGCAACAAGTGATTGTCACAGGAATTATTCAAAGTTGTGGCCTCGTAGATCATAGCACAGCTGACATCAACGGACGAAGGATTGTCGAACGCGTTCAAACAAATTCGGTGTGCGACGGCGATCAGTTCCATGAGATTCTCCACTGTAACCACCAGTGTCTCATACACAAGCGAGTTCAGGGGTTTCAGAACAAGAAATCAAAAGGATTGAGGTCCAGGAAGCGTAGAGGCCAAGTAACGGGTTTGCCACCGTCCAATTCACCTCCCGGGATACGTAGCATGTAGATGGCAACGCACCAGAATCGAAAAATGTGCAGGTGCACCATCATCAAGAACCACACTTTCTGGTGCTCAGTGGCCGTACACCCTTCAACAATTCCAAATGGCTGTAGGACAGTGCTTCTCAAACTTTCAGTATTTGCAATCCAGCATTCAATCATAATTTTCATCGCACCCTCTCCATACCATAATAATTTATTGTATTCAATAATACTATACTTTGACGCTAAAGATGCAATACGAATTTATCCTTTTAAGTGCAACCCGCGTATATAAACGTCTCGCTCAGCCAAAGCTTAATAGCCCCGGACGTATATATACGTCTTTCTAAAGTACGATCTTTTTTGTGCCCTGCTATCCATAAAAGTATTCCGAAGATTTTGGAATACAATAAAAGGACCTTAACAGTGTTTGCGAAGGATTTCCATATTTATGCCTTTTCTTCCCAACCCCCATACATCATATACGCGTGCTTACGTAGAAAACGGTAGCATGGGGCATCAAATAGCGTAACTATTAATCGGCAGTTAAGGGATTCATTATAAGCCATACAAATTATCAAGATAAGTGTTAATTTTTGTATTTTATTTTATATATGACATGTCCTTGGGGTCACTGGTAATCATTAAACTTGTTCTTAACTTAGCATGGTTAAAATACAAAATACACATTGTACAGTACTAATATATTTATAAGTGTATCATATAAGTGTAAATGTGTGTTTTATTTTTTTATTATGTTAGAATGTATTTTATTTGTTTACTTTCAGTGGATTAATAATTTTTTTAAATAATTTTTTGTTCTCGACTTTTCAATATGCTCACGCCCCTCTCGTAGAGTTATCAAGCCCCCCTAAGAAGGCACTCCCCACAGTTTGAGAAACGCTGTTGTAGGAAAACAAGGTATTTTGCACCATTGAGGAGTTCATGTAGTATATGTATATCCTCGAATCTTGGTTTGGCCATCCCCCTTGTCTGTATCATTGTCTTCCCAACAACTACTATTATCACGATTTTCACCCACTAAACGTGGTTCGTGACTCCATGTTCTATGTTGATTTGTCATCCAAGTGCTGCTTACTATCACCCCTCTGAATTTGTCAGCTGAATTTGCCAACACCCTGTATATTATGAGAAACTATCTATATATTGGAGAGAAAGAGAGCTAATTGTAGGAATTCTGCTGTCCCAATATTTGATAAACTTTCCTTTAACTAAGACTTTAATATTATAAATGTTATTCTTTTATTACATCCGCGAACTTAATATGCTCCAAGTATGACACTCGTTGATTAGACTGTGTCCCACAAAAATAAATATTTCTGTATTCGAGTTCAATTGATTGTTGAATATAAACTTCATTAATTTAAAATTCGGTAAAGGGAGGTAAAGATTTTTATCTTTTATGTTGATTTCAATACTTGCTCAAATATGAAGTAAATACTGTTATTTTTTAGTACACCAGGGTAATTAAAAGTTACTGGAAAGATCGATGCGGATTCAAAGTATCACCAGCATATGATCGATATATGAAGGTAACCAATTTACTTGCTTATATCTATTTCAATAATTTACTCAAATATCAACAATCCACGATAGAGAAGCTCATGGTTGAACATCATCCAACGTGGATGAAAAATCACAAACTAATACTTATAAAATAATCCTAATCCGATACAGATTTTGTATACGTATATCTCACCATAGAGACTCCCCCTCCCCCAATTGCATTAAAATTCCATTCTATAATAAAGAAAATGAAGCAACAGAAAGGAGGTTTTTACTGAATGAAAGCGCATATGCCTATACTTACAATAAGATATGAAATGGCTTTTGAGTTTTCACCAGATCAATAACTTGTTAGAAGGAATCCGTGCATTACAACGGAGTTTCCGGATGCAGTATAAAACAAAACATTCCAATAATAAGGCATATCTTCCTAGTAAATGTGATTCTGCCGACCTACGTATAAGCTGAACCATACACACAATGTTTCCTATGCAGATTCGCAAAGAATATAAGCAATTGCCATTATTTGAAAGAGACATGCAACTGGACTAAAAGAAGAGCAAAGTGGCCAAGTTGGAGAATAGCTCTACATTTGAGTGTCGGAGGGATCATAATATTCAGCGATGTTGGCAGGAATAGATAAGCTAACGCCGCACAGAACAAGAAAGTAACAGTTAAACGTGAATGACAACAAAACACAAGAACACAGTAATCATCCTAGTAGGCGTTCAGAGCTCTTAAGTGTTTTTATTGACGATTAGCTAGTATACCCTTTCTTCGCACGGATGAATTGAAAAATTAAACAATACAAACTGAAGGATAAAGAAGTTTTTAATGAGTTAATTTTACGTGAATTGTAAATTAAGCAAAAAAAGCTTCTTGCATATCTCAGCTGAACAAAAACTATGTTTGCAAAATTTTTTAAGTCTGTAATATAATAGCTGAAAAAAAGTTTTTTTTAATTTAACCCTAACCCCTTTGGGTCGATTTTTGAAAGCACCTTCCTTCTGCTCAGCAAAAGTGACACATTGTTACAAATTTTGAGTAATAAACACTTAAAATAGTGTAAATAATTTGTATCTGGATGTGTAATGCGTTAATATTACTTTCTGATGCATTTATTTTATGTTAAATAGCTGTTACCTGCGACTTTGTTCTCGTGGAATTTAACAAAAAAGTGTTTATTCAATTCGCAGAGCTTACGGAAACTTAATAAGTATGTATTCCACGTCAAGAAATACTGCTATAAGTATAATGTCATTCTTCTACTTTGTGAATCGATGTTTCTCTTTTTTTTTTTTTTTCTTTGTTTTTTGTTGATGGTGAGATGAATGCATGTCCTTTGACACTGTCGATGGGGTGAGAACTGTAAAATCATTAGGATCAAAACAGGTCTCAGTTGCAGTGGGGTGAATCAAACACAAACGGAAGCCGCAGTCAAGGGGAAGGGCCGCATTACCTTTGACACTGTCGATGGGGTGAGGACTGTAAAATCATTAGGATCAAAGGACATGAACGGGAAATGTCGCGAGTGATAGCAACCTAATGAAACAAAAAAGTTTGATATAACAGCTAGAAATCTTTGAGATAGAAGGCTCACGAAATAAAACAATCCCTACTGAATAAAAATAATCCCTATTGAAATAAATAATCCATATTTAAATCGTATATTGTTCACTATTTCATTGGTTTTAAGTTTATTTTCGCGAAACCCTATTTTTTTCTAAAATAAAAGTAGCCTAAGTTACCCTTATAGCATTAGCAATCTGCCAGTGAAAGTTCCGTCAAAATTGGTCCAGCCGTTTCAGAGATTATCCAAAACAAACAGAAAGACAGACAAAAATTTTAAAAATTGATTTTTTCACATATAAGTACCGTATATACTTTTAAATGCTTTTAGTAAAAAGCTGTTAATTTCAAATTACATACAGACACTTCATTTTTATTTATATGTATAGATTTTCCGTGTAAACAAGAAAAGTGACCATCAATAGGTTACCCTATAAACGGGAGAGAAGGTCACGGAGGCCATTGTATTCACTGTCCTTCAATGTCGTATACTGCTAGTTGCGTTCGCAGTGATGTCGGTCGTACTAGATCTAGAATCTCACGGACTAGGTTAGAATTGTTTCCGGGGTTAAGACTAGGTTCTCTAGTGATAAACGATATGTATGAATGCAGGACAGTAGTTGAATACACTCCTCAATTTCTTCTGTCGCAAAGTTTGAAAATCAGGATGGAGATTTCATTTGATTACCGCACCCATTTGGATGTCATCCGTGACAAACGAATATCATGCCGTTGTGCTGGCAAGATTTTATATTCTGTAATGTTACTCTTCCTTCTTTTCACTGGGCTTGCATTTCAAAAGGGTTAATGCCCAGCCGCTTACGACACGGCTTTTTACTGTTTATTTCCATGCTTCTTCATTACTTTTGACCGGTGCAATCTCCATATCTACACAAAAGTGTATAATTTAACTTTAATGAGCATGCGACTCCGCCCACGCGTTTTTATTCTTATTATGCTGTTAGAATTACCTCTTTAATACGTGTACATCGCATCCACTGTGATTTCGATTTCTTTCAAATAACTCTTTTTGGTGTTGCTTTTTTATGTTAAACAGTGTATGGTTAACTTAAGCAATAAATTAAATAAAAGAATTATAATAATAAAACTAAAATTAAATATATCTTGCTACCAAACACGCTTCGTGTAAAAACTGAAAATATGTCATAATTGTACTTATAAAAGAGTGTTTCATTACTACGAGTAATAAATTATTACTGTTTTTCTATAAAATCCAGTGAATTTTCTAAAATCTTTACATGGACTCGCGAGTTCATAAACCGTGTTAAAGATTTTTGATTAACTAAAAATATTCTTTTACTCATTTTTACGATTTTTTCTAGGAAGAAGCGCTCCTCTTTTGGGTGATGTACTTAGTAAAATATGTAGAGCTCTTGGATACGGTAAATAGATTTTGATATTTTTTTCCCTGTACGTTTTTAGATCTTATGAAATTTTTCCTTTTTCTTTGCATAGTTTAAGTTAATAAATCTTAAATAAAATTACCAACGTATATTAATTTATGTGTGTGAATCAGAATCCTTCTTCGTCATTTTAGTGAATACCATTACTGCAGTACTAATTACAACTTCAGTTTAAAAACAAATGAATAAAATAAATGATCCATGACGATTCAACCTTATTGGTCCTGCTTATCACATAAATTTGGGAAATTATTGTATAATGTCTGTAAAGAATTTTAAATTTTTTATCAATCAATACTACTCTTACATTGTTTTTAATTCTATTGAAAGATTGATAAAAATATCAAATATCAGTTTAGGCTTTAAATAATTCATTAAGAATATTTAATGTATGTGTAAGTTTATTACATTATTACGACAGTTATTTTAAGAAGTCAATTTTATGTTAAGACCAGTGGCGCACACAAGGGAGGGGTCCTGGGGGTCTGGACCCCAATGCCCTTGATTTTTTTTACGATTGATTATAATTCTAAGTATATAGTACGTAAAATTTAACTGAGTATTTGTTATTAATGATTAATTTTATTAATTAATGCTAATTATTTATTCATACCAGTTTTACTGTGTTTGTTCCCGAAAAATCGACAAAATCAAAAGGAGCATGATGCAAGATTGGTGACCTTTCGACCCCGTACCCCTCTTGAAAAATTCCTGTGTGCGCTACTGGTTAAGACTATAACATTTCGAAGAAAAAACGGTTTAGTGTTCTTGTGTTCGTATCAACAAAAAACCCTGTAAATTAACTGTATTTTAAAGCTATTTCGGGATTTCGCTGAAAAGAATATTTAAGGAATCTAAATTTTATTAAAATTTCTACTCTAGAGAGACAGAGGACTGTTATAAATAAACTCCACTTCAACCTCATACATTGGGATATTGTTGATAATTGATCAAACGAGACACTCAGATAAAATTATTTTCACTACAATAATAAGTATTCAGTAATTGGTTTCAAAAGCCTTTAGCTTGTGCCCCGCGAAATTTTAAAATCACTCAATACTTTCTATATATAAGCATTAGTTTTTTTTAAAAAAAATCTGTTTAATAATAATTGAACCTTTATCAGTATGTAATTTTAAATTTATATATTTCCATCATGTCACTTTTCATTTACTTTTTTATGGATGTTTTCAATTTTCTTTCTTTTTGCAGGTTATCTTTGTTTTTCGAAAGAAATATCAACAAATATCATTCCTTCATGTCTTTCATCACGCAGTTGTAGTCTCAATTTTCTTTACGGCTTTGCATCATGATTACCATATAGGTAAGACAAAATTGATTTGAATTTTAATGAGTTACGCTAAAATGTAACAAGCTAAATTTATACTTTTCCGATTTGTATTTATTAATGCATCATTTTGAGTAGATATCAACATTTTCGGTTATTTACATTTTAGCTGTAATATTATTTCTTTTTTCAAAGAATATGTTACTATTTGTAATGCTTTATACCAGGGAGGGCGAACCAGTGGCACGCGTGCCATTGATGGCACGCAGCACAATATTTTAGGCACGCCACCGATCAAAACGGTTTGCATTTTAGTTCAGAAACTATATTATTACAAGAACCCCCAAACTTGAAAAACAATTTCAAAGATTAAAATGTACATGAGAAACCACAGACAAAGATATAGTTATTGAAGAATTTATTTCATAATTGATTCTTCAATCAAGGAATTTTTAGTGAGATTTTCTCAGTTCAAAAAATTGTCAGAAACGCGCTCAAATTTATTATCTACTCTGATGTGACATTATTTGATTAACTGAACCTAGCTCAATTCGATTGGTTGGAAATTGAAGAATTTTAAATGCAACTTATTGATTTCTAGTCTAATTCAATATGGATTCAAAAATTTATTGAAACAAACAAAAAGTTGGAATTGATTGAAACAGAAAGATTAACAAGCAATATAAATAATACATCAGTAACGAAATTTTGGAAACATGGAATTCGATTCCAGACACATTTAACTGTTTGAAGAAGCTTGCTCGTGCTATTTTAACCATATTTTCATCTACCTATGCCTGTGATTGTTTTCAGAGATGAATAACATTAAAAACTCATTTGAATCCGTTTGGCAGATGACTTCAATTCAGCATGCATTCTACTAAAAGTAACATTTTACAATCCAAATATAAGTTATTTTTCATACATATATATATAATCTGCAACAACATAAGCCACACTAATATTACTTAAATTTAATTACACGTATAACTGAAACATTTACTACTATTCAGTGCAAACCGTATTTTTTAATAGTAAATAAAGACTTTTGTGATGTTAGAATTTAATTTTATAATTTTTCCAATAATCACAAGTCAAAATTATTTGATGGTACGTCTATACACCATTAAGCATTTCCTTAGAAAAAATGGCACGTTGATCCATAAAGGTTCGCCCCCCCCCCCGCTTTATACCTTTAATTTATTTTATATCTTTTACTGATTGATGAATGTAACAAATATATTTTTCTTTCCGATCTTTCTATTGATACAGATCTATTTTATCAATTCTTTTACTTCTAAACAAAATATAAGTAAGAACAGTATTATTCACGTGTAATTTGAGAAAAAGGTACAGTTCTTAATTATTTTTGTCGAGTAATACTTTTGTTCTCTTTATGTAAAAATTTCTTCGTGCTGCTGTTATAAAGTTTTGATGTAGTTAAGATTAGCTACAACAGATGGTGCCAGGATTTTAAAATAAATTTATTTTTGGTTACAAATACTTTATAACTGCATAATACATATAAATTACAATTTGAGCAATTAGTATGAACAGTTGTATAATTTGTACAATGGAAGTTTATCTGCCATTACACAGACAGTCGATAACTCCTAATAATTATTTTAAAAAGTAATAAAATTAATAAAAAAAATTTAAAAGATTTACATGAGGATGAACACGATTAGCTTAGATTTTTTTAAATTATGTATTTGTAATAAATTTAATGTTAGTTAGTCTAATTTGCATCTTAATATGGGTTATTTAGTTAATATCATTAAGGTTATCACTACCATCTATTTTATTTTGATATTATAAAAATATGTGTTGTATTCTGTTAATTTTAATTTGTACAGCTTCTGTTTTTAAAAAATTGTTTTAATTGCATGAACTACTTTTATATTTTTACATATATGATGTTGATTTTGTTGTGGTTGATTGTTGCTGTATAATATGTTGTTCAATTCATTAGAGGATATATTTATGAATAATTTCGGAAATGCAATTTGGCGATTTCCATCATTTTATTCTTTATATTCTAGAAAATAGATTACTTTTTGATACTCTTGGATTGAAGTCATTCACATTTTTATACAACTGTTTTCATACAAAACATTTTTACATTATTTTTTACTGTATTTTCTCTTATTTTTATTTCATGTTTATATTAAAAGCATATAAGGAACCTAATTAGCTATGAATGAAATTCTAAATAATATCATTAAACAAGTAGTAATAAGCATATAATTAGTGATGACAATGTATATATTTCTTCAAAATAAAGAATAAGAAAAATCATTTGATATTCCCTAGAAATTTCTATGGTGGAAAAAAAAAGATCCTTTTCATGCAAGAAAAACTAAAATAATTCATGAATAGTTGATGAGTGAAGGATTTTAATTATTGATGCATGTGAGAAAAAAAATTTGTTTCTTATTATGGGCAATAGATGTCGCCACCAGCACTCTACGCAGCGATACAAAGCAACACTTTATCAAAAAGAAATTATAATAACATGAATTGCTTATAAATTTTTTAAGAAAACTGGAATATATTACTTTTAAATGAAGAACATCCCTAAGTTTGGTGAAAAACTGACTACTGGAAGTGTTTATGATAAAACTTTAAAAATTACTCAGTTGCATGGACTTTTTTTTTTTATCAATCAATTTTGTGCACATTCTGATCTAATAAAAGACTGAAAAAGAAAACATATACAGAACAATATTTCAAAATTCGTATAGTAATATATTGCCCTTATATATTTTTTATTCCATTAAAATGCCAGAAAGAATATTTAATTTAGCAAAAACTATGCGAATTCAATTGTTTTAAATATATTCTAAGTATCACTGAAAGGAACGATGTTACTAAACTGTTAATTTCCTAAGGATAGAGATCCACATATGACTGTGATATATTATTACATTTTTTTATAAATTTCCAAAAATTTTAATTAAAAAAATAGTGTAAGATAGATATAAGTGAATGATTTTAATTATTCTCGCATGTGAGATAAATATTTTTATTTCATATTTCAGAAAATAGATGTCGCTACCAGCACTTCACTAGCATATCAAGTTGAAAGACGTTGCTGTTAAAGGCATCAAATAACTGAAAGGGGAGGGATTAGACACCTTTCGGGGAAAAAAACAAAAAATTAATGTTGATCGTGGAGTCTGCCATATAAACAGAAAAAATATTTTTGAATGATTCATTAATTTTTGTTAATGCTGAGCTACAAAGCAACTCTGAACGCGTAATTTTAAGCCATGGTCAAGTGAAGAGGATGACACTCGAGTAAAAATATTTTTGAAGAGCCCAATTCCAATTTTTTATACTAAATAAAATAACTTTTTCTTATGTTTTGACAAGAAACATATATTTGATCATTGATCAATTTATGATTTATTTTATAAGTTACAATTAAACTATGTATATTATATTAATTCAATGAATGAGTGAGTGAGTGAGTGAATATTAACGTCGCATTGTTCAGCTACACGAGGGCTTTTTGGCGACGGACCACGTAATTTTGAACCATGGTCAAGTGACGTGGACGACACCTGAGCTGGCACCCCTCCTCTAACTACCACACCACACCAACGGGAGGACGTTTCAGCTCTCGACAGATTTAACGTGCACCGCTGCCCCAAAGGTGGGTCTTTAGTGGTGCGGGCTCGAACTCGACATCCGCCATGGTCCGATACCTTAACCACTGGGCTACCGCAGCCCTTAATTCAATGAAATTATTATTACAAAAAATAAATTTAAAGAAATTTAACTTATAATAACTTTACCGCTCTTTTTATATCAGTTATAGAACGAAACATAAATTTGCAACCCTTTTAAAACTCTTAAAAACGTAATGCATCACTATTTAACGTTAAGCGGAAAGTTTCAATTATCAATTTGAATATATTCTTTTTAACCCACATAAGACTGAAGAAATTCATGACATTAAAGCATAGCTATTAAGATCTTCAGTATAAAAATATAGTTATGCATATATTCAAGTTTAATTATTGCGTAGAATAAAAAAAAAATTTATCTCTTCCTTTAGGTTTTGAATTTTTCTCATTGGATGCATAAACGGATTTCATTCATGTTGTAATGTACCTTTACTATGCTTTAGCAGCCTTAGGCCCTCATATGCAGAAATATTTGTGGTGGAAAAAATATTTAACGGTGATGCAAATCGTAAGTACATTGTATTACATGAAAAGTAACATAACCTAAAGTATTTCAAAATTTTTCACTGAAAAGAAGAACCGTAACCTTTGCGGTTAACCAGTTAGTATTTCTTAGGATATACAGGGTCTCCCCAAAGTATCACCCAAACTTTGCCCATCCAGATTCCTCGTTGAGAGTACATAAAATGCCCAAATAACTGTACTTGTGCGAACCATAGTTAACTAGAAAATACGAAAAACAGAGTATGACGTCACATTTGGTTTAAGGAGAAAAAAACACCGTATTGACACATGAACAGCAGTATTTGCAAATATTTATAAAGACAGATGTTCAATGTGTCAGAAGTGAATATCGAGGCAGGATTGAAAACACCATGGAATTGATGGGAGTACACGTCGCAGAAGCATCTGTGTCCAAGCAGCATGTAGACGTGCAACTATGTCCTTTTGTGCAAACACTACGTCTCAATACACCAATTCCTTGAAATTGCCAAAAAAATTTATACAGAGTGAGATCTGGTGATCTTGGTAGACATATAACCGGATATTCCCCCTTCGCTTCCGATCCAGCAGTTCGAGCATGCAAATATCCATCCAATCACGAAAAGGGGCATAAAAATGCATTAGAGTCCAATCATGCATTATCAATCATTCATCAACATTTACCGTATTTTTCTTGTAAATTATGGATCATACAAGTTATAATTCTTTGAGAATTTTTTTTACGTACTCCCAATGAGGTATCTGGCTGTGTAGAGTTTGGGTGCTCTTTATGGGACACCCTGTATTTATGTTAAGAATATTTTTGATTTTTGTGAGAATGTGTGTAATTTAAACTCTAATTTTTATTTTAATGGCTGATGTTTATTTAAAAGTGAAATCTCTCAGCATCTCTTCCCTAATATTTTATTTGTATTTTGCTGCTCTATTTTTCACAATTCATTCAGATTATCATATTTTAATGTTCGCCTCCTTCAGATCTTAAGTTTTATAGAAATATCCAAATGATAAGCAAAAAGTACATTTTTAGTGATGTACCAAATCCCGATCACAGCTTTGCCGATTTGCTATCCTTGACGAAGATTAAACATTTTGATATTAAATTCAGAAGAAACTACTAGTAGATCTGATATAAGCCACTGAAACTTTACTTTCCAGATTTCAAGTATCATATAAACTCTAATAAACTGAAGAAAAGTTTTAATAGAATGGGAAATTTGAGCATAATTTTGGATTTAAATGGATATGCCAAATCTCTACCATAACTTTTATTCAGATATTTTAATCAAATAAAACAAAGAGTTGGAAATCTTATAATGCATTTATTCCTTCGAGCATCGAAAAGGGGTTACGAATTTCCCGTTGTAAATATATTAGTGTGAAAATAAGTGTATAAATTTTTATAAATAAAAAAAATGTTCAGGATTTGTTAAAATTACTTTTTAACTAAAATAAACTTGAGATTTTTTGTAATTTGTCGTTTTAATTGCTTCTTTTAAATTTTGAAAATATTGTATTCATCTAAATAATAAAAGATACAAAGCAGATACAATGATGTAAAAATAGAATGGATCATACAAGTCAAAATATATTTTATGGTATAATTTAAGTTAAAGTACTAACGTGATAGTTTTAAAGTGAAAAAAAAAGATGTACTGTTAGAATGAATGTAAACAATGAATTTTGAAGAAAAAGTTGTGTCAACAAAATAGAAAAATAAATAAAATAATCATTGAAATTTTGTACATGTTCTGAAAGTGTATGAATAACAAATGAAAAACACATGTCAAAAACCATGAAAACCAGCCAAACTTTATTTCTACATAAATAACCCTTAAAAAAAATTCGTCAGCAAAAATATGGAACCTGATGAAACAATTCTAATTTCATGTTATGAAAACAAAAAAATGTTTCTACGGTTTAGTAATGTAGATACATATCATGAATAGCATGAAATTGCATAACTTTTTCAAGGCTTTCGTGTATATTATATATATATATATATTGTTTTTCTTTAACTATATATAATTGCCCTGATCTCATCATTTTACTTTTCAAAAGCTCAAATTTTTATAGTTTTGATGTCTGGAATAATTACGTTAATAATGTAAAATTTAAAATTAATAATTAAGAGAGGAAGCAGCATCTCTGTATCAAGGCCTTAGAAATTCCAATTATCCTTTTTTTGCTTATAAAATTCTCAGAACTCGAAAATTTTGAAGAATTTAAGGTTCACATGTGTGAAATTTCGATGAAAGAAACAATATTGGGTACTTACGCATTATCGCAACAGTCGCCAAGTTGGTAACCCCGATTCCCTATGTGTCGTATGAGTTGAATTGGCACCCAGGTACTTCGTTTCATATAATGTCACCAATAGGTTGCGATAATACGTAAGTACCCAATTTTGCTTATGGAACTCGTACTAGGACATTATACAACGGTTACGCATTTATTCATTGAATGCTTCCGGCTGCCTACTTTTGCCCTACATCAGTGGTCTCCAAACTTTGTTGACTTATGGAACCCTTGAAACTAAGTCATTTCGAAGAAGCCCCTTAAAAGAATGTGTGTATATCTAAAAATAATATTTAAAGTAGATCCACAACATATTATATGTACTTTAAGTAAAGACAATTAAAACAAGTAAAATATAAAAAAAATTAGGTTAATTCCTACTTAGGTCAACAAAGAAAATATTATTTTGGTTCATTAAATTTTTTCAATGAATTAATATTTGAAAAAACTGTATCAAAATCAAGTGTCATCCACTACAAGTTTAAATAATTATATTTGAAGCAAAGAAAAAATTCGTTAAAAAACTGGCACCATTTAGTTCTAACGAGTTCCATCTAGTTCCAGTGCTAGTTTTAACTTCATCAGAAATAACGCAGAATAAATTTAAAATTTTAAAAAATTTAATTAATGAATTAATATTTGAAAAACTGTATTAACGTCAAGTGTCATCCATTGCAAGCTTAAAAAATATACTTGAACTTCAATGGATGAATATAAAGTATTTTATTAACGATTGAAAATTTGAACAAGGTATATAAATAAATAAATATAGGGAGACAGTGAACTAATAGTAGGAATTGAAAAAATACTGTATTTCTTATTAAAATTTTTTTTATAAAGTATGTTAATGTAATTTACTCATTAATTTGTGCTCATCTACCATTACATCATATTTAATAACTGGGATGTGTGTTTGAATTTTTTTTTTTACACAAACTAGCGAAGTCTAGGTCTGTTGAAGCTATCTGCAGTCGCATTTCATATTCTACATTAATTTGCTTTTATATATATATATATATATATATATTTTGCCACATACATTGAAAAAATATTTTCAATTTAAATACATTGCTCAGAATGGAATTAAAATGTTTAAAACAGTGTAAAACCTTTTGCGTATTCTGTAAATTTGTAACCTAAAATTTAGCTGTTCCCGTCTAAATTTAGACGCGTCGAATCTGATGACACGTCGATAAACTGTTTCTTCTATTTCATTGGAAAGCTTTCTTATTTTTCTTTTCATGCTTGAAGCACGTGACTTTAACGAAATATAAGATTTTATTTTATTCATAAAACATTTTTTACAAGCATTCGATCTTTAAAAAAATTCAAAATTTTGACGCTTTGATTAAGCAAATATTGATCCCTTGGGAACCCCGACTTCTGCCCTACGCCAAATTCGTACATCTCAGCTAATATACCTTGTTATTTTAGCACCATGGTCAGTTGACCAGGTCGAAACATGTGAGCTGGCACCCTACTTACTACATTCGCATCTTGTCAAAGACGGGGATAAAACACTAACACGTTATTTTTAAGTGATCAAAAAAGTCCATAGGAAAGATTAACAATATTCTGATATCGTTAAAGAATGAAATATTCTAGCAAATTAAATTATTTTGCAAAAATATACAACTTAAAATAACTTTTATTTATTTCAAATGTTGGGTGAGTGAGTGTGAGTGAATATTAACGTCGCACTGTTTAGCTATACGAGGGCTTTTAGGGACGGACCTCGTAATTTTGAACCATGGTCAAGTGACGAGGACGAGACCTGAGCTGGCAACCCCTCTGTTAACCACCACACCAACGGGAGGACTTTTGAGCTCTCGACAGATTTAACGTGCATCTTTAACCTACACGGTGGGTCTTAGGTGGTACTGGGCTCGAACTCGTGACAAAGAAAGCCACGATTCGATACCTAGACCACTCGGCTACCGCTGCCACTCCAAATGTTGAGAACTCAGAGATTAACATGCAATATACAATAATTCGACTTTTCTGTTCGACCAATGCATATGGGGAATCATTTCAGAAATGAGATCAAAAGCAGGCTTACATGTTCTAACAATTGCGAAAACCTCCCATCTGGTACAGTGGTTAGTGACGCTGACTGGGGGCCATAGGACCTGGGTTTCAATCCAGGAGAGGGATGCGGTAGCCCAGGGGTCAAGGTATCGGATCGGGGCTGGCGTGTCATGAGTTCGAGCCCAGTACCACTAAAGACCCGTCGTGTAGGAGAAAAATGCCCGTTAAATCTCTTCAGATCTCAAACGTCCTACCATTGGTGTGGTGTGGTAGTAAGGAGAGGGGTGCCAATTCAGGTGCCGTCCTCGTCATTTGACCGTGGTTCAAAATTTCGAGGTCCATCGTCAAAAGCTCTCGTGCAGCTAAAACAGTGCGACGTTAATATTCAATCACTCACTCGAATCTCGGAGAAGGTATGGATGTTTATAAATGTATAGTGCCTTCGCGGCATAGAAGGTACTCTAAATAGCCGTCGAGCCGCAAGTCCTCTTAAGAAGTTGGTGGATGTGAAGAGAAGTGGGAGGCCCCTGACCACCCCCAAGGTGTTCTCACTCAAAATTGGGGTGGAACCGAGCAAAATTGCACTGTCGCCTTCATGGTGTTCAAAGCTAAGGCTAACGACAGGCGTCCAATCTAGCCCTTCACTGCGATGAATTTCGTAGACCTTGATCTGATGTTACTGTCGATCAGGTGGCATAAGCAACTGCAAAATAATGTATTTCAATGCTACAGTGTTATAAGTTTTTATTAAAAACAAACAAGTAAGTAAAATACTGCTGCATTTAGATGATTAATTTAAATTGTATTTAAATTCCTAAGCAACTACATTTTTGGAAGATTTTACAAGGGTTTCAAAAAAGAAGTTATGTATGAAAACAGGATGTGCATGCAGACACAAAAAAAATTGTCTTATTGACATATTAAAATGCTAAAAATATAAACTCATAAAGCAAATGAAATGCTGCAAAAAGAGTTTGGAAGTTGATAAACTTGCATTGATGTAAAAATTAAAAATATGCACCCAATTGTTTTTTTATTGCGTGTTTCGGGTATCATATGTAATTTTAGTACATAGAAAATATTTTTTCTAATATATTATAAAAAAAAAATCAATTTTATTTCTCCATAAGGTGTTCATTTAGTTAAATAAGAATTTATTTCTAAATTTATTTAATTTTTTAATGCAATTTCTTATTTTTAGATTCAATTCATCATACTCATCACCTATATGGGGACAGACATTTTAACTGGGTGCGACTATAAAACTGTAATAGAATACACCTTGTTCGCATTCCTCATCAGTCTCCTTGTGATGTTCCTCAATTTCTACATTAGTTCATTCTCGGATAAGAAAACGGCGAAGAAATCCTGAGGAAACAGTTCTTAAGATTTTCAAATGTTTTATCAAGATTTGGCTTAGTATTTCTGAAACATTATGTATATATTGCAGAGAAAGTTGCACAAATTGATGCAAGTCTGAGTAAAACCTATTCAAATAAAGTTTATTTATATCAACTTTAAGAGAATATATTTTTTTAAGAATATTTTTTTTATTCTAAATAGCCGTTGAGCCGCAAGTCCTTTTGTGAGGTTGGTGGAAGTGGAAGATATGCCCTGACCACCCTCAGGGTGTTCTTCCTCAAAATTGGGACGGAAGCAAGCCAAAATGTGCTATTACCTGTATGGTGCTCAAAGCCACGGATAACGACAAGCATACATCTAACCCAGGGGTGTCAAACACGTGGCCCGCGGGCCGCATGTGGCCCGCCAGTACAAAAGTTGTGGCCCACCGACTCCTTTTAATTTTTTTAAGTATCAGGTTTTTAAAATTTTTTCATTTTGAAATTTATTTGAGGTGAACCTTATATACAATCTACAATATACAAATCTACAATATAAAAATCTACAATATATTTACCTGTTACTTGTTCTTTTTTTAAAAAAAAAAATCCTTTGTGGTAATTTCGCACTTTTATTTTATCTATCTATCGATATGGAAATTGTTGATGAAAGCTTACAAATAAATTAATTGAAATCCAATGTGATTCTTTGTTGAAGCAAAAATCTATGGGAGTTGGAATTCTAGATTTTTATACATACTCGCATTTACCAGTTGATTTTTTCCCAAAATTTATCGTTTGTTATGCGAATAATGACTATGTTCGCGGAAGCACTTATTTATGCGGGCAATTATTTTCTTTAATCAAAAAAAATTCAGAAAGATAGGATTAACCCCAATCAACATTTATCGTCCATTTTAAAAATTATATCAGCTCAGTATTTTTAATCAAATCTTGATGACTTGCTTGGTGAAAAAATTGATCTCAAATATCTTCTAAAAAGTAATATTAAATTGAAATTCTTAAGAAAAATGTTTGTTTTTGTTTTTTTACTAAAAATATAAAATATATATTGTTTAAGTTTAAAAAACAACACGAAACCAAAACGACTGCATGTGTATTGTACACAGTACATTGAGCTTTACACATTAATAAATGCACAATACATTATAAAAATCTTATTTTAATGATTTTTTGAAGATCGTAAGCTTGCGGCCCCCAACATAATAAAATAGACCATGTAGCCCATAATATTATACGAGTTTGACATCTCTGATCTAGCCCTTCACCGCGATGAATTTTGTGGGCCTCGATCTGACATCGTCAGATAGGTGGCATTAGTAACAAGTTTGAGAGAGATTTATGTTTGAGAAATTTCATTTAAAAGAAAACTATTCGCTTGAGTAAGTTGATTCAAAAGCGCCGATAACTTTGTGCTAAGTATCTGAAATTGGAAAATTTTTCTTTTGTGACACAATAAGATCAATTCATGTGACACCATAGTCACATGATAGTGAAAGCCACGTGATTCTAGCCAATCAATTCTAAAACTCAGGCGACGTCATAGTCACATGATAAAAACTATCTAGTGTTTCCAGCTAATCAGTTCACGCGCTCCGGTGTTGCCAACTTTTGCTCTTTGCAGAAACTTTCTCTTAAAAAGTACATATGTATACAAAATGCATTTTATTTAAAAGTATAAACATAACATGTAATTTTTTTTAATTTAAAAAAATCTTTTTGAAGGAATTTTTTTTCCTAACATTTAAACACCTTTACCCAAATATAAAATTTGAAATTTTCTCCGAGTTTTACAAATAGAACAACAAGTACAATTAGTTTAATGTTTGTTTTGAATCCAATGGAAAACACGTGTTTGTTTTTATCATGTGACTTCATGAATTGAGCCCAATGTTATATAAAAATGTTTTTTTAATTCTGATGTCTCAAAAATATATTTAATTTCATTGCTGCATTATAAGTTAATCAGTTTCGTTGGAGATATTAGATATCGACATGAAAAAGGGAGATGAATATAATTCAAATAATTTTTTTGTAAGTGTCTGAATTAGTGAAACGATTCTCAAAGTAGATTCAAAAGTAGCTTCAAATTTGCTTATTCTTTTGTTTAAACACAGATAATCATTTTGTAAATGATGCATTTTGAATTTTTTAATTCTTGCATCAATGTAAAGTGTTTAACTTTATTATTCAATTCCTACTATTAGCTCGCACACTGTCTCTATATATATTTATTTATTTATATATTTGTATATTTATTTATTTATCTTGGTGGAACTTTCAATCGTTCATAAAATACATTTTAAAGCGCTGAATTGAGCTGAAATTTTATATGCAGGATCATTTTGGATGACAATATACAATATAATTTAATTATAATTAATAAACATTAATTGATTAAAACTAATTATTTAAAGAATTACAAATACAGCCACGTTGGCGACTTAGCGACCCTTTTGGCGACTTGTGTCAAAACTTGAAAAGGTTTTTTTCCTCACGTGTTAATGATTGATTGATTGATTGATTGAAATTTAACGTCGCACTGTTCAGCTACACGAGGGCTTTTGGCGACGGACCACGTAATTTGGAACCATGGTCAAGTGACGTGGACGACACCTGAGCTGGCATCCCCTCTCCTAACTACCACACCACACCAACGGGAGGACGTTTCAGCTCTCGACAGATTTAACGTGCATCGCTGCCCTACACGGCGGGTCTTTAGTGGTACTGGGCTCGAACTCGTGACAAGGGAAGCCACGGTCCGATACCTATACCACTCGGCTACCGCGGCCACTCACGTGTTAAAGCATTCAGTTAGACTGAAATTAAAGGAAAATACGATACTATAATGATAATTAAAAAAAACTAATTACCACTTAACCTTGTGATTCTGTCCTATGTATATACATATTTATATATTAATTGTAACTATTTAATAAAAAGTAGCTGAAATAAAATTTTTCGTTGTTGATCTAAGTAGGATTGACTTAAAAACTATTTTTTTATATTACTTGTTTTTCAACTGAGATTCAAATAGCAATAATTAGTTCCGAACTGTTTTGATGTGATTTAATGCATCGATTATTAAATTATATTTTCCTTTTGATGAAGTATTTGAGTTTTTCTGCGATTATATCTTCTAAAAAGCATAAATCCAATAATCATTTATCATTCCTTAATTCAAATACTGGTATTTACTTGTCATTCATAAGCAAGTCATTTCTCGACGTAACTCATAAAATTGCTGTAAACATCTTACATGACTCAACCGTCTTACACACAACTGTGAAGTATACATCACTATATAAACCAGCGAGACTCAACCTGCGGCCCGTCGGGCTGTTCTGATTGACACGCTGATAGCCCATTGCACGAAAAAATTCACGTGTTTGAGATTGATTGATTATTAACGTCGCACTGTTTAGCTACACGAGGGCTTTTGGCGGCGGACCACGTAATTTTGAACTATGGTCGAGTGACGTGGACGACACCTGAGCTGTCACCATCCTCTCTAACTACCACACCACACTAACGGGAGGACGATTCAGCTCTCGACAGATTTAACGTGCACCGCTGCCCTACACGGCGGGTCTTTAGTGGTATTGGGCTCGAACTCGTGACAAGGTAAGCCACGGTCCGATACCTATACCACTCTGCTACCGTGGTCACTCACTTGTTTGAGAACAATTTATTAAAAATGTAGCCTAAAATTTCGTGAATCAAGCAATCAGATCCACCAATTTTGTTGTCGATGTCGTACAGTTACGAATTGCAAGATTTTTTTTATTTGTAACTGTAACGGTTAGTAATACCAAATAACAGTGAATTAGCGAACTGAACTGAAGTAGTGATTATTTTATAGGTAAAACTGGATTTTAATTATAAACAAATACCGATTTCAGTCCAAAACTCTTCTTTGCTGCCATTCAGCACTTGATAAATTTATACTTGAAATAAAAATGAGACTTTGTCAAAAGAATACAAGTACTATAAAAAACATTTAAGTCAATTACTACTTAGATCAACAAAGAAAAATTTTATTTTAGCTACTTTTTATTAAATAGTTACAATTAATATAAATATGTATTTACATATGACAGAGCCACAACATTAAGTGGTAATTAATTTTTATTAATTATTATTAAAGTATCGCATTGTCATTCAAAACAATCGTGTATATAAAATTTTAGTTCAACTGAATGTTTTAAAACGCGAGAAAAAAACCTTTTCAAGTTTTGACAAGTCTCCAAAAGTGTCGCTAAGTCGCCATAAATGATGCCAACGTGGCTGCAGTTTTAATTGTTTGAACAATTAGTTTTAATCTATTAATTTTATTAATTATAATTAAATTATTGTATTGTCAACCAAAATAATCATGTATATACAATTTCAGATCAATTGAGCGATTTAAAAATTTTATTAACGATTAAAAATGCCACCAAGATAAAAAATAGAGAGTGCGAGCTAATAGTAGGAATTGAAAATAAATTATCAAACAGCATGGCAGCTTTGTTTGACAGTAGAATGTAAATTAGGAGCTTGATCACACATGGATGAAAGAGCCGAACTACCCTAGAAATCGGTAAAATATGCATAAAATCGAAATCTTGTTTTTGTGTATTCGATAGAATATAGTATATTAAAAGCCAAAATTGAGTTTTAGTTTTTGATCTATTTTCCCCATTTGAAGTGTCCAATATTGCCTTGGTCTTATGTTTTCCCTCTTAAACCTCATATTGTGGCCCACGTGAAATATCTGCCATATGTATGCGGCCGGGCGAGAAAAAAAGATTGAGTATCCCTATTTTTTTAGAAATTCCTGTTCTTAGGAACTTTGTTGTTCTTATGACTACTGTGATAACATGATTCATCGATAACACTTGGTCATACAATTTTTGATATATCAAACAGTGAATTATAATCAAATAATTCTTTGCAGAAGTGATTAATTTTGTGTGTGTGTGTGTGTGTGTGTGTTCGATTCTACTTCATCTATTAGTAAATTTGCAGCTCATTTTACTTTACAGATCATAACAGATGCTCCGTCAGCTGATATTCAAGAAAAAATTTCCAAACAATCTACTGTAAACTCTCAATTTCACCTAATTAAGTATGCCTACATCTAGCAATAAGCAGAGTGATAAAGTTAAGTGAATCAAGTGTGATGCTGCGGGGCTCGCTGCTGCAATGCACTGCAACTTCCAAGTTATGTATAAAAACAAAAGCAACGTGCTAAAATAAAAGCAGTTATGGGATTTGTTACAAAACACTACAAAAATAAAAAAAACTGCACAAAATCGTATTTTGTAAAGTTGTAAGGAATCTCGAGGGCCGTAAAATTATTCAAGGCGGGCCGTGGAATTGCCACCCTGGTCTAGTTAAAGAAGGTCACAGGTAAAGCCTACTTTTGCATAGAGGCTCAGGGTCTCAAGTCTTAAGAGATGACTGGACGTTAACTTTATTATACAATTTAAATTATACTTAAAACTTACCATTTATTACGAGTCATTAACTAGAGCAGACTTACTTGAGTAATCAGATTTTATTTTTGTTCTACACATCTTGCAAGGAAGCGGAGTTAAATGTATCAATCAAGATTATTTATGTGTTAAAAGAATAAGAAATTTCTAAAAACGTTATACATGCATAATTATCAAGGATATTCTTTTTTATTTGTACATTTTGTAAGCTGGGAAAAATATCTGTACTTTACGTATTTGCTTTTTATAATTATTTTTAAAAATTTACTACAAAAGATGTGTATTAGTTTTAAAATATGTTAGACCTCGCTTACTAAGCAAAGAGGTTCATGGAATTAAAATTAGGCAAGCTTAATAAAAAATTGTTTATGCACTTAAATTCAAATTACTGATAATTTGGTTGCAGACAAAATAGTGTTTTCAGAACTATATTGTTAGATGCATCATAACAGCTTGCATGATAAAAATTTGATGAGACATAATGTAAAGCAGTGCTTCTCAAACTTTCAATATTTGCGACCTAATATTTAATCATAATTTTCATTGCGTCCCCCTATATACAATAACAATGCATTGAATTCAATACAATCGACTTCAACTTCTTTTGTGCCACCGGCGTGTGTAAATGTCTCGCTCAGCAAAAGTGTCAATTGCATCGGACGTATATATACGTTTTACGAAATACCATTTTTTCTGTGCACTGCTATTCATAAATTATTCCGAAGGCTTTGGAATGCAATAAAAGGACATTGTTTATGAAGGATTTACTTCAGATTATTGAGAATTTGCTTATTTTCATTCCCCCCCATACATCACATATGCACGCCTACGTGGAAAAAGGTGTTATTGCGAGAGAATCACGTATCTTAATCGGCAGTTTAGGGATTAATTATAAACCGTACAAAAATTATCAAGATAGGGGTAATTTTTGTATATAGTTCAATATTTGACAAGCCCCCAGACGGTCAATAATTACTAAACTTTTTCTTCACTTAGTATTGCTAAATTAATTATAAAATACACTCGGGAGCACTGATACATTTTTAAGTATATTATATCTGTGTAAATCTGTATTTCTTGTTATGCCAGAATGTATTTTGTTTTCTTACATTCAACAAATTAACATTTTTTTTAAAATAATCTTTCATTTTCGACTTTTTTAATATGCTCGCGCCCCCCTCTTAGTGTTATCACACCCCCGTAAGGGGACGTGCCCCACATTTTGAGAAACGCTTCTGTAAAGGTAAGTAATTATACTGTTTTCCCATGAACATGAAAATAAAAAAAAATTTAAAAATGATAAATATAAAATTTTAGAAGCACAAAATTTCAGAAATGAAATTTATTAACAAAAACATACAGAAAAAAACAGAATACAATACTTGAGAGATCAAATAACATATGTAAGAACAGCCTGTACAAATATTAACACAAAATATTGATTTTACCATAGTAAATAAAACAGTTCGAGAAATAAATAGTAATTCAAAATAACAAAAACAGAAGGTGATTTTTTTCAGGTAGAGTTAAAACTCAAAAAATATGACTAAAATATTAAAAGATGGTCAATAGAATCTTTAAAAATTTAAAATTATGTGTATAGAAGTTTAAATTTCAGAAATACAAAACAGGATAATTTTTTAAGCTATATAAATTACAATTCGGACTCGTATTTATGGGCAGTGTAACTATTATGGGCTTTCAGTAATAAATTTTTCATTTCCCCGAATGTATAAGGGGAAAGTGTTCAAAACACAGAAATAATAACATGAAATGAAAGTACTTTTTAAAAATAACAAGAACAGATTTTAAATATTACCAGGCTAATGCATAATTGAAATACATTAAAACTTAACATAGAAAATAGAAGTAAACAATAAAAAACCTTTATAGCAAAACCTAATTTAGAAGTAAATGAAATAAAATACCCTTTTTAATTTAATGTATAATTTTTTTTTCTAATAAATGAAAAAACTTTCTTTAAAAAATGCACCATAAAATATGAAACGCAAGATCTTATTGAAATTATTCTGCGCGACTCCTCTTTTCCTAACTTATTGTAATCCTTATTTACAGAAACATAGTTCGTAAAAAGGTCTCCAATGAGTAAAATTGGTTATTTAAAACATAATTAGATATGAATTTAAATAACCAAGAAAAATTAAAAATGTATGTGTTAATTTTAAATAATGGGTAAAATTTGGATAGTATTAAAAATTAAATGTTCAAATATTAGTGCAGGTAAGGTTTTCTTTGCATTCGGCATTTCATTGGTACTTTAGAAATTCTACAGTTCACGATTTATGGAAAATCATCTACACAGTTTTAAGAAAACCATACAATAAATGACATATGCGTTTTATCAAAATAGAAATTGGATTTAAACAAATTAGAAAAAATGAGGTAATGTATAATATTAACACAACTTCTGGGTTAGCAAATATTCAGAATAAAACCTAAAACCTCAGAAAATACATAACGCATTAAAAATATTTCTGAGCATTTAAAATATATCCGATTCAGCAAGGTGAAAATATCCACCTGTAACCAACGTTTAAAATATAATTCTTTTAGAATTAAAACACTTAACATTTACCTCACATTCTCTAACACAACTTAAAACCATTTTCTAAGTAAAGAATTTGAGATGGTTATAGTAAATTTAATAGATAAACCGACATTAATAAACATTTGATAATCTTTTGGCACAAAAATATGCAATGAAAAACAACATTTAAAAGTGTAAACTTTAAACAAATGCAACTATATGCCTTACCAAATTCACTGTGAGCACTATGTGCATACATAAACAATATTTTAAAGTGGTAAACTTCAGAAGCTTCTCTCGCTTATACTGTGTATAAGTTTTCACTGTGCTGAGTGATATTTTAAAATTTCTTTTGCTAAACGAGATTTTTCTTATAGAAAAATGGTTATTTCGAAAACTTCATCTAAAACACTTGGGTAAACACGTTACCAAAAAGAAAAACTTTAAATATATGTACATATTTAATAGATTCATTTTAGTCGGGCACAATATCCTGCACACATTCGGTGTAGGCTAGTTTTTCAAAGTCTCAGTATTCAAGTTCATGTGGCCATTTTTTGCAATACTACATTCAGATATCGCAATTTTTGAATCTAGACGCACAAAAAGGATCATTTGAATGTCTGATCAAAGAGTCATTTGAATAACACAGTTTATGCTGAAAACTTTCCTTCATACGTTTCTTTTAAAGTTTTCTAACGCACCCGCTAGTCCAAACAAATCTTTTTTTAATGATCCTTTTTCTCAGATTTGATGTGTCCATTTTGTTGGGGTACATTACCATTTTTTTCACGATTCGCTTGCTGTTTATCGTCTAAGTCTTTCTGCTTCTTAATAGCTCTGTTTCTCAAATAAGTATTTTGGAAATAATCGTAGAACATAAGCAAGAAGAGACCGGCTAAGAAGGTATTTAAGTAAATGATGAATTTCGAAACTTTGCAGTTGCCAACCATCAATGTCAACACGTAGAAAAAGACCATGACGAATTGGATCTGCAGGAAAATAAAAATTACATCCATTAACATAATTAAATAGTAAAAAGGAAACGTACACACATTAACTCATTACTAAGTACACAAGAGAATTAGAAATTTAAAATAACTTTTATATAAATACACAATTGCATGCTTTTATCGTATAACAATAGACAAAAGTATACGGTTGTTTTATTTCTTTAAGTTAGATATGAGAATATTACTTGATATTTTATTACAACATTAATGTAGAATTTAAACAGCAATATAAGCAAATGTCATTGCATTCAGCGGCTAATAATACATTATCACGACAATTATTACAAAAAAAAAAAACGAAAGTTTCTTACGAGTGTTAAGTTGTGTTCGTTTCTTTTATTGATGATATGTGCATTCAAGTTCTTTTAGTTTAACTTAAATAGTAAATCGCATCGTTTTTATTTTCAAAAATGCCGAAAAGTAATGAACTTAACCAAAAACAATGCTTAACCCGCGGTCACTCGCGCCTATTTTTCTACCGTCGTCACTCGCGGGGTGTAGAGAACACCCCAAACTCTTAACACGTGTATTTAAATAAGAAAATTTTTAAGTCAATTATGAAACATATTTATGAAGTATAAGAGGTTTTTTGTATTATACAAACAAAATTGTTAAATTTATTGCATTCAAATGAGACTAGCATTAATTTAAACTAAACCTACAAAATTTTCATTTTAAAGTACACAATTTTATATTTTTTCATAAACCACAAGTAAAACGTATACACCAGTAATAAATATACTTCATAATTAATGATAAGGATAGTAAAAAGTAGAATATTTTAATCATTTTTCAAACATTCAGAGCAGACTGTATTCATATGCTTTAAGCACATATTTTTCTTACATTGAAGACAAAACAAATAATTTTACATCTTTTACCCGTGGACAAGCAGTGCAACACCCCTTTTTCTGGGATTAATGCTCTTTTTTAAAACATTCTGTGTCAGTAAAGCTTCTTTTTTAGTGTTTTGTTAAGGTTTGGGAAATCCGATCTCATATCCCACGTGGTTGCACAAGATCCATTCTAATCTCTTCTAATATTGAATGTCTCATTTATTTTCAGGAAGAACCGAATGATAGACAAAGGAAGCATTAATTCCTGCAGTATTAAGTAGATGATAAAATATTCGCAATGGCCAAAGGTTACATAATCGCGATACATAATGTATATTGCACATTTCATCAGTGGTATCAACACCACCTGTATTATAAAAATTTATGATTTCAAGTTTCATCTCTCCAACTTTGGTTACGAAATCACGCAGTTATCGAGTTCACTTAGTTCATTTTGTCAATCTGTTGATACAGTATCTAATAGACGACAAAGTCGTTATTTCTCCCTTTCTCATGGAGTTTTTGTCATAATTTCTAGAAAACGTTTTCAAATTTTTTTTAAAAAAATTGTATTTTACAAATATCTTATAGAATTATATTATTTTTATACCGCATTTATTGAAATTTTAAATAAAATATTCGTGCATATTAATATATTTGAAAAAAACGTAAACGGAAAGAGTAAAACGTACTTTTCCGTAAATGCTTCGAGTACGAAAATATAACTCAATCACTCGCGGGGTGTTCTCAGCACCCCAAATAAACTTTTGAAGGTCGTTACATTCCAATCGTCCTAGCGAGATTGATTACATCAGGTCTGAAGGTTCAATGACCTAAAATGGGCAGCTACAGAAAAAATCGTAGCTCTGCGCATTATTTTTTAGAATTGTAGGAGGCTTTTCTTGTTGCTGGGGTGTACAGAACACCCCGCGCGAGTGATCGCGGGTTAAAAATAAAGTTTAACAGGAAAAGGCAAGAGCCAAGTTGAGGCTACAAAAGCTGTTAAGTGTTCAAGATGTGTGCAGTTTAATGGTAGTTTCAAGCGTTTCTTGAAACTTCTTGTTCTTATTTAAAATGTAAGATATATAGGAAGAAAATAATACTGCACTTACGGTGGTATTCTCAATCGCGAGTTATTGAAAAGAAAACTCACGGATTGGGTAACCCTCGCTCACCAATAACTCGCGGATAATTCTCCTTTCTTTTTCTCGAACTGACGATTACCGAATCCGTGAGTTATGCGTGGGCAAGATGTTACAGTCGTTGTGATTGGACACTGATAATCACGTGACATATTCTTTGTTACGTCCATCTTTGCTTACAAACAGATTCGCGTGATCAAAATCCGTGAGTTACCCTCCGAAATCGGTGGGTTACCTTTCAATGAATAATCCGTAGATTTGGCGCAATCCGCAATTGAGAATAATGATGTTTCGCCAATCTGCGAGTTACCTCCGGTTCGGGGATAACCCGAGGTTAACTCGCGATTGAGAATACCACCGTTAGAAAGTGACGAATGTCGAGAGTTACATTAACATCACCCTATAAAGCAACACGAGGGCTATTGGCGACAGACCTCGTAATTTTGAGCCTCGGTTGAATGTCACCTGAGCTGGCACTCCCTCCCCCAGCAATCATACCACGTCAAAGCTCAAAAGATTTAACATACATCAGATCCCTTTACACGGCGGGTTTTCAGTGCCACCAGGACTCAAACCCATAACACTCCAGTCACGACCATGACCACTAGACTACCGTGGCCACCAATTGTCAAAACAAGCTACTTTGAGAAACCACAAAAATAAAGGAATGAAAAAAATCTCAGCTATACCCGCTGATTTATAAGTGAAGAGAAATGTTCTCTAAAACCGCTAGAAGATTAACGAAGCTGGACACAAAGATTTTCTATTCAAAAAGTTTTATTTTATCAATACAACAGAAGTTTCTCAACAAAAAAAATTTAAAAGAGCATCTAATATTAAATTTTTGCCCATGACAATATTTTCTTGGCGAATTTTAGCTATACTAATAAAAAAATAGAATTCGAAATATTTACGTTGATAGTGAAAATATCTACGAAATAAAAATTGAAAAATTATGTCACATTATAAATTTATCATATACCCAAAATGATTACGATGTACAAAAAAATTTACCATTTGGAAAGTAGTCAGATATTTCTTCCACCACAAATATTTCTGTACACTGGGTCCAAGTGCAGCTAATCCATAGTATGAGTACATGACAGTGTGAACAATGGTATTGATAAGAGGGAAGAAATAATTGTAATTTCCTAAAGGAAAAAATTATTTCATTTATAATACGCATTTGAAACACGGTAATCGAAAAGATTTAATAGCATTAAATGTTTTATGCAAAATATCTAGCAAGACTCATACATAGAATTTGAAAAATCTACAAATGTAATTGTTGCAATTTTAATTGAACATGGTAAATCTTACTAGAAGATTTTAAGCCAGAAAGTTGGTTTCTATAACGGAGGTAAAATGATGAACAGAATTTGCTTTTAATTTGTTAATCAATGTCCAAGACATTTTTACGCGGGCAGAAAAAAAATGAATACAAGCTTGGCCCTACCTGGTTCAACTCTGAATCCTCCCCAAACAGCGATGGGAACTACAGCATGATGCACAACGTGAAGAGTAGAAATGTGTTTGTTCTTTTTCCTCAGCACGAAGAAAATCTGAAATCAAAACTTAAGCATAAATATCTTACTAAGAAACGTTTTGGGCAGTAATATGAACACAAAATATGCGATCGACTGTTTCTCTAAATATTTGTATCAATAAGTGATTTCATTCACAGACTTTGATTTAATGCAAAAGTGTTAAATAGAACTTTTAGAACGCTTTTTAAAAATTTTCCAAAGCTTTGTCAGATAATTGATTATTAATGTCCACTATAAACAAAAGAAGACGAACCTTGTAATCTTTAACATATGATGTAGTGACAAGGACGATACTTTAACTACTATCCCTCTCTCCAAACTTTCCACGGCAAAGCAATGGTACGATTTTGAGCCTAGACAGATTTGACATGCATCAGTCCGTCTACACGACGGGTCTTAAATCATAACATTACTCGAGCCCGCAACTCGACAAAACAATCCCAGACACTAATTACATGTTAGTACAAAAGTATCAATTGTCTAATAAAAAGAAGCAACTGCAAACTTTTAGTAGTTTCTTTAAACACTAAGCACTCTTAGCGGATAATTATAAGGACTCTTACGCAGAATTCAACTAAGAACATTTAACAAGAATAACCAAGAAATAACTAAACACTTTTACAAGTGCAGAGCATCCACACACCACAATGTATTTCTCTTTAAATATATTCAACAACTTTAAAACCGAGAGCAGGCAAGTTGACAAAAACATGTTGAAACTTCAACCGATTGATAAAGTAAAAGGCGTCTACTATATCGTTTACGCCTTAATTTATAATATAAAGTAAACAATAGTTATATTAAATAAGATATTAGAATAATTCATTTAAAAATTCTTGCACAGACGGATGTTTCGAATTTATGGGTTTCAAATGCTAAATGTCGCTGTAAAAGTACATAAAATTAAAATTGGTTCATTTTCCTTCACTTTTTGATATCTTCAAATAGAACTTTAAGATGTCTGGGCTCTCAGAACGGAATTCATTTTATCTACAGTTTAAACAGCTTTATTAAACTTGATACTTTACTTCGGATACAAGGTTATTGGTTAGTTTGTTCAATTTATCAGACAGATTTCAGGCGCGTATTCATTGCGTCGATGAAAGTTTAATATATTTTTAAATACGCTAATTCTCCACTTCTTAATCTTTAATCTAAATAACTCCTTGCGGATACGAAAGTGCTTAGCAAATATTAGAATTTCGTATCCCTGCAAAAAGGCAAAATATATTCAGTTAAAATTCCCGGTCTTACTAAACATTCTGAACAAAATGTTAACTCTACTAAATTCCTCGTAATTTTTTTCAAATACAAACTACAGTAGAACCCGTTTCTGTGCGGTCCTTTTTTTATGCGGTATATGAATTTCAATGATTTTGGTGCCACTAATGATTTCTATCAAAGTACCAGTGGCGCAATGGAGAATGTTAGGGCCTCCTGCCACACACAAGTCAGGTTTTGCATTTAATATTTCATAAATTAGGTAAATACGTGTTTTGCGTCAGTCCGGCCTTAAGACCCCTAGAGTCCCAGTCCCCTCCTCCACCAAGTAGGGGTGTACGTTACGCCTCTGCAATGTACATACATACACTTCAAGATGCTCTCTTCATTTGTTGTAAACAGTCCCCGACAATGCACGTTCAGTTTCTTTCTGTCAACGTGCCAACAGCCCGCGCTTGACTGAAGACGAAACTTTATATATAAATGACCGTCATTATCAATAAAATTTGAAAGATTATGTAGACAGACAAGAACCAGATTTTTCGAGACCGGATACAGTAGATTCGGGGATACAGCTTTCCAACAAATTGGGAAAGCATTTTCTTTAAATAGATACCAATTCCGAAAAGAATGAAATTTAAAAAAGAGTTTCGATCACGCATTTCTGGTTAGCGTGACAGTCACAAGCAACTGACACACCAACCTTCGTCGCAAAAACTTCTCTTACTTTATGGTGCTAAAAAATAAATCAATTGAAATTGTATCTTCAAGTAACGAAAGCGATTATGATTATGATGAGTAGCAGTGAATTACGTATGTTCATTTTGAAAACTTCATGTATATAATACGAAGCTAAATGTTTTTAAAATTCATCAACGCGTAATTTTATTTTGTCATGAAAGTACTTTCGCATAAATTTCGTAAATGATTTGGCATTTTTTTCAAGTGCGATTTTTCTTATGTGGTCCCTCTCCACTGCATAAAAAATTCTGTAGTATTTCTACGAATTTGTTATATGTAAGAATTTGAAATTTTCGAATAATTTTTGTGCAGTTATTTTTATGAGGTCCCTATCTACCGCACGAAAACATGTTCAACTGTATTACTTTTAAAAGCCATTAATTTACTCCTTCGTATGTACTTAAAAGTTTCGATTTGTTTGCTTCTTATTTCAGGAAGGATCTTGCTACTTTAAAGGTATGAAAACTCGCAACCAAATCCTAAACCTAGGCATACAATTTCGGTCAAAAATAGGAAGATAAAAGAGGATCGAAACATTTAGAATGTTTCGTTTTAAATAATTACAATTATCTATATTTTAAGAAACAAGAGAATCCCATTAGATTAACACTTTCTCATAAAATATAAATAAATTAGAGGCAATAATTTTAATATAGTGCTTAAATCTGAAGATATTTCTTCAAAGTAAAAAATTAAAAACTGGATGTTACTACAAAATTGGTCATTCGGCTCTTATGGAGTATACACGCTTAAATTTTCCTTTAAGGGGACACGGTACAATTCAATTGATCAAAATCTGTCAAAAAAAATCAAATCTAATTTTTTTAGCCTAAATTATTTTTTATATCATTTTCTATAACCTCACAATACTTGAAAGCTCTAAACTTAAAAAACTCAGAATTATGATAGCTTTAAGTTCATTTTTATTCACATCACTATAGCAAATCACCTTGAAACTTATCTCAGAAAGATAAAATAACTAGTTTGTCTTCATTTAAAATGCTAAGGCTTTTTTTCTATTGTGCCTAATGCTTTGAATTCTTTCTTTACCTATTGTTTATAGTACAATGTAATAAAAGTTGGTATGCATTTTTCAATCAAAGCACTACTTATTTTTTTAAAAATAATTAAACTCAGAATTTATACATTTTTTAAAGAATTTTCAATAAGCATTCATAAAAGAAGTATTGTACAAATACCAATCAAGTTATCGCAAAACCTATACCAACTTTTGTTATACATAGTTTGAGGCACTTGTAAATCAAATTTCATGCTTGTCCGTCAATTTTTGTAGGAGAACTAGCATTTTAAATTCACTTCACAAAAATTCTAAGTTTTTTTCCTTAAAAAATTATATGGCTAGCTTTTTATGAAATATTGAGCACAAAATCTGTTTTACATAGTATACACACATAGGAGGCAACCAAAAAATTTTTAGTAATCCTTAAATTAAAAAATTTTGCGTTAATCGTACCATGTCCCCTTAAGATTACTCAATTAAAAATTGAAAATGTCTTACCGTATCTGCAAATTCGATGAATTTCATGAAGAAAAACCACCATCCGAGCTCTGCTAACTGAAAAAGAGGATACTTCAATTAAATTAATATATAATTTGAGACTGAGTTTAATTACTTCACTATTTTAAGCATTACTGCATTCATAATAAATTCAACTTAAGATCAAAGCAATGATCGTTCTCAAAACGTTAGTTTATCGGGGAATGATTGTGACTTTACAATACTCAATATACCAATATTTAAACTGCACTTATAAAAATGTACAAAACCTTGCAAAAGTGAATGTAAAAAAGAAACATTCACTCTTGCAAGGTTGCTCTGTATATTTAGAATAATAATCTCAAACTCTCTAAATTTGTAATCTAATCATCAATTTTATATATTTTTACAACATTAAAAATTTTCTTTCTAATGATTATTTCAAAGAATTACCTAATGCAATAGAAATAAAAGCACGTAGAAACTTTTCTCCCCTAATTCCAACACATTGAGCTCAGATTCGTAAATCAGTTAAAGTTACCATAATCTTATGCACAAAAGACAATCGAATAGGTACTTACTCTCAAGGCATCGGGATCATTCTTGTTATCTATTCGACAAACCACTTGCTGGTTGGCTTAAAAAGAATCCTGAACGTCTAGGGGAGAAGAAAAAAATGTTCAACCGTTAATATTTTTTAGTTTTTTGAAATGTAATTAAATAAACGGAGAGTTGGTAAGAATCAACAAGGATCTAGAACTACAGGATAATTATAGACCCAGCTTTTTAGTCCTCTAAAAATTAAAAAGATACAGTAGAACAGAGGCCTCGTATTTTTACAGGCCATGTAAAGGCTGAAACCAGACTCGATCCAAACTTTAAGTAATCCTCTATTACAGCGGATCCTGAACTTTCAATCGGGCTTCCCTTTATGTATTAGCTAGGCATCTCGGACCCCCCCTCCCCCCAAGATTTTTAACACCCCTCCCCTTACTCCCAAAACATGGCCGAGTCATCCAAAGGTCCTCAATAATCTTAAGATTGATTGATTGAATATTAATGTCACACTGTTCAGCTACATGGGGGCTTTTGGCGACGGACCACGTAATTTTGAACCATGGTCAAGTGACGTGGACGACACCTGAGCTGTCACCCCCCTCTCCTAACTACCTCACCACACCAACGGGAGGACGTTTCAGCTCTCGACAGATTTAACGTGCATCGCTGCCCTACACAGCGGGTCTTTAGTGTATGGGCTCGAACTCGTGACAAGGCAAGCCACGATCCGATACCTATACCACTCGGTTACCGCGGCCACTCAATCTTAAGACTGTCTCCACTACATATACAGACTTATTCTTTTCCCTTTAAGAAAACAGTCAACGTCTAATTTTAAAATGTCACACAAAACGCTAATCTCAAACAAAAATACAATTAACTATATTGATTAAAATTTTTAATGAGATGGCATGCTAATTATCAGTTACAATATTTGAAATCTGCAATCTTAATTCCTGTTCTACACTTTCCAGACGGTTTATGTCATTTTTAAGATAAAGAATATTTAAAAAAAATGTTCTCTTTGCATGAATAAAGACTTTCGAAAGACATCAGAAATTGATCGAAATACATGTTCTAGCGAAGTATTTTCATTAGGAGAAATTTAGTGATCTGGTCTAAACAAAAGTATATCTTTTAATTTTTCCACGAGGTCTTTCCGAGTTTTTAAAAGAAGGAAGTCTTAATATTAAACGAAATTTCTCTACGGAACTCCTAGAAAAGAGCTGCGGATCTCCGGGAGTCCACGGACCACAGTTTAAGAACCACTGCCTTGTAATATTCCATGACGGGTCCGCCACGATCAGCGCATCTCGAGTAAAGAAATTCAACTGGGATACCGCCATTTCAAGTGGAAAGAAATACGCGCGGGCAGCAGCCCTTTCCGTAACTGGCTTTATATTCCTAAATATAAGTGCACAAATTTTCCCCAAATTACCTTTTTAGCACATTCGCTTCAACATTCGCGCTAACAAGACGCTTATTTAATTTACAATTAATTGTAATTTTCAGGAATTGTTCATCCATATCGTTTAACACTCAAAATAGAATCCGAAAATTCATAAATTGCGTTTTCAAATTCATCTGTTACGATCAGAAAACAAATTGACCAGTACGATGCTATTGATTCGATAAATTAAGCGGCCACTTGTACCGTTCGATAAAATAAAAACTGTTCTTACCACACTACTTTCCATGCATTGGCGTTTATTTTTACCATATTTAAAAAATTTTAGATTTCATTTACGAATCTTAATTTTCGCATTTTAATTTGGTAGTTAACATATCATTTCCTCAAAATCTTACTTTTATTAATTGCCTTAATATATCAAAGAAAAATTCATGCTGAAGGAAAGAAGCAATATAATGGCATTTATTAGTTTAACTTTTGTTTGATAAAACTTTTGACAAACTTAATTTACAATTAATAGCAAAGATATTTCAGTATTTAATTTTGCAGATCTAATTTCACGAGTAATTCAAAACACAATGCTCTAATGCCAAGAATAAAAAAATTAAAATTTTAAAAATTCATTACGAGAAATTTATTCGTAGTATATAATCATTAAAGTACTGGAAAGTAGTGAGTATTAACAAACCTTGACATTCGATTTAATTCCTTTTATATCCATATATTAATGCATTGCTAACCCAACTCAAAAGATCAGATCTTTCTTCTATTTATTACAAAAAATTTGTCAGTTCTCGAGACACTTAATTCCATTATTTAATAACGTGTCTTTGATCTCTTACGAGGGTCCAACGTCTCATAAGGCAAAGAGCTTTAATCTTAAAGGGAAAATATTTTTAAAAAAATTAATTACAAGGGGAAAGTTTGTCTGCTGGCTTGTAATTTAAAAAAAAATTTTACCGGAGAAGTCAGAAGAAAAATTACTATTACTAGACATTGATTTTTCCATTTGTATTATGTAGTTTTCCCTCTCTGGCAGATTTCTGTCATTAAAGACTTCTTTCTTAATGATGTCCGTCTGTAGCTTGAACAGTCAAGGACATTAATATTTTTTGTTTGCATGCAAGACCGAGCTCGCTTTGACAGGAGAACACAATTAACAATGTAAAGAGGGCGAAAAAGAAATGTTTTGCTTTGAAGCTAAAAATAAGTTTTCATTGGCAATCCTATTATTATTGTTCCCCAACATTAAAATAACGTAATCAAAAAATGAACACGAAATTTAAAGATTAAAACTGAAAATAATATTTCTGTTGGAATAAAATTATTTTTTCGCCTTTCATTTTAAACCAAGTTTTGTATGGAATGCTTCAATTTTTATTAGGCATTAGCCGTTACCCGCCCGTTTCACTGGATATTTGATGTTATATAAATATATACCGTTTGTATATACATAAAAAATCGATCTCTTAGCATTCAGAATTCGGTTGTATTGAAAAATATTGCAATTCTCGCCTCTTTGTTTAAGGTATCCGACTACGTTTGGAAACGTGATTTTAAAAAGGCACATAAATGGATAATTTTCATGATATTTAGTGTCACTTAGATTAGAATACATCTATAAAATTGTTTTAAGGACATTTTGACAAAAAAATTTAAATACAATATTTTGGCACAAAATTCACTTAGAATAATCTTTTTTCCAAATGTTCTTTTCTAAAAAATGCTTCTATTGTATTAATATTTTGCCTGTATATAGCTCGGATCTCTGTACAGAGGCTCAACTATGTGTGTGTGTGATTTTTGAAATATTCACATTATTTTGAGAGTTACAATCATTTGAAATAATTATCGGCGTTTTTTTCTTAAAATTACTCCACTCTGTTGTCGTAAAACTCGGATAAACCCACTTCTAAATTATATATTTCAAAAATTCTATTTGAGCCTCTGTACAGAGGTCTGAGCTATATACAGGCAAAATATTATAATAGAAGCATTTTTCACAAAAGGAGAACACTTTGAAAAAAAGTTTATTCTAAGCTAATTTTTAGGCGAAATATTGTACTTTAAATAATTTTTTTTTGTAAAAATATTTTTAAAACAATTTTTTATACATTTCTAATCTAAGTGACACTAAATATCAAATATCCATTTATACGCTTTTGCAAAATCACTTTTCCGAACGTAGTCTGATACCTTAAAAACGATAGTACTTCCAAATAACTTTCCAAAATTTAAGTAAAATTATCCTTTACTCTCTCGTACGCCCCCCTTCAAGTGGATTTCCACAAAACCCATTTTTAGTGGATCTACTTGATAAAATAAACATGTTTCCCAAATTTCAAGCATAAATCTAATAGATCAAAAACTGAATTTTTATAATATCAATAACGCCTCTTAAGCCCTCACAACGACCTTTCGGGTCGATTCTCAAAACACTTTGTACCGAATCTACTTGAAAAGAACGGGTCTGCCAAATTTCTAGCATGCGAGTCTAATATTTCAAAAATAGGAATATTGATCTCTAACACCCCTTAAACTCTGGGAAATATTAAAATGTTATTTCTGGATAAAAAAAAATATATACCGGTTGAGGATTTTTAATTATTTTACACAACAAGAACAATGGAATGTTGAAGCAGCACTTAGAAATTTCTAGGAAATCGCATACATTACGCGTTCAACCAATAGAAATCATGCAAATTTTTACTTTATAAACAAAAGTTGAAAGTTTCCTTATTTTTGAAGCAATTAATCGATTTAAATTTCTGCGAAAAGAAAAGTGAAAAGGAAAAAAGGAAAGGTGAGTGACCTTGACATAATCGTGTCCTTTTGAAACTCCTGCCAAGCCTGCAGCAGTTTTGAGACTGCGATTTGCATGCGATTAGAATAATCAACGGTAAGCATTTTTATAACACGCTTTCGTATAACTTGTTTAATGATTATTTCTTAAAATTACATAGAAATGCTGTTTATACGAATTATTTCTATTATTGAAATGAATTTCCAAAAATAAATCTCTTCTGCCACTCAAGGGAATCTATGGCGCTCAAGTCAATTTCCTTAAATTGAAATAAGATAAAATGCTACTCAAAAAATGAAAAACGCATTTAATTTTTTATAAAAAATTATGCTTCCTTAAATTAAATTAAATTAAGGTAACAAGATAAGAAATTAAGATAATAAATTTAATTTGAAAAGATTTCGACTGGTAAAACTCACTACCTAAGCCACTGCGTTTCGAAAGAACGTCTATGTTACTAGAGTAGATCGACACTTATTTCCATAGTAACATATATAAACCAGAATCTCAAAGGATTTTAAGAAACAATTTCCTAAGCAAAAATGTGACCAAATAGATCAACGCACTCTTGTTAGTTTAACCTTTATCCACCGACGTGATACTTATAAGAACCACTCACTTTAAAATAACATAGAATAACCATTTTTACGAATATTCTGACGATACTCAGCAGAAATATTTTTTTTTTAATCCTTTTCTCCAAGATATATGGCAGCACGGGTTCTATGACGAGTATTTTAGCGGGGAAGGCGATTAGTTTTATAGCAGAAATTGCGTTTTCAGGGTATTGCGAAGATTAACTATTTTTTCGGAACAAAAACGACAATGTAAAAAGGTGTCATTTTTTGTATGTTAATGAAGACCTTGGGGGAAAAATTTGACTATTTATTTTAAGTGAATAGTGAGTATAATTTTACAGTTTAATAGCTTTAGTTAGATCTCTAACGGATTAAATTTCTCAAAGTTGAGTACTTTGTTTATGTATATCCCTTAATTTTCAATGCAGTGATTCAAAAATATATATGGCACGAAAAAAAACTGCAGTAAATCATAATGCGGTTGATAAAGGGTTAAAATGAATATTCTTTTAGAACACTGCACGAAAAAGGAGCGTTATTGAATCCCAATTATATACTCGAAGTTTAAAGTTTTATTAACCACTTAGAAGCAACTCTATACTGATGGTCCTTGTAATTGAGCCAGAGGTTGACTGAGATGACACCCGGGCTGCCACCCTACTTCTCCAAACTTGTACATCGTGCAGGGTTTTAAACCTCAACGTATTTAAAATGCATGAACTTAACCACTCGACTGATCTTTAGTAGCTCCAGACTTCGATTGCCATAACACCGGCTACGAACATAGCAGCGATCATGCCAACTTTGCTACCGCAACTACATTAAAGTATTGAGAATGACATACGCTCTGCAATCCTTTTAACTTTTTCGCCGTCGTGTGATGACGTCGAAGGCGATACTTGGGGAAAAAATTGCTTCATTTGACTGGTTTAGTGAAATCTTAATTTAATTCCATGGTTCTACTCTTACATCGTAAATACGAAATTCGTGACCAGGATCACTCCGAGACCGCACAAAAGTGTATATGTTTTTTTCTATATATATAAAATCCGGATGACCATGAATGTTGGCGCATTAAGGCTCTTATAACTTGTTTCTTGCTTTAATTTACACCAATAACTACCATCGTTTGAATATCATCCAATCGTGATTATCATTGAGTTATTTTTCTGGTTTGGCGATAATAAAGACGCATGTAGCAGATGCTTCAGTAAAAATATTTTGTGTTGTGCAATAAATTATTAGAGATCTTTTAGATTACATTTTCAAAATATACTTCAAATCCTTGTACTTTCATATTATACTGTCGACCAATTTCGCTCATTCGAAAGTTGCCAATTCAAAAGACGTCGCTAAATGCTGTCATTTAATTTTTTATGGTAACGTTTGAACTGAGGTGGGAATGGTTTTCCCACCATTAGCTTGCGGCATTAGGCGACGTGTTTTGATTGGCAAAATTGATGGACGGTATAATATACAAGTACCAGTATTATGGACAAAAATGAGTGTGTAAAGAAATTTACTTTTAATTACCTCTTATTGTGTTTGTATAAATATTAAAATTGCAAAATAACTTCAATGCACCGAGCATTAAAATTAGGCATTTTTTTTTAAAGATTGCAATATATAAAATACTTGCGTGGATCCACAACAAATTTTGATCTTATAAAAATTTAAAAAGTGGTTTAAAATTTGTTTCAATAAACATTTGTCAACTTCACCCAGGTAGTAAATTTTCTAAATCGTAGAATCTTTAAAAATTGCACTTTTAATCTTTTTTCAAATTTTCAAATTTTATTAAAGATTACTTAAAATTGGGAAGTATTTGTATGTCTTTGAATATGCCATAAAAATTAACAGAAGTCAAAATTCAGTGATGCCATAATTTAAATAAATACAGTGACAATCGCTTTCACTCCGTAAAAATCTATCGATTTAGCTTATGAATTTTGACAATTGTATTACCATTTAGAAATTCATTGAAATTATAGATGACAAAATTCTTTAAGCTTACCTCCAAAATCAAATAGAAATTTGTGAATACCAATACGAAGTTATACAAGAACATGGGATATCTGAGGTCGTATGGCTTTTTGTCCATCATCCATGCAGGTCCAATCTTTTTAACAAATAATACATAGAGAATAACCAACAAAAAGGTTGGACCTGGACCTTCCATCAGAGGCCATTTGGTGACTCGAGGATCTAAGAATTAAAAAGAGAAAAAAAAATATTTTATTACCAAAATAGTTGTAAAATAACCATTATGCCTTAAATATTGATTTAAATTATAACTTAATAACGGGGTACTAACGTATTATCCCTCGAGACCCATTGCATCAAATCAAAAGATGTAGCCTGAATATGTTGCCAAGAGGAAATCGCATTGCTGCCCATGTTTGAACATAAAAAATGTCATCAAATTGTCATCGTTAACTGGCGTTTTTTAATTTGGCAAAATGGGCCGACGGTATAATACGCTAGTACCAATAATGGTTTACTGTCACCTTGGGTACTTACGTTTTAACGCAATCTATTGCCGACATTGTATGAAACTAAGTATGTAATTACCAATTCAGTGTATACCCCACGGGTGAAATTGGGGTTGCCAACTTGGCGAGTTATTTTCGTTCACGCTGCAAAAAATACGCAAGTATTCAAGATGGGTATAGGGGGATTTTTTTGAATATTTTCAAAAAGCTTTAGAAGGTATGAAATAAGGACTTTATCAAACCCTCCCTTCTTTATCATCGATACTTACGTGTTGTCACAACCTATTGGAGACATGAAACTAAGCACATGGATGCCAATTCAAAGCATACGACACATAGGAAATCGAGGTTGCCAACTTAGTGAGTTATTAATAGAGTTGGTGATTGTTGCGATAATACGCAAGTACCTTATCTACTTTATGTAAATTAAATTTTTGCTTTTGTAGACATTGGGTACATACGTATTAGAGTCAGCCAAATTAGTGGCTACGCGAATCGTACCACTTTTCACCAAATCCTAACGAGTTTTATTCGAGAAAAAACAATCAGTAAGAATCTGCTTTTGTTTTCTTTTCTGTTATGATATTATGGCGCGATTCGTTGGTTGCTGTGACGCTTATAAAAGCAAGTACCCACGTTTCTCCTAAACAAAAAAAAGAGCCAAGTTAATAAAAAAAAATTCATTTCGCTCTCGTTTTAGAATGCTATGCAATTTGACCCCATTTTTGATCAGTTATCTCCACTAAAAAATGTATCAAACCATTCAACTTTATAGTTACAAAATTATATACAAATCTCACTTTTAAAAAAAATTGAGATTTGAAGAATTCCTAAGAATAAAAATCTTTCTAAAACGTAAAAGGCAAAAAAAAAAATTTAAACGATATTTACTCGAAAATGCGGGATTGAAAACTTTTTAACAAAAGAAATAAGAGTAATATGAATGAGAAATGTTACAAGTGTAAAACTATAGAATTTCTTTGAATGAATTTGAATGAATGCATGTAAACATGTATGGGAAATTTCCTTGAGGTTTATTCGAGTACCTTGGAATTAATCGAGATTTTTTTTCCCATTGTGATTTAAAAATAGAATCTGTGACAGATTATTCAGGAAGATGTTGAATTAGTCTAATTTAACAGCTTCTATTTTCTCTCAAAAACATGGTCAATATTATTTCTTGAACTACTGTTATTTGACCTTGAAACATCAAATGTATCCAAAAGTAATTCAGTGTAATGTCAGTTATATTCATTCATTATGTTTGTCATTACGGACCAATTAAGTTATTGAAACTGAACATAACATCTAAAATAAAAAAAATATACTCTCAAATAGTTCATAATAAAGTATAAAATCATACAAATATACAAGGTGTGTGTGATTTCGATAAAAACACATCACTGATTAACAGTCAAAACATACGTGGATGTAAAAATCCCTTAAAATTAATATTTACATATATCAATCTCTCTTCAATTCTTTTTTTTCTATGCTTGAAATTATTGCAAAAACTGAAGGATATTTGGTTAAAGTGTAGTATAGGGGGCCAATTGGCGCAGTTTTTGGCGACTAAAATCAGTCTCCAAGGTACTTTTTTTCGGAATTATTTATTATTTATTTCAGAATGAATTCGATATCTCACCATGACATTTAGAAAAAATTCGCCAAATCCGAAGAAAAATCGCTAAATTCGAAGTGGCCCCCTATACTACACTTGAACCGGATATTTCAATAATGAAACGCAGTCAAATTTCCTTTAAACTCTGCTCAAAATTAAGGTTATTTTGCAAATTTTTTGGTATTTACGTACTATCGCAACAATGCTAACATTCAAGATAGATCGCCAAGTTGGCAACTTTGATTTCGCATGTGTCGTACGCACTGAATCGGCAACCGTGGGCTTCGCTTCATATAATATCACCAATGCGGTTGCGATAATTCGCAAGTCCGAATTTTTTTAATGTTATAATAAATTAAAAATTGCCATAATTATGCATTTCTGAAAATAAAACATTGTATGAAAATAAGCTTTTAGAACACTTATTTACACCTTCAGGCACTAATTTGATATCGGTACGCTACAGACTTTTTCTGCAACAAATTGTTGTAAAATTTCGTCAAGTACTTCAATATGAAAACAGACTGGTCGCCAAAGATCTATTTGACGCGATTTCAAAATCACGCCAAAACGAGTAGCGTACCTATATCGAATCATAGTTCCCAACTTTGTTCCAGACAAGATTTAAATCACAATTACCTCCATTCGCCATGTATTCATCATATACATCCGATACAGACTGGACCAGAGTAGTCATGTTGAAACGAAGACGCTGTGCAACAAGAGGACTAGAATATTAGCTGGGCTTTTATGAGGTGCTTAGAAGAGCAGCTCAAATCACAGCAAATGCAAAAATCACCAACTGAAAAATTTTTAAAAATATAATCATTAAAAGTTTTAAGTTAAATGACATTTTTACTGAAAAAAAAATAGAAAATGAAATAAATTCTTACACGTGAATATATTACATGTAACGAGCTTGGATTCGTACAAAATCACGATCCCACGATCCCAATGTTGCCACCTTTTGTTTTTTAAAAAACATAAATATTAAAAAAATCTATTCGTTAACACATGCAAGAAAAAATGTATTTGATGTAAAGTATTTTTTATTGCACAAAAAAGTTTAAAAGGACATTTAGGGAACTCCTTCATACTAGCATATTATTTAAACTTGTTTTAAAAAACTTACAAGACAAATCTCATCCTTGACTTCGTCTAAAAACATTTGATTGTATTTATCCGGCAACGGTCATATACTAAGCCTAATAACAGCTAAAAAGCCATTTATACTCTACAAGATATCACGAAATTACTTTAAAATCATTGTAAACAGTAATTGCTGTCAATGACTTACAGTGTTGGAGGAGATTACATGCACCGCTGATTTCTACAAGTCATTAGCTACCCATGCTTTTTTTGTTATTGTTTCTGTGGAATTCTTGCGTCATTTACTGTTCTAAAGGTTAATCGCTTAAATTGAATAAACATGCGATCGAAGAATAAAATGTAACATGATATATTCATATTTCTAAATTTGATTAGCAATAAAACTTCATACTTACCCTTTATAGGAATTGGTGGAAAAATGTCTTAAGAAATATTGCCAATATAAAGGGTTATTTGTGTTACAAAAGGAAGAATCCATAATCCATTAAATCTATGGTTTCGCTATTCGGAGTTTATACATTTTGATTTATTATGCGCTTTTTATACAAGGTAAAGTTATTAGAGATTATTTCTTTCACAAACTCTCTTGATTTGATTTTTCCCAATTATGAAATTAAATTGCACATGTTTGAAAGTGAATATACACAAATTCAGTTTTAAACTCCAATATTCGGCACTCCTATTTATTCATTGTAGTTTTTAAAAAATTACCTGAACCTTACTATTTTTTTAAGATTAATATTAAATAGTTTAGGAATACCTCGAGACATTATAAGAGACTTTAAAAATACACACAGTAATTTCTACCTTTTTAAAATAGGATTAAACTTTTATCCACCTACTCAAACACAAGAATGTGTGGTTCAAGTGTAGTATAGGGGGGGCCACTTGGCGCAGTCCTTTTTTTTCCGGCTAAAAGTGGTCGCCAAGGTACTTTTTTCGGAATTATTTATTTCACAATGAATTCGATTTCTCACCATGACATTCAGATAAAAATCGCCAAATCCGAAGAAAAATTGCCAAATCCGAAAGTGGCCCCCCTATTCTACACTTGTGTATAATGAAATTGAATACCAGACTAATATAGGAAAATTATTAATTGAAAATTCGTTTATATAGATAAGGTTTTCAAATTTATTTTCTATAATAAAGACTCCAAATAAAAAATTCGTATTAAGCAAAAGCATAAATTATTCCTTTAAGATAATTGAGCATATCTTTATATTATCAATAATACTTATAAGGTGATTTGCATTTTATTTCCTTCAAATGAAAAACTAAAGATTTTTCCCCAAAAACCGGGTTTAAAATTTTTTTAAAGAATAAATTTAAAATTAATTTGATCAATAAATACTATCCAATGCAAGTTTCAGTGCAATGAGTCTTAAAAAGTTTTATTCGTCTAATTCAAATTTTTGATTCGCGGGGGAAAATCATCCTTGAACTTCAAAAATTTCTATAACCATTTACAACCTGTTATTGTAAACGAAATTGTTTTCAAATAAATTGCACAAAGAATCATTTTAAATTCAACTGACGTTTAATTTTTTTTAAAAAAATGGTACAAATTGTCACATTAAAAAAAATTTCACGTCCGTAATTTTCTTAAGTTACAAACAACCAAAAACGTGGATTCTTCTTGGCTACCGATTAAAGAGCCAAATCAAAACTAAATTTCTCTAAAATAACGTTTACAAATGAAATCAACGGGATTTACTCACGGTCGACAACCAATTTCCTTGCTGTCCTTCAGAATAGTGTTTACCATTTGAGATAACGATTCTTGAATGAAGATACAAACGCGACGGCGATCTTCGCCGGATGTTTTTGCCGGGGGCTAAACCTTCTCGATTTCTCTAAAAAACCAAAGTCACCTGCGTCATTGGAAAAAAATCATTGAAAGGGTGATATTCTCGAATAACCCTCTCTGGAGGAATAGTTGGGTTTTCTCCAAGCCGCATCAAGTCAAACGAGTCAGCGATTTTGCCCGAGGATGCACTTTCAACTGTAGTATCCGACAAGCTATTTATAATCTAACATTCCACTAGCCATTTCCCAGGGTCAAGATATGAGAACCAGACTCTAGAAACATTCCATATAGTTTGGAATGGTTTGTTTATGTTTATCAAAGGGCACACAAACATCAACACACTGCCTTTCCACACATTGAATTCTTTTGAGTTACAAGATCAAGAAAGCGGAGAATTGCATAATGTTAGGATACACAGTAAAAGCATATAGACAGTTTTTATAGTCTTGACACTGTGTTTGCCACTGAAAAGGGTTACACATTAAAATGTAAAGCCAAAACGTGTATACTACATTCAATTGCACAATTGATGTTTAGATTTTGGGTCACAAAACATTAGGGGGGCATGACTGATCTTATGAAAGATGCTTCGCGGGACAAGATGATGCGCATAGGGAAATAAATCAAAATCAGCAAGACACTACCATTTAAATTTACAAAAATTAATTTTAATTAACATAAATTGCACTATCAATTATTCCTTACATTGACCCAGTTTTCCCTATTTGGACCATGGTAGTAAGTTTATTTGTTTTTAAAATAACTAAAATAAAACAGATACCGTGAATAATATATTTTCGCTCAAGGTAACAATTGAGACAGCACACATTTCTTAAAAATCGAGAAAGCATCGGGCATTCTTTAAAATATAAATTGAAAAAGAAACGCGTCAAATTGATTTTAACTAACAGATGTTATATGTACTAGCATAAGTTAATTGAAAACAGAATTATATTAAAGCCTTACAATACATGTTATTTAATTGATTTAGAATTATTAAGTTCTAGTTTCGGGGGAATGGATACATTTCCGATTGCTTTATCAGAATGTTTTACTGCACAATGTATTTAAAATCATTAAGATTTCACAAAATTTTACAAGATGAAAATATAAGTAGAAAGCTAAAATTATTTTATTGCAAAACAACTTAGTTTTGATTAATAAGTGATTAAAAAAATATTAATATCAATATTAGTATAAATATCAAGAAATTAATATCCAGCAATTTACATGCATATTACAGAAAAGTGAACTTGGATACGCTTTGCTTATAACATCCTAACTTTATGATTAGCATCGTATAAAATTATAGTCAGCGTATTAACGATAAAGGGGATTGATTATACAATACATTTTTAGGATTGGTCATTTATTAATATCCTACATTGGAGCTACTTAGAGGCTATAGGTGATAGACCTCGTAGTTTTGAAACCAATTTCTAGTTTTCGTTCCAATTTCTAGCACTCCACTATCATAATTTTCATACTACGTCAATCAGGATAGAGCCTAGAACATATTTAATGTATATCATCGCCTTTGCAGGGAGGGATAGATCTTTTAGGAAACCGCGAAAACATAGGAAACTGAAGAAAAAAAAAACAGTTGCAGCAAAGTTAAAATCTATTTTCTTATCGTACGTAGCATTTTATTTATTTAATAATTACACCTTTGAAAAAAATATGTTACATGATTTAAACATTAAAACTTTTGATTCTTGGAAGTATGGTAGTTTACTATTGCAACAAATGATTTAAACCATTCGATATTTTAATATGATCCACTCAGTCAAACTAAAAGTTTTAGAATCAAACTCAATATTGAAACATTTTTTTCCGGGGGTGAATTGTTATTCTTGCTCACGTAAAACACAGAATAAAATTGGAAAACCAAATAGAAATTAAATATTTATAATAAATTCAAATTAAATTTTAAAAATTGTTATGAAAAGATTGCGTTTTAATATTTAAAGAAATAACTTTCCAATTTTGTTCCTCTTTATTGTCTATTAGTTTGAGATCCCCGCTTCATTATGAATTTAATTTCAAAGCCTTTAGAATAAAGAAAGACAAAATTTGAAGCCTTTTTTATGTACGATTCTTCTTTTAATATCTCATGTGTAAATTATGCATTTTCGTAACGTCTAAAGTAGTAAGCAAATATAAAATGCGCTACATCACACTATAAAAAATTATCAGTCGGTTTTTCTCAACCATTTTGCAAAAACTTATAATAAGGGGTAAAATGAGCATTCGCATTATATATAATGAATATTTTAAAATTTGCATTGCTTCATTTCAAACGATTATTAAAGTACTATTACAGGAAATTTTCGAAATACGATAAAAGTTTTAATTCAAAATGTAACACATACATTTATACAAATAAGAGTTAAGATTTAATATTTTTGATGTATAAAATAAAAAAACTGAAAAATCCAAAGTCTTACTTTTCAAAAAATTTTTAGTAAAAAATTTAAATTTTTCATGAAATAAACTTTTTAATAATCTAAAGGGAGTAGTTTTGCGTTATTAGGAGAAAAAAAAATAAGCATTCATTACCCAAAAAAAACAAAAGGGTTGAATTTGCAAAAAAGTATTCAAGGGTTTTTTTTTTTTTTCCAAAAAAGACTGTTTTTTTCCTAAGTTTTTAATTTAAATTATACAATTTTCCCAAACCTTAAATTATTTTTAAAAAAATTTCCCACAAAATTTTTTCCCTCTGGTATATGCGAATAAAGTTTTTTACACTAAATTTTTTAAAAAAAAAAAATTTTTTTTTTGGAGAAATTTTAAAAGGGGTTAAGAAAACTTTCGAATTATACACACACAATTCATCCTATATTGTAAAAAAAAATTCTAAAAATTAAATATTCAAATAAGCTTATTAAACTATTAACATATTCACAAATATTAATAAAATATAAACTAGAAAGATAATTTCCAAAATGTTCAAATTTAAATAATGGAAAACTAATTACTCTCGAGATAAATATTTTAAAAAAAAAAGCATACTTTAGTCTTCGAAATAACTCCTACGCTCGGTGGAGTCGTTGCTTCACGACTTGGTCAATGCTCAGAAGAAAAGTAACTTTTAAAATGAACGAAAATCATTTGCAACTTGGGTTCCGTACCACTAATTAGTAAAATAGGAAGAGAACTGAAACACTTCTCTACATGAAAGCGATCTTGTCTTTCTACCCGTTTCCACTGCTACAGAAATATTCCTTGTCTGTCCGGTATAAAAACAAAAGTTGTCCTTGATATCGTCGTCAAGGATTCTACGCTTTTCTTTAAACGCTATTTATCAGAACTGCCACAGCTTCAAATGTCTAAAACTTTTTTAAACCGGTTTCATTAAGGCAGTTTTATAAATATTACCACTGGATAACAAACACATCACCCTATTATCAAAGAAAACTTTCCGTGATTTTTTAATGAGAAAGAGTGATTAAATTTTGGAAGTTTTACAAACAAACCCTACAAGGACATTGGATATATTGGATATGCGATTCTTTGGTAAAACTCTTATTGCACCTTTTAAGTGCAAGAAAACGTTCTTTTACTATGTGTGACAATACATACCACAGAATTTAATGCGCTCGAAGGCTTAATTAAAAAAAATGTATTAGAGGAGAAATGCATGGCGCTCAGTCAGTATAAAGGCTTTATAATTACTTTATTGAAGACAATGATTGTCTTCGAGTTCATGATAATTACTAATTTAATTGTATATAAAGCATTCTGCCTTCGACTATGCTACAATTAAACTGTCAGGAAAATAAAGTTATAGAATTTTTAACACTATATTTAAGTTTTTATACTTTAATATATATACATCAGCTGAGAAAATATGAACTGATACATTTCTATTAAACGGTTATATATTTCCCTCAAAAAAATGAAAAAGCAAGATATTTACAAATATATTTCAGCATCGCGCGAACAAATTTTCGCTAATTTTCTTATACCTTAAGGATCTTGAGTCTCCGATTAAAAGACAATGTATGTCCTTGAATAAAATCCTGGAGATTGAATCACTATTTTTTTTCACAGATTATATCTTAAAAATATTTACATAGAAAACATTTTCAAAAATTAGATCAAAGACTATTTGTGGTAAAAGGACTAATTAGTATACTGATGTGTTTTCTCAAAAAAATATAAGTACTTTTTTTCAGTTATTCAGCATCCAGTACTTGCATCTTACGTCTTCAATTTTAAAAAAAAATTGTGAATAGTCACATGTCCTTGAATGGAAATCTCCAGTAGATTGTATCGCTTTCTTTTTCAGATCATATAAAATTACATTGATAACATTTTCGTTCAGAACATTAATTAAGAGATTATTCAATGTAAAAAAACTAATAGTCACTATATGACCTTCCCTTCGTGCTCAAAATTTATGAATCGAGTCTTGTTTCTATATCTACTAAATTTGATTAAATGAAAGATCTCTTAAAGCAACTTTCTAAGTCCATTCAAGAATGTCTTATACAAGTTTCTGGCAGATGGTACTTATCCAGAAGCATTTTGCGGAGTATACAGATCAAAATATTGAAAAGTTTCCTTCCATTCAAATCAAAAAATTGCTCTTGGAATATTATCAAAGTGTTTTGAAATGAACAAATGTTAAATGCCAGAGATACTAAGAGAAAAATATTAACCACAATTCAATATATTAACTATTCTAATTACAAAAGTCTAATAAACACAAATTAATGTTAAGTCCGAAATGTACAAATCATTTTCTGTCGTCCTCCAGTCTTTTTAAGCTATAAATATATTTAATCTAACGCCAAACTAAAAATGCCATGCTAATTTAAAAAAAAGCTTTGTGAACGAAATTTATATAATTAGGTGTATTGCGAAAAATAATTTTCTCTCAATGGATAAAGTATTTCTTTTGAAGAAAGCTTATCAAAATATTTAAAACATTGTTGTCAAATAAAATTGTTAAAGAGACTTAGTATTTATACATATAGAACCTTTGATTTGTTTTCATATTTCAAACTGAATTTACAAAACTCTTATAATTTTAATGAAGTTGTTATTAATTTGAATTTATATATAAGTATATTATATCAACTAAATAAGAATAATTATTTGAATTTAAATGAAACTTGTTAAAACTAATTAATATCCTAAGAACTATTTTTTAAACCTGGACATATTAAAATTTTAAATAGGAATAAATTTAAGATGCTTATATAATGCATGTATTAAATAGAAAAGTTTCGTACCATTTTCTCTAAAAATCGGAATTATTCCGATTTTTATATAATCGAAGATGGTAATTTGCAAAAAAATTACTCAGATTTATTTAGAGAATAAAATGTATAATGTATATGTACTGAAAGAAAGTACAAATTTTGAATATTCAGTCTGGAATATAAAATTAAAGCTCACATGAAAGTAAAAATCGTGACATAAACAAAAAGCAAGATTTTCGAAACTACTCTTAAGATCTATTTTCGTTAAAGCAATTATTTACAGCAGATAGCAATTGAGTCTTTAAAAAAAATTCCAGAAGCATCCTTTTCAGTCTGAAAACATTCACCTTGAGTCAAGAAGTCAGGCACAATAGCTAATGGCCTTCACAAAATCTACTTGGTTCCCGAGTTCGTAAACGTGATTGAAATGAAATGATCGAGAATCGAAAAGAAAAATGGTTTCGCTTTTTGATAGCTTGTCTAACGAGGAGGAAACCGAGTCCGAAACATCTCATTGTGCACGCCAGGCACGTAACACACACAAGTCATTTCTAGATAACTTATATTGATAGAGTCACAACCTTGATATAATACACTACCAAATATCAAAATTTTAGACAATTCACATTGCTTACTACTATAAAATTTCAGTATCATTCAATATACAGTGAAAATCGCTTAACGCGAAACCTGAGGGGACTGAAATATTTTTTCGTATTAAAAAAAAAATCGTGTTAAAAGATATTTTGCTAAAACAAAGTTTATAGTAAGTTTATTTAATTTAAGTCCATTTTATTTACATAAATATGTTCAAAAATTTCCGTAACTTGCTCTTTTTTAATTATTGTTGATAACGTAGAATAAGTAAAACCAAAATCTTTGCAGATTTCCGTTTTGCTCTCTTAATCAACAGCCTTAAGAACCCACGTCATTGTGCTCGTACTTGATTGATTGATTCGAATGAATATTAACGTAAATACTGTTCAGCTACTCGAGGGCATTTTGACTGACCACGTAATTTCTAACACATGGTCAAGTGATCGTGGATGACACCTGAGTGGCACCTCTCTTAATCGTACTCACACCACACCAACGGGAGTGACGTTTCAGCTCGACAGATTTAGTAGTGTGCATCTCTGCCTTACACATGGTTGTCATCGTGTACTGCTCGAAATCGTGACAAGGCAAGCCACGATCCGATACCTATACCACTCTGCTACCGCGGCCTCATTGTGCTCGTAAAAAAGATATTCTGGAGAAAAAAAAAACCGCGAACCCAACTTACCGATTTTTATTCACACCCTGTAATGCACTAGCCACTGAATTCAAAACAAACTGATCAGATATTTTTGTGGTGTTTGTCGAGGTAGAGGGTGAAAATAACTTAAACAAAATTGGTAGGTGTCACAGGATATCCAACGGCTTTTCAAAGTCAAGTTAGCCTCCTTTCTACGAAACATGAAACCATCTCTTATTTCACACCCCTCTTAAATCTCGCCTGCGCGGTTGGTGTTTTCCGTGTTTTGTTCATTCCCCAAAAGGAAATTTTCATTTCATGTTGTGTGAGAGAAAAAATGTATGAATATATAGCAGTTTGTTTGGACCGTTGTATTATTTCGCGTTAATCCTTTCGCTGCGTAGTGCTATGTTATTTTTCCAGTGGAAATCGCGGGATGCGCAGAGAAAGGTTAAACGTACTAAAACTCAAATATATGTTCAGTTAAAAAGCAAAATTCTGTAAGATGTCTCATTTAGGTTTATTTCATTATTTCATCATTATTTATTATTTCATGAAGATCAAAATACTTTATTATTCGTTACAATATAAATACAATATAAGTAGATTTAGTTAAAGTTTACTCTAAATCAGAGTGGTACTAAACGGGAGAGGTTCTACCCTCCGGGAAATTTTTATATCTCAATATGTAAATAAAACATCAGGTTCGATAAGAGTTTTAAAATAAACACGATTCCATAATTTCTTTTGGAACGCAAAATTTTAACACAGTTAGGGTTTGGAGAAATTTATAACTCGGAACCATCTAGAAGGACTTAAGAATTCGTGAAATTTAAGTTAGATTTTTATTTAAAGATTACATGAAAAAATATCAAACTTGTTTTAAATTTTTTAGAAAAATATATAACCGGATTTTAAAATATTCTATCTTCCAAGAAAAGAATTTTTTTTTAATATTACAAAAAAAATTCTAGTCTATTTTTATTTTAGCATGAATTAATTTAAAAGTGGAAAAGCATACATCTGAAAAAAAAGATTCCCTTTTAAAAAATACTTTTTTAAAAAACTTTTTTTTTACTTCCAAACTGTTTTCCTTTGATATAGTTATTTTATTTCCGTTAAAATATATGTAATTTATCTTGCCCCAACCATACATAACTTGCAAAATGTTTAATTTAAGTTTATTGTTATTCTCCAAGTTTAACCTATATATAATTCATATAATGTCATGGATAGATTTTTTTATAAGATTGCTATGTAAAATACCTGCATAATCCTAGAATTTTGACTAACGCTAAAATTCATTGAGAATGTACTTTAAACAAATGTTTATCTTATTTTAAATAATAAATGTAAATATTGTCGCGATTTCAAAAAAATTAATCAATATTAGCAAAATACATTTCAATCTCATCTGTGTATAGTAGTCCATGGTAAGCGAGAGGTGACGACCGCAAGCGCAAGGCCAGTGTTATTTCAATCAAATCGTGTGTATTCAATTCCATTAAAAACTCGTTTTCTAGTACAGCTAATGTACATTATAAATCTGTCAGGGTTGAAAGTCCTTATGTTTCTGGGTGTGAAAGCCCGTGAAATGTAATTTCAGCCAAGTTATATATCATTTAATGGTAGCTTATAATTACGCAATTCATGTTCATCGGCTGCAGCAATCCCATTGCTTTTGTGCGTGACGTTAAGAGGGTTCACACATGTGATGGGTTAAAAAAATTGATTTTTTTTCTTTCATAAATTGCTTCCTTAACATGATTAAAATACGGTGGTGATGCGATTTTTTAAAATTCGAAGTTGTTATTAAGATACAGCAGTTAGAAGCAGCAACTGTTCTCATGGTTCCAACCAGACTTGAAACTTGAAACGCGTTTTTCTCAAAACTGTTTTTCAAACCTTCCTCCATCATATCTCAAGAACGATTAGATCGAATGACTTCAAATTTATAAGGTAGACTCGGCACATATAGACGCACAGAATGATTACGGTCATTCTAAAATTCTCAATATTTTTTTTACAGCAAACACTTAACAAAAAAAACTTGAAATTCGAAATTTTTTCTTCAGGGGTATTTTTCAATTGAATATATAGTCCATTTAGTGCATTTAAGCTTACAGGTTAAAACGCAGTTAATGTTTTTATTTTAGATAAGCCAATCGCACACACAGCCGGTTGATTGATTGATTGAATATTAAATGTCGCGCAGTTCATCTACACGAGGGCTTTTGGCGACGGACCACGTAATTTTGAACCATGGTCAAGGGACGTGGACGATACCTGAGCTGGCACCCCCTCTCCTAACTACCACACCAACGAGAGGACGTTTCAGCTCTCGACAGATTTAGCGTGCATCGCTGCCCTACATGGCGGGTCTTTAGTGGTACGGACTCGAACTCATGGCAAGCCACGATCCACACACAGCCGGAATCGTGGAGGAAGTGAGCGTCCATTTTTTTAAGGTGGGTGTGCTCAGAGCGCTATAACTCGCGTTCCATTGGTTATTTCCGCGTCTAAAAATTTAAATACATACTCTTAAAATACATATGAATAAAAAAAACTTGTAGTTCTATCTTTTTACTGGTTGTCATTGAAAAGTTCCTTAAAAACAGGCCGTCAAATGGGTGGATCCTCTTAAGAAAAACGTAGTATAATTACATTTTCCCCTACTCCTGAACAAAAAAAAATCCCTAGTTTCACCTAATTTATCAAACTTAAAACCTAAACTGAAAATTCAGAAATTGAAAAAAGTTACTAGCAGGCTAAATACTAAAAAGATAAATGACGAAAGCTTAAAAATCCAAAGAACTTCTACCACGACCAATACTCTGGAGAGAGGGAATATTACATTTATTATTGTAACTGACTACTTGCGACAACTTTTTTTAATAAATGAAGATATGGAGATTTTGTGGTTTTTAGATTTATTTAGTACACTTTAATAAAATAAGGCTAAAATTAAGAAAAAAATAAATTATTACTAAAATGGGAAAAATTGCATAAACGGAGCCCGCTCTGTACAATTAGAAAATGAAAAAATTCTCAGTTTTTCAATTTTGATGTGTTATTACTTTGTTATTCCATTTTGAAGTGACCTTCAGAATAGAAATATTTTAATTTTTTAAAAACTAGAGCTCTTTATCTTAGTTTTACATGAAATTGCTTAAAAAAAGTGTTATGCTCACATAATGAACTGGAAATTTTGTAATAAAACAGTGATTGATAAATCTGAAGTTTAAAACACTTCTACTCTTATACAGAACACATACACACAAAATTTCAGCAAATTATTTTAAAAACTTTTTGAGCAATCGCTGTCCCGTTTGAGTTTTTCGAAAAAGACATTTCGAGTAAAACGCATTTTTAAGTTTGACATCTTATGTAAAATTCCGGCGTTTGTTTTTACTAAAACACTTGTAGTTTTTGTTCTAGTGAATGGAAAATAAAAAGTTTGGTATTTTTATAAAGCTAATAAGATTGCCTATAAAATAAAATCTTAAAAGAAATTTGTCAATTTTAAGAAAAGCCATGATTTTAGGGAAGTCGATACCTTAAGAGCAAAAATCCAATTAAAACTATAATTTATCAATAAAAAATGCTTGTTCATTCTACATCTGCCCTAAATCGCTCCAGTATAAATTAGTAACAATTACTTAGTTTTAGCAGTTATTCGTAGACTGTGTGAAGAAAGTAATAATTCTTAGTAAAGTCAATTAAGTTAGTTGCAAGCGTGACAATTAATCGTTGTCAGAAAACAATGATCCAATCAAAATTGTCTCAGACATGACAACTGATAATCATCGTTTTAGCTTCCCTTACTCGAGAATTAAAAGGAAAGGTCGGAAAGAAGGTCATTTTTGTTTGTTCTTCGGAGGGTATCTTGAATTCTTCGAAAAGTCAAACAGCGAATGCAGAAAAATGCCAATCTGTATTGTTCGAACTTCACCTTGAACCCTATATGAAGCATTCATTAAATTCTACGCTCATTTCTTTTCGATTGTTTTGAAGGATAGAATCTCGCATTTTGGACATTATTATACCCAGGAGGCATCAACTCGCTGAAATATAAAGTGTTCTATCAGGTCCCTAATCTGCCTCATACTTTTGAATCATGGTCAAATGACGAGGTCGACGCCTGAGCTAGTATCCCATTCTTCACAACTACGTCAGTATTAAGTTTTAGCTCCGATACATTTAACGTAGATCGGTCTTTCTTCAAGGTCTTTAATGAAATTAGGATTCTAAAGAGTAGTTCAAATAAAATCACGAGTGCCATAATTCCCCAACTACGATAGCTTCACGTTACATTAGAACCAAACTATTCCAAAGGAAAAGCCTAATTTTCAAATGCGACCAAATGTCCTCCGAGCTACACCACTTTTTCCAGAATCCCATTCTTCCAACTACGCAGAACAGTTTTCGCTCGAATAAATGATCGAGCTTTAAACCCATCTCATTTAATCCATTGTTTGGCATTTAGAGAATATTTTCACAAATTTAGTGCAACGTAATGCAACAAATTGTCAACATTAACCATGTATAAAAATGGAGATAGAATTTTAACTATTAATGCACGTTCAAATGATCTCCGGCGACGACCACGTTTTTGAATCCATGTCAAGTACTACGAACCTGTTGTCTCCAATAAAAATGCACGTAGCTTCCATCTATTTAACGTGCATTTCAGGATTTTTAATTTAAGTGAAAACCGTATAATATACCACTAATCTACCTGATAAAAATGGAGAAGTTAACTATTATATGCCGTTAAAATGATTGGTTTGTTTGCATTGTAATGTGTTAAAAATAATATTAATTTAATTTTTTTTAAAGATTTTTTCACCTATTGAAATTCATTTAGAAATGTTTTTCAAAGTGTAAAGCAACAGAAATGTTATTAATTCGTGTATTATACAGATCTTCAAACTTAGTTCTATGTTTAAAAAGCGCTGAACATTATTTAAAGATTTCATCTAAAAGAATGATATCAAATGATCTCTGAAGTTAATTCTAACTCTTATTTCCCTTCCCAAGACTAACACACAGTACGTTTATTTTACAATGCGCGATTCAATAAGAACTTACTTTAATACAAAGCTTAGAGAAACATTGAAATATTATTAACACTATTTCAATTGAAAATCCGCTCTCTTTGAAATTTTACAGTAACAAAAAATTTCAAACTTATTTAGGCATCAAAAGCAACTTTCCTTTCCGTAAAATAAAACAAAATTGTGGAGTTTTCATCCAATTTTTTTCTTGACGTCAATCTAATATCTTGAGACATTAAATTTAAAATCAAGGATGTTTTTAATATAGAAACGAGATATTTCCTTTACTTTGTTTTTAACTCATTTGAATTAATAACATGCCACTCATATTTTGATAAGGCACATTGTACATCTATACAATATGCCCGTCCAAGAGAACTAGTTTCATTTTTATACATAACTTGTCAGGTCATTATTTCAAATAACATGACAAGCAATAATTGCACGGTGACAAATTTCGTATACAAAAACTTCAAGCTTATTTTCAATTTTAATCCACCGTCAAGGAGGTTATCGTCATAACTATCAATAAATTATTCAGTGAATCGCTGCTCAATTGGTTCAAGTCATCTAAAGTCACGTGACATTTATAAATACACAAAAAACCTGCTGGAAAATAATTTCTATCAAAAATATAACGAAGCTTTTTTTCTTACAGCTGCCAGTTTTATAGGCACAGTTACTTGATCACAAATCTATTCAAATTAAAACATAGCAAAAGTAGACACATTAATCCTCATCATTAGACCACCATTACGGCACATCATTTTTTTACACAAGGCCTTTCAGAGCCTCTAAATAAGGAAAGTCGTAACATTAAAAGAGACCTACGTGGCCCCCATGAAGGCGCTGGGACCCCCGGAAGTCAGTACCACAGTTTAACCGTTTGGGTCTCATGCAGCGCGATCGCGCTGTTGAGATTATATGTGGAGAAAACTCTACATTTCGAACATTATGACAACTGACGGCGTGTTACCGATTGTTGAATGCGCGCATTCAGATTTACTGAAGCAAGTACATTACACGGCTCTCTTTAATGTAAATAGTACATTTTATAATAGTTAAAACAATACCATAGCTGTGATTAGGATTCATCGGTGTAAAATGAACAAAGCGCTATCACGCCGCGTGGTTTTCTCAACATAAAACAAACACTATCGCGCAGCTTGGGTCTTTTCGTACTCATTCTGAGAAAGCGCGGTTGTACTGTTTGGGATTCTTCGACAGTATTTTTTCAACACACCCTGCGATTCAAACGGTTAAGAACCGCTGCATTAAACCATAATGATTGTTTTAACATTGCACTGCTAACCTTTGTAATTTTTAACTATAGTCATGTGGTGTGATCGACACCTTTGGACGGCAATCCACTCCCAAACTGGACAGCGTGAGAACTTTGAGCCTCTATAAATTTAGTATGTATCATCTCTAATACAACGGATCTTCTGGGGCACCAGGAGTTGAACTCGCGACTCGACATAAACAACCCCAGCTGCAATTTCACGGTCATGATCTCTCTGCTACAGATATTACACGTCAAGCCGTAAGCAGAACTACCGTGCACACAAGTTTCCCTTTGTTTTTACAATTGTTTCGTAATTAAGTTCATTTACGTTACGGTTCATGTCTACTTTCACTAAGGAGATTAATTTTAAGAGTGTGTTGCGTCAATTAATGACAGTGTGAGAAACAGTGAACGCATGAATGAAAAATTCCTCTTTTAACGTTTTGTGCCCTTGTGTGATATAGCTAAAGTTCATTACATAACATTTAATCATAACATTTAATTATTCTATGCGAAGTTAAAATAGGACTCCAGGTCAGTTATCGACATCGTAATCTGATTTTTTTTCCCTTGGTTTTCGCAGATTTATTTAATTTATAAGTTACCTATAATTTGCTAATTTATAAATTTGAACGAATATCACGAAATCCTTTCTTTCATGGAATCCGTATTAGTCAAAGATAGTTTTTAAAAATTGTATACACTATTTAAAGCTCTTAGATTTTAGTGTCTGCGTCTCGCAGCAATTTTGAAACAAATTTTGTCAAGCGCTTGTATCAAGCGCCACATACGATGCAACTGAAAAAATTCCAGATTCTGAATCAAGGTCAAGTAGCAAGGACGTTACCAAGGCCTTCGTTTTCTCTGCTTTTCTTAACTGTATCTTGTGGGGATTTAAGAAAACCGAATTTTTTTCCTATTTAATCGAAAATATTTATTTCAATTTCATTTCATCTTAAATTTGGCCCCTAAGAAAATCATTATCAACAAAACTGCTTTTAACACGAAACTTGTCTTCTGAATCTTTATGAATATTTAACCTTATAACTTGCATAACGTATACGATTAATATCAAATATTTTTTCATAAAATTGTAATAATTTATCTCTTTCCTCGTTACTTAACGATGCAACAGTAAAAAAATTTACATTATTTTACGTTAAGGCTTTCTAAAGTAATAGTGGTTGAACAAACATTCAAGTTTTTACAAAAAGATCTTTTTAAAGAAATACTTTTTCCACATGGTTTTTAAATAGCTGTTGTAAAATATTTAAGAAAGCTCATGAACTCGAAACATTACATTAACTTACCGAAAGATGAAAAATAACGATAGATTTATCTGAAATTATCGTAAAACGGAAACAATGTAATAACAGTGACAAAATGTTTGACCGATACTGACCAACTTTATCAAACTTTCAATCTTTAAGGAAAACTTTATCAGGAAAGAAGATTTTTTCAAATCGAGTTTTTTTATTATACATTACTGGTTTTCGAACGGTATTTCTAAATCATTGTTATAAAAAAGATTCTTATCGGTCATAAGTAACAAGTTGACGACTGCTTTTCTGAATTGTCGCCAGCATTAATATTGGTTTTATTCTGACTCTGCTATTGTTTGTAGTCAATGATCTGCCAGTGACACCATATTACAAAAGTAAGGTCCTCGGCCAAATAAATAAAACGTAAGGCTTCCGTAAACAATTCTAAATCCCAAGAACCCAATTCCTCACATAAATATCAAAATTATACTGATAATTAATGATATAACATTTCCAGCTGTAGTTCTTGCATATTTCCATACACACTTGTGACCCTTTGGCTAAAGTAACTTGCGGCAAATGTCCTATTGAAAAAGCTTGCTGCACCTTCAACTTCCGTAATTTCACCTTAAAATAATGGTTAAAAAATCAAGCTTAAGTGTTAAAAAATGGCGGAAAATAGACCCCCCAAAAGCATTTGAAAATAGAGAGTTATCTTTATATATCAACCGGGAGTATAAACCCAACGTTAGTTAAAATGGTGCCACCTATTTACAATATTTAAATCAGAATATGGCTTGTTTTCTATGCATTACAGTGTTTGGGTTCCATAGTCTGTGACTGAAAAGTATACAAGATTAAATATCCATCTTTAATTTGCTTTTTAAAAGAGTTAACAATTTAAAGAAAAAAATTTAAAGAACTTTGATTGTAATTTCCAGCCTTTTTCTGTCGCATGAGAATTCAAAACATTTAATTAGGTTCCAGAAAGGAATGCAAGTAAACAATCGAACGACATTTTAGTGAAGTAAACATTAACTATAACTAAAATTTGAGATTCAAAATTATCGAGGCATTTGAAATATTTTGTGATATTGACTATTACAAATTAAGAATGGGGAAAAAATGAATTTTTTTTTATTTAAATATTTCTAAATACGAATTTCTACGCAATTATTTTAAATTCAAAATATTATATTGTCTATTAATCGATCCTGACCACTTTGACTGCAGTGACCACACTGTCAGATGAATCAACTCCGTAGTAGTTTTTGTCATCTATCTCTCAACTTCCACACGACGCGAAGATTCAGATTTAATTTTATTTCTAGTGCAGTATTTTTTTTCCCTAAAGAGATTGTTATCGAAATCTGTTCTTGATATACAACCAGCATTTAAAGTACAAGCTAGTAATGAGTTAAAGGGGATATTTAAAAGGTAATTATCTTTTTGTGATCATAAATTGACTGAAAATATTTACATATACTATATCCACATGTACTTTTATTTAAAATAACTCGTATATATTTAAAAATTTCAAGTCATTCCATTTCCAAATAAACACTTCCACACGATTAAAATTCCGCTATAAATAAACACGATTGGCATTTCTTATTCTGGGGGGAGAAAGTTTCTATAAGGAAATTACTTTAAAAGAATCCACATTAGAGTATCCGTATCCACATTTTTAATTCATTTTAATGTGAGAAAAAATAATTCCAATTCCCACGCTTTTAATTACTTTTAATGTATCATGGACATACCAAACAATATTTTCATGGCAAGTGAAAAACGCATATTAGATTAAAGTGAAATCATTTGGATCTAATTTGTAATTAAAATACTTAGGGAGGGGACACAGTACGATTCAATTGACAAAAATCGGTCAAAAAATCAAATCTAATTTTTTTAGCCTAAGTTATTCTTTATATACTTTTTTATAACCTCACAAAATTTGAAAACTTTAAACTTAAAAACGCAGAATTATGATAGATTTTACATTCATTTTTATTCACACCCTTATGGCAACTCAAAACTTTAAACTTACTTATCTAAGAAAGGTAAAATAAATAGTTTGTCTTCATTTAAAATGCTAAGGCTTTTTTTCTATTGTGCCTAATGCTTTGAATTTTGTTTTACCTATTGTTAATAGTGCATGTAACAAATGTTGTTATGCAATTTTTGAATCAAAGCAATACTTTTTTAAAAAAAAAATTGAAGTTAGAATTAGCAAATTTTTTTAAGGAATTTTTGATAAGGATTCATAAAAAGAAGTATTGTACAAATACTAATCGTGTTATCGCAAAACCCATACCAACTTTTGTTATACATAGTTGGACGTACTTGTAAATCAAATTTTATGCGTGTACGTAAATTTTTGTAGGAGGAGCAGCATTTTAAAATCACTTCACAAATTTTAAGTTTTTCCTTAAAAAATTAAATGGCTAACTTTTTATGAAATTTTGAGCACAAAATCTGTTTTACATAGTATACACACATAGAAGGCAACCAAAAAAATTTGGAAAATCCTTAAATTAAAAAATTGTTTGAATCTTACCATGTCCCCTTAAAGTATGCGTTTCTTTCAGAAAGCAAAATTAAGTTTAATAATTAGTATTACGATATTTCAAGAAAACACGTGGGAAATCAAAAATCGTATGTATCAATATCAATGGTAACCTATGAAAAGGAATGATAAAAATCTCAAGTCGTTAACAGCTCTTGGAAATATTTTTAAAGAAAATAATAAAAAGGATAGTCATCTCCTTTGCCCGAGTAAACTTAATTCTAACTGAATGCGAATATATTGCATCATGTAATACAAGAGCAACTAAACTTGAAAAATTGTCATTTAAAGAGCAAAGTAATTTGATTATTGATTTAACTGATTGTAATCTATACATTGTATTCATCTTAGAACCAGTCAAGTACTTCCTTATTGCATTGTTCATTGTCCTACAAGTTCAATATAATTTTATAAAAACAGATGTTACGAATGATTTTGCCCATCGTTGTTTAGCTCTTAAGGGGACACAGTACCGATTCAATTAACAAAAATCTGTCAAAAAATCAAATCTAATTTTTTTAGACTAAATTATTTTTTTTATATACTTTTCTATAACCTCACAAAATTTAAAAGCTCTAAACTTAAGAAACTAAGAATTACGATAGCTTTTACGTTCGTTTTTATTCACATCCCAATGGCAAATCAAAACTTTAAATTTATCTCAGAAAGATAAAATAACTAGTTTGTCTTCATTTAAAATGCCAAGGCTTTTTTCTATTGTGCCTGATGCTTTGAATAATTTTTTTACCTATTGCTAATAGTACATGTAACAAAAGTTGGTATGCATTTTTCAATCAAAACAATACTTTTTTAAAAAATAATTTAATTTAGAATTTATACATGTTGCTACATACATGTAAGTTAAACTTCATGCGTGTACATAAATTTTTGTAGGAAGAGTAGCATTTTAAAACAACTTTAATCACTCAAATTTTGAGTTTTTTCCCTTAGAAAATTAAGTGGCTAGCTTTTTATGAAATTTTGAGCACAAAATCAGTTTTACATAGAATACACACACATAGGAAGCAACCAAAAAAATTTAGAAAATTCATAAATTAAAGTTTTCTTAAGCCGTACTATGTCCCTATGATTTTATTTCATAAGGACGTTTTCAACATATCTGGAATAAATTTTTCTATTCAAATTAATCCTTAAGTCAATGCATAAGTGACCGCGTTGGGTAACAGATTTTGTCATGTAGAACATTTGCTTCAGCTTTACACAAATTATGCAAATATAGCTTGGTAAATTCAGAGAATTTCGATACATTATTAAAAAGGAATACAAATAGGATGGGTGCAATGTTTTTCAATAATTTTGGTTATGTTTTTTGAATAAATTTGTTCATCCTAAACGAAATATAAAGTTATCGCATAAATTGTCTTAGAGACCAGTCTCTTAATTTGTATCTTAATTCAGAAAAAAAAGACCTAGAAATTATTGATTGAGAGATTGAGTGAGACTTTTAAACTATTCAATCTTTAAGTTTATACACAAGCATATGGAATATAATTATATTATAAGCATTACATAATATATAATGTAAATACATAAGCATAAAAATATTAAACAATATTCTTAAGACTTGAAATATTAAATGTATTTTTATCAAGAGACTAAAAATAAAATATTTATTATAAGATGTATTAACTTAATAAAAAAAATAATAGTTTCCAAATATAAATAAATTTAGAATTCTCATTAAAATATTCCAAAATAAATATTTGTATTTCAGACAAAGCTAACTATTTTTATAAAGTATTTACAAAAAAATTACTTACATAGGCCTCTTGTATAACCCCCGGCGTATATCTTTTTTTAAAAACCCAAAAAGATTGACAATTTTTTTTTATAAAATTGATAACAAAAAGGTCAATTTTTGTCGAAGTCCCAAAAAATTTCCACCTGGTAAATTCAGAAAGGGTTTCCCGCTTTCCGTTTTTTCGCCTTTAAGGGGGGGAATTTTCCCTTTTTTAGCCTTTTGAAAATATTTTTCGGGAAAGAGGGAAAAAATTTTTAGAAGAAACATGACGGGTCCAAAAAAAGGAGAAAAAAAAGGTTTTTTTTCCACTGGTGGAGTTAAATTGTTTATTTTTTTTTTTTCGGGGATTTATAAACTGGGTCCTTAAAAAAAAACCTTTCTAAAAACAAAATTGCTTAGTTCGTTAATGAAAAAATTATTTTTTTATTTTTTTTTATGATTACGTCTATGGAGGGTTTTTTTTTCCCTTCCCATTGATATTTTTTAAACAGAATTATTAAGATAAAATAAATTTACAATAACTTTTGTACATCCCTATTTATTTTAATCAACTAAAATATCATTGAATATTCAGTAATGAAGTCCTAGAAGATAATTTGAAGATCAGCAGTCTAGAAGATTCTAGATTGCCTGTTGAGGGAGAATGAGTGCAAGTTCAAATTCCATCAAAAAATTAAGTGTATATTCATGCAAACTTCTGCAAAATTAAGTGTTCAAACAATTTAGTTTTTACAATAGTTGCCTGTGTGTATTTCTGCTGGATTTACACTGTCCTGTTTAACAAAATCAATACATTTTATAATTTTGAACCATAGCCAGACGACGAGGTTGGCACTCCTCTCTCCACATCCACCCTATATCAAAGGATATATTTAACATTCATCATCCCTTGTTTTTTTTCACAACACACTAAAAATATGAGGGTCGTATTTCCGAGTCATCTTTCGATCAGATATTTTTCGGTGTCGTCCTCGTCACTTGACCTTGGTTCAAAGTTACGAGGTCCGTCGCCAAAAGCCCTAATGTAGTACGACGTGAATATTCACTCCCTCATATCAGATGTTTTTCGGCATCTGTAGCTGAAAAGTTATCATTACAAACTCGTAGCTGCCAAAATTTTAGTCGGACCATGTGTTCGAGTCACGATTGCATTGAGGACGGTAGTATATATTTAATGTACAGAGGGATGAATCCTAGATTTGTTAGGGCTCAAGTGAGTGAGTGTTTATTGACGTCACACCATAAGGCAGCATGAGAAGCATTGGCAGAGACTCCTTAGTTTTAAACCTTTGTCAAGTGACGAGGACAACACCTGAGCTGACACCTCCTTCTCCAAAATACCACACCACACTAACAAAAGGAGTTTGAGCTATGGCAGATTTAACGTGCACTAGCACCTTTTACAAGGTGGGTCTTCAGTGGCACTGGCGCTCGAATTTATAACATGCCGACCAGGATCTCGCGATCACTAGGCCACCGCAGCCACGCTGTTGGGTCTCAAAATTCACACCTTGGTATGGTATAAAATTTAGAAGATTCGGGCCCCTTATCATTTCCGGACAAGTCCTACCCCTTTCTACTTATCTCAATTTCTAAGACCCCCTCGGACAGACAATGAGAGTCTCTATCAACACTTATCATGCACCAATGAGAGAACAGCCTTTCAACTCTCCTTCTACTTGAACTTTTCATCATCATGCTGTCAGACACTTTTAACCACTTAACCCAGTGCTTCTCAAACTTTCAACATTTGCCACACACCCAATATTCAATTATAATAATATTCAATCATGCGCCCCCTCCATAAAATAACAATGTATTGAATTCAGTAATGCTGTACTTGACCCCTAAAAACCCAAAAAATTTTACCTTTTTTAAGGGATCCCCAAATTGGGAAACCCTGGGTTTTCCCAAAGGGAAAATGGAATTTTTTTGGGTATTTAGGGACTTAGGGTTTGGAAAAAGTATGTAAAATTTTTTTAAAAAAATTTTCAATAAAAATTAAGTTAAAAATTTTGACAAAAAAAACATAGAATAACCCATTTTTTAAAAAAATTCTTCTTTTTTCGAAAAAAGTTTATTATAATAATATTTTGTTGTATAAGCCAGACTTTCTTTTACAGAGGCTTTAACTTAAATTTTTGGGAAAAATAAAAACTTAGAAGTGGGGTTTTTCCATGTTTTTTCACAACCCAAGGGGGGAAATTTTAAAAAAACGCCGTAATTTATTTCAATGGGGTTTTAAAAACCCTTAAAAAAAATGTGAATTTTTTAAAAATTCATAGTTAAACCCCCTGTACAAAAAGGGCTGAGTTTTTAAACAGGGAAAAAAATTATTATAATAAAATTTTCCCAAAAAGGGGGAAAAACATTTTGGGAAAAATTTTTTCTGGGTTAATTTTGCCAAAAAAATTGATTTAAAAATTTTTTTTTTTCAAAATTCCAAAACAATTTTATACATGTATTCTAATCTAAGTGACACTAAATATCATGAAAATTATCCATTTATGCACTATTTTAAAATCACGGTTCCGAACGTAGTCGGATACCTTAAGTGCCACCGGCGTCTATAACATCTCGTTGAGCTAAAGCGTTCATTGTCCCGAACGTATACATGCGTCTTTCTGAAGTACGATCTTCTCTGTCCACTTTATTCATAAAATTATTCTGAAGATTTTGGAATGCAATAAATGGAACTTGACAGTGTTTGCAAAGGATTTACTTATTTCAGAGGAGTTTTTACTAATTTATTTCCTTTTCACCCCCCTTCCCAACGCATCCCATACGCACCCCTGCGTGGAAAACGGTGGCATTAAGGAGCGAATAACGTAACTTTTAATTATCAGTTAAGGGATTAATTATAAACCGTACAAAAAATACCAAGGTAAGTATTAATTTTTGTAAAAATTTTATATGCCACAGGCCCATGGGGTCAGTAGTAATTATTAAACTTGTTCTTATCTTAGTATTGTTAAATTAGTTATAAAGTACATTGCGCGGTATTGATACATTTTATAAGTGTATTATATCAGTTCAAATGTGTATTTTATGTTTTATTACGCCAGAATGTACTTTGTTTATTTTCAGAAAATTAATATTTTTTTTAAATAATCATTTGGTTTCGACTTTTTAATATGCTCACGCCCCCCCCCCCAGGGAAAGGCCCCACAGTTTGAGAAACTCTGACTTAACTGCCACCGGCGTATATGTAGTTCTCGCTAAACTGGTGCATTGAATTCCTCGGGCGTATATATACGTTTTTCCGAAATGTGATCCTTTTTCTTGTTCTGTTATCAGTAAAACTATTCTGAAGGCTTTTGAATGCAATAAAGAGACCTTGACAGTATTTTCGAAGGATTTACTTATTTCAGAGAAAAATTGTGCTTATTTGTGCCTTTTCGCTTTCCCCTTTAATACACCGCATAAGCGCGCCTATGTGGTGGCACTGGGGAGCGAATCACGTAAATTATGATCTGCTGTTAAGTGGTTAATACGCCGCCCATCCGATATAGTGGTTAGTGACGCTGACTGCGGTGCCGTAAGACCTCGGTTTGAATCCCGGAGAAGGCATGGATGATTGTAAATGTGTATTGGCTTCGCGGCATGGAGGTACTCTAAATAACCGTTGAGCTGCAAGTCCTCTCATGAGGTTGGGGAAAGGGGAAGAGAGTGGGAGGCCCCTGACCACCCTCAGGGTGCTCTCCCTCAAAATTGGGGTGGAACCGAGTGAAATCGTACTGTCACTTGCATGGTGCTTAAACCCAAGGCCTACGAACAAGTATAAAAATCTAGCCCTTTGCCGCAAAGAATTTCGTGGACCTTGATCTGATGTTAATGTCGATCATGTGGTATAAGTAACAACAACAGGGATTAATACAAAAAGAAAACGAATTTAAATCACATTTTTCTTTTATTGTAATACCAATTATCTAAGATAAATCTCATGTAAAAATCTAAGGTAAAAATATTTTTGAACAGAATTTTTTAAATAAAAATTTTGCACATTTATACAAGATAAAAATAATTCGGACACATAAGTATTTAAATTGAAATTGCTTTTAAAAAACGCATGAACAAAAAGAGACGAAGTATTCATATCCTTTTTTGCAAGCTTACGAAGGTTTTCATTTATTCTTAAATTTGTTTATAAGCAGCTATATTTTTTCATGCATTTAACCCTATATAATTTGGGTAACAACGAAAAATTATATGATTATTATAATTATCATATAACAGCTATAATTACTGCGTTTCAGGAGTTTGAAGAATTTCGGCTAAAAATATTTAGATAATTTTTGAATAACGAACTCACAATTCATAGCAATTAGTATTATAATCAAATTGTACTTCGAAAGTTGACCGGTTAAAGGAAAAACAGGACATAAATTAACTATAAGATCAATTAAGATTACAAGCACCAGACATATTTTGATTTATAATAGAAGGCTGAGTAAATAATAGAGTTTCAAAACTATTATGAAAAGAATACTATATTGTTTTAATGAGTGTTCTTACGCGCGCGCGCGGCACCCATTGGTGCAAATATTTTTTTCCTTAGTCGATACTTTGTGACATCTCTCGCGTTCTTCTTCTAACATAACTCCTACGTTCTTTGACGGCCACGATTAATGGCAAAACTTTTCCAATCCAATACCAAGAAGAAAAACAAAGCAAAAATGCAAATAAGATATACTTTAAAAGGAGTGAGGTTTAGTGAGAGAGAATGGCAATCTTAGAGAAAGCTTAGTGTGGTACAGTTCGGAACAAGTGTTAGACGGCCTCTCACAAGGAAGAAGGAAACGCCCGACTTCGATAATAATAGTCATAAGGAAGAGAATTGTACAGGAGTACATCTAACTATTTACAAGAAGCAGAATAGATGAGTCTTCAACCAAGGTAAGAGGGTTACTTTATAAACGATAATATTTCATATAGAAAGCTAGATTAGGCAGATAATTAACTATACTTAGGATAAGTGATCTAGTTGTGCGATCTGACGTAAATATTCAGTCTAATTTGTGGCTTATTCTCACTTAAAGAAAGTTGTTCATTAGATATAAGTAATTTAAGTTATTCTTAATAAAAGTTGTATTAAGAATTATAAAATGTCTCATCCTTTAGATAATCCCACACCTCTAGCTTACGCGGATCCAACACGTCATAGCTATCGCAGGATGGCTATATCACAACTTTGCAAGAAGAATGAAATTTTTCCTCTTATATATTTTTTATCGGTAAAACTAATATTTAATAACACGATATCTGTAGAAGCGTATAATCTCTTTGTAATACAAGGATATCTGATAAAGGATTATTATAAATGATACACGCCTACACTCTTCATCATACAGAATATGAAATATTTCTCATAAATATACCACAAAACAACCAGATTTATCTCGAATGTTATAAAATTCGTACATTTTATGTATTCTGAAAATATAAGTATTTATATTTTTAAATGGTAATAATTCATTTTTAATATAAAAATACTGAAAATTTTAAATATAATAAATCTCTTTTTTGAATGCTCATTTAGAAAATGTGTGATCGTTTTATTGTATCAATAAAGGCTCTAAGTAAAAAAAAATTACATCAAAGGATTATGATTATTTTTTGAAGAGGAAGAAATTAGAAATATATAATCGAATATATACTCACGATCTTTTGCTTATGAAACATATATCTTGGGACAACACGGAATCCGAATAAATGACTGGCATGTGGCACTGCATATATTAAGCTCTCTCATTCAAACATTGAATAACTAATAACAAAAGAAGCTATGTATGGAAAAGTTTACTTGCATGAACTCTTATGAACAGAAAGTAATTGTAAATTTTATTTATAGATTGTGATCTCTAAACAGAAGTCCCCTAACAGCTGAATTTAGATTCATTCTACAAATGTCTTCGGATGAGTTTCATTCGGGAACCTCTCTCTCTATTTTGCGACCGCCATAGCCCTAGTGGTCAAGTTCGTGGACTTGTGGCTGAAGTGTCCTGTGTTCGAGCCTTGTGCCGCTGAGTAGCCATCGTGTAAAGAGGGCCATTGCACGTTAAATATGTCAAGGCTCAAAGCCTTCTCTCGTTGGTGTGGTGTCAAAGGAGAGGAGACGCCAGCTCCGATATAGTCCTCGTCACTTAACCTTGTCTCAAAATTATGAGGCTCGTCGCCAATAGCCCTGGTGTTGCTCTGGTTTATATCGAGAAGTTAATAATCGCTTACTCACATATTGGCTCTCTTTACCACTTTTCCGTTCAAAAATTAGCTTAGCACTATAAGTCTGTGGCGGTGTGATATCTATATGAACTAGTACCAACATCACGCGTTGACGATCGTTTTGGCGTGATTGGTTACGTACTTGCGTTCGGAACGGAATGTACCCAGAACGAACCTTCTTCCTTCATTGGTGACCCTGGCCGTGCAAAGGAACCGCACCCTTCATGCGCCGCAGTCGTGGCGCCATCTATCCACCGCACAAGCAACTAAGCCGTCAAACATTGACGCAATTCTCAAAAGTCGTCTCACACAAATGACGCAATAAAACCGTCACACAAATGACGCAATTCTCAAGTCGTCTCACACAAATGACTCAATCAAAGTCGTCTCACACAAATGACGCAATTCTCAAAGCCGTCTCGCACGAATGACGCAACCCACCAAGTGACGCAACTGCTTACATACTCGCCACGAATATGGTATCGTTGTTCGCCTATTCGCCGAAACCACTGGCGGGAGGTATGTGGCGGTGTGATATCTATATGAACTAGTACCAACATCACGCGTTGACGATCGTTTTGGCGTGATTGGTTACGTACTTGCGTTCGGAACGGAAGGTACCCAGAACGAACCTTCTTCCTTCAAGTCGATTCTTATTCTCTCTCTGATCCTTGATCATAATAGCCTAATGCAGGGGTGGCGAAACTTTTTTGGATCAACGTGCCCTTTTTTTCTTTAAGAAATGTTTAAGGAGGTATAGACGTCCCGTCAAAGAATTTTGACTCGTGACTATTCAGAATATAATAAAACTAAATACTAGCAACTCAAAACTCTTTAATTACAACGAAAAAATACGTTTTTCTGCGTATAGTAGTAAATGTCTTATTGATACGTGTAATTCAAATTCAAGTAACATTGGTGTGGGAATTCTATTGTGATAGATAAGAGGGTTTTTAAAAACCGGTATTAGATTGTAAGATGTTATTTTTAACCCAGAATGCAAGCTGAATTCCCTTTTAATTTACACCAAGAATTGGGACAAATTCAGTTTTTTAAAATGAAGTCCCATCAAAGGCGTTGAGCGCCCGATAATTTTTTGAACTGGGGGAAAATCTGCTGAAAACCACGACCGATCACTTACGTTTCCCCGCGTAAATTTATAATTGAGATTTTTTTTTAAATTTAAAAATGAAAAACCGTTTTGATCGGTGGCGTGCCCAAAATATTGGCGTCGCGTCCATAAAGGCAGGTCCAATGGTTTCCCAACCCCTGACCTAGTGGTTAAGGTCATGGACTAATGGTTTCCTAAATTCGAACCTAGTACTGCTGAATACCCGCCTTTGTAGAGAAGGCCATTGCACATTAGATCTGTCAAGGTTCAAACGTTCTTCCGTTGGCGTGGAAGATAGTAGAGGAGGTACAGCTCAGGTGTAGTTCTTGTCACGAACCTTGGCCTCGTAAAACCGGGTCCGTCGCCAAACCCTCGGAAGTTTTTTTTTGGACGTTACAATTCTCACTAATTTTCTGTTTCCCTCCTAGCATTCTTTTTTAATCCCCTTGGTTATTCACCTTCAATCATAGCACCTTTACATACAAATGGCAATGTTCATTTATATTCATCATGATTTCTTCACAAAGCGAGCTTTTGATATCAAACAAGATCATAAAATAGCTTTAGAGATTCGTTTAGAAAAGAGCTCATGAGAAACCACTACAACCTTTTTTATCAAATAATACTTATATTACATTTAATATGTATATATATATATATATATATATATTTAAAATTTTTTCTCACAACACAGGAATAAATAAAAAAAATCGAAACTAAATGAATCCTATAAAAAAAAAATCCCATTTCCAAAAAACACAATCGAATATAGAAGAAAAAAATTTCAAAACTTTTTCAAAAAAAAAATTAAAAAAAAATTTTATAAAAAAAAATATATAAAAAAATCCAAGTGCAACCTCGATTTAGGACCGATAAGGGGGTTAAACTAGTTTGATGGCCCCAAACCCTTTCCCCCCTTTTTTGCAACTTGTTAAAATTAATTTTTAAAATATCCAATTTCAAAAATTTAAAATTAAAAATTTAAAATTTAAAAAATTAAATATTTAAAAATTTAAAAACCATTAAACTTGAAAATTAAACTATTCGCCATCGCCCCCCGAAAGATATTATATTAAAAAAATTTAAAATTTTCAAAAAAAATTAATTGCAAAAATAAAAGGAAACCCCTCAAACCCCAAAAAAATTTAACAATTAATATATATATATATATATATATATATATATATATATATATATATATATATATATATTATATATATATATATGCATTTAAAATTTACCCCAAAAAATTAAGGGAAATTTTTTATTTTTAAAAATCGAAAAAATTTTTACTTTAAAAAGGGTCAAATGCTTTTCCCTTTCCACAAAAAATTTTTTTAAATTGAAATTGCATGCCTTTCAGTCATAACAGCTGTGGAATGCAAATAATAATACATAAAATAGCGTTCTCAAAATTGTATTTTATGAATTATCCAAGAAGATATTTTTGTTTTTTTTTATTGTAAATAAAACCCGCAATATAAAAAAAACATGTTTTTAAAATTTTAAAAATTGTTTTTATGATCAAATCTTTTTTTTTACATATCTTTTTTTTTTTTAAAGTCACATTTTCCTTATAAATACATAAAGAAATCGATACTTTTTACGTGTTTATATTATAAGTAGATATTTAAAATTTTTTCAAACTCAAAAATTTACGTACTATTTAGAATCAAAATATGACAAATTTTCCAGTATTAGATTGCAAAAAAATCATTTTTTTAAATTTTTGGGGTCACTTCTTGTATTGACTTATATTTTTATTCTTTTTAATAACAAAACTCGTATATTTTTAAATTTCGACCATTTTAATTATATAATAAAATGAAAATATATATAATAAAACATTGAAAACATTTTTTTTTTTTCCGTCAGCTTTTAACATCGGCACTGTCCCGTGAAGCAATTGCCGCACCCCTTTGCCACTTTATGTCAAGATAGCAGTAAAAGTCTTATTACTAACAAAAGTTAAAATGGATTAAAAAATCTGTACTCTTGTTAAATTTTTTAATAATTATTTTTCTAGCTAAACCTGGAAAACACGAAAATTTTTTAAAAAATTAAATTGCCCTTTTTAAAAAATAAAATAATGATCTCAAACCCCAAAACTTCTAATTTCTATAGGGAAAAATGTTTTTGGGAAAATCGACAAAAAAAATTTTAACAGAAAAAAACCCTTTTTGGGGTTAAAAAAACCCTTATCCCCAAAAAAATTAAAAATTTCCACAAAACGCATTTTAAATTTGTAAAAAACACAAAACAAAACTAATTATGGGTGTAAAGCTCAATTTTTTTAAATGTTATTTTCCATCTTATTTTGGGGTTCTTACAAAAACAACTTCAAAATTTACTTTTTTTTTTTCTTAATTCAAAAATATTTTTGAAAATATTGGGTAAAGGGGGTTTGTTACAAGACAGGTTATTCAGCCTTCTTTTTTTAATATTTTCATAAAAGTTTTGGGAAAACAAAACATTTATTAAAATAAAATGTATTTTAAATTAAAAATAAAAAAACGCCACACATTTTTTTATATAAAACCTTAATGTTTTAGGTTTTTAAATTTGGGGAAGTTTTGATAGTTTTTAAAAATCGTCCAACAAGGGAAATCAAAAAACCATAATATAGTACTACTATATGTTTACTATAATGTAGTTTGTCGCATCATGGAAATATTTAGTTTTATCTTTCAAAACTTTGTAGTCAGAATTTTTTTTATTTGGAAGTCTTATTCAGAAAATAAGGGCTGCTTTTTGATACATCATTTTCAGTAGTATTCCACTTTTTTTCCCAAAAATTTTTCCAAACAACCCCAGATAGTTTTCCGTGGATTTTCAGCAGAAAAAAAATTTAAAAAAAGTTTTAAATTATATAAAACTAATTTTTAAAAAAAAATTGGGTTTTGAAATAATTTAATAATTATTTAGAACTCAAAAAGCAAAACGATCAAGCAGAAATGATTTTGTTTAAAGAAAATTGAAATTTAAAAACCCTTTCACACAAAAAAAAGTTGTTGTGCTCAAAAATATGTTTTTAAATTAATTCAATTAAAAGGGGGAGAAAAGCTTTAAAAAAGAAACCGAAACCAAAAACCCCAAACTCAGAAAAAAACTTAAAAATAAACTTAAAAATTAAATTTTTTTTGTTAGCAAACTGAAATTTGTGGGGCAAAGCGTCCCAAATTTTTCAAGCCCAAAAAAAGGAAAAAAAAAAAATTTTTTGATTTTTTTTCAAAGTAGGGGACGGGGAACCCTTAAAAAAATAAAAAAAAGGCTTTTTGATTTAAAAATTTAAAAGGATGTATAAATTTTAAAAAAGAAGCAGAAAAAAAATTTTTGGTTAAAATTTAAAAACATTTTAAAAAAAACCCCCATAAGCCAGCCCCCCGAACTGCAATGATTGAATAGAAATTTTTTGATACCAAAAAAGCCCAAAAAATTCAAAACCCCTTAGGACAAATTTCTAAAACTTTTTTTTTTTAAGGGGTTTTCCCCCTTTAGTTAGTTATGTGATATTCTTAAATTTTAATTTTAGCCCCGGTCTTTTTATAAAGCATCACATACATGTTTATTAAGATTAAAACCAAGGGAACATACACTGAACAATTTCCCTTCAACGGGAAAATCTTCCCTTTTTCGGAAGTTTTAAAATTTTGGAGACTTTTGGCTGTGGACGTCACCCCGAGAAAAGTATGGGAAGCCCCCGGTACAAAATTTTTTGATGCAAAAATTAACCCCCTCACAAAATCAATTTCCGATAGGTGAAGATCTACTGAAAATTAGGAGCTCCGTTCCCTCAGTCATCATGTTTCTCATCACAAGTATTTAATGGGCCCCCTTTCCCGCGTTTTCAAACCCCCCGTGGGGGGGGATAACTGAAAGAGGGGGGGTCCCGCCCCATTGAAAACCGAAAAAAAAGATTACTCAAAAAAAATTTTAATTTGCTGAAAGTAAAAAAAACAAAAAAGTTTCTTTATATAGGGAAAATTAAAATGCACATTTACAGGGATATAATAGGGCTTGTAAATGTAAAAGACTGTACAATGGTTTTTTTTTTAATAAAAAATAAGTTAAGAACAAGTGTGATAATTTACCAGTGACTCCATGGGTTTTATAAACACTTTTCCTGATAATTTTGTACGGGGTTTTTAAAATTTTCCTTTTTCTGCCATTAAAAGTTTTTGGATTCGCCCCCCAAAGCCACCGTTTACCCCTTTAGTTGTGGGGTAAGGGTGTTTTTTTGGGGGGGAAAAGAAGAGGGGAAAAAATAAAAAAAATCCCCGAAATAAGTAAATCCTTCGCAAAAAATTTTCAAGGTCCTTTTATTGCATTTCAAAGTTTTGGGAAAAATTGTATGGATAGCAGTGCACAGAAAAGTTTGACTTCCCGGGAAAGACGCATATATACGTCCAGAAAATTACTGCTTTGCTGAGCGAGACGTTTACAAAAGTCGGTGGAAAATTTTAAGATATTAAATTTGTATTGTATCTTTAGTGTCAAAGTATAATATTATTGAATTCAATACATTGTCATTGTATGTATTGTGCGCGATGAAAAAGATGATTGAATATTGGGTCTCGAATATTGAAAGTTTGAGAAGCACTGATCTACTTGATTTTCTGACTCCAGATAAAGACCATTTTCCACCCCTTTTCCCCTTAAAATGAAAACAAGAACCTGTAGGGTTTTTATTGACTCCGGGGGGGATCCCAGCCTGCCTCGGACTGCTGAAGAAGATATTGAGTTATGCTATTATTTTTGTTTTATTGCTCTGTAATTGTTATCATTTATTTAATACATGAAATAAAATCTATTTATGATGATTCATTCAAAGTAATGCAATTTTCGTAAACAGTAGTGCATCATAGTTCAAAATACTATAAATATGCCTGTCGTAAATATCTGCAATGACAAACAAGTATTTGTGACAGTTTTTACGAAATGAGTACTATTGTTTTTACCAAATTGGAATTTTTAAATTACCTAACTGGAATACTATTACTTTTTGGCCCAATTTGGACGTCTTCGCGTTTTCGCTAACATAACTCCTATGTTCTTTGACGGGAAAAATTAATGGGAAAAAATTTTCCAACCCAATACCAAAAGTTCCCACATAATATGTAAAAAGAGATATACTATTGGGATAAAGCTTTGATGATATAGCGTGGCAAGCTTTTGGGGGATAGTAGTGTGGAATCATTCTGGGTTTAATAACACGGCAAGTTTGAAGATAGCTTAGTGTGGAATCTTGCAGATCAAGAATTTTAAAGTCCATAGCTTTTTGAAGGAATAGAAACCTAATATAAAGAAGTTGGGAAACTTCATACAAAGTGAATTTATACATCTCTTTTGATAAAGGAAGGAGATTCCCGCAAAAAAGGGAATATTTGGGTTAAAATAATTAGATGAAATAGGATTATTAATGATAATTGAGATAAAGGACTAGTTGGGTGATTACTTAAATACAAGGTTTAAGGGGGTTGACCCCACTTTTTAAAAATTTTGTTGTCAAAATTAGAATTAAGTAATATAAGTTATTCTTAATAAAAAATTGTATTAAGAACTACTATGTCTCATCATTTTGATAATCCCACACCTCTAGCTTACGGGAACCGGCAAACATGGTCATCACAGGATTTTTTTATGTCGGGAAATGCCCGAACGTATATAATTTTGGGTTTGGTAATGTAGGTGGAAATACTGTTCTACCTGAAATGTACTTTTCAGGGGCAGAGAACATTGCAGAGTTTATAGAGGTATTGATACAAATACCCGTTACTTGAAATCCCGGGTAATCTGTCAAAATGTTACTTAAAAAGTTTATCTCAGGGAAGGGCTCAAGATTTGGATTCCGATATTTGGTTTTGGTTTTTGGGGGGCAAAATTTCGGATTTTTCGCAGCCCCAAAAGTTGAATTAGCGAAGGCTTTTCCCGCGGTCAAAAATAAGAAAAGAACTACAGGCGCAATTCTACCGCATCCCAGCAGGGAAGAAATCAGATTCTACTGATTTCCTCGTTTATGGATACTAAAAAATAGAGAAAAGTTTAGAATTAGAATGTCCCAAGCAGACTTAGTGGATCATATATTTTGTCTGACTCGAACCACAGATCCAGGACTATGTGGAAGTCAGAAATCCACAAAACACGATACAACTTTTTAGAAGTCTTAAGCAAATTCGAAGAGAGATATCTTTGCAAATTACAAAGGGGGTTATCAGGAACGATAATATAGAAAGATGAGGTCAAATGCGCATAGATGCCTAATTTTGAAGCTAATGGTAGAAACTGGAGGAATTCCCTGAAATAAGACGTAGACCAAATAACAGTAGAAATGATGTTTACGAGAATAGCCGTCAAAATAATAGAGGGTTCGAGAGGAATAGGTTTCAGAATAATGATCAAAGATTCACAACAGGGGTTACTCAGGTCGAAATGAGCGAAATGATAATTTTAATAGAGGGACCGTAGAAATAGGGTTCGAGGAAAATTTCAATCGAGGCGATAGGACGCAAAGGGGACGATTAAATATTGTAAAGGTTAATGATCAACCCTCAAGGGATGTCGACAAGAGAGACACTAGACTTTCTCCGATATGTATATCACCCGTAGAACTTCCACACGTTCCCTATTTTATTAAATAACACATTTTTGAAAGCGCTATGGGACACCGAGCAGATAAATCATTTATATCGGAAGAAGTATATAGAAAATATTTTTTCTATAAGCAAATTAAAAAATCGCGAGCCCAGGTAATAACAGCACAGGGTGCGAAATGCCAAAACAGGGGATTGTAGAATTGAATACTACTTCGATCAGACAATTCGAAAGGAATTGGTCATTTCCATGTGTTGAAAGATTTTAGAATACCCATGTATTTTAGGTATCGATTTCATAAAAGGGTCAAAAATCGTACAGATTTTGATCAGAACGTTGAAAATTCAAAATTCGCTGGTTGAAGATAATAAAGTAAATAAAGGAATTTACACGTTAATGGGTCAGAAAATGAAGCAACATGGTGGCTACCGAAAAGCACATGTGCAAAATAATAACAATTGGTGATAAAATTAATTGTGCCATAAATCGGGGATTTGGTACTTACTTCGCGGGAACAATTAATAACTGAACAGAAAAATGACCCAGAATTAGGGTCATATATAGATATTTAGAAAACTCCGGAAGATAACCTTCCGGTTAATACAACGATATGTGAGAATTGGTCCCACGATTTCGTTTAATTGAAGGATTGTTATTTTTATGCGAAACACGCAAAGTCATTAGTGAAATGCGTGTATACATTCCAAAAATCTTTATGAATGAAATAATGAGAGTAATTCTCATGACAAGCCAATTGCTGGCTACTTAGGCAGATTTTAAAACGTATCATAAAATCTGGACGTTTGTTATTTCGTACATGAGAAAATTCATTGATCAATATGTCTCTACATGCCATATAAAAAGCAAGTTAATAACTATAAAACGCGTTACCAGCTGGTCGGTTAAATCCACTATATCAAATTATCCGAATGAGATAGTGACGTTAGATTTGTTAGGCCCGTATCCTATATCGAGAATAAAGGACAACCAACCATATTTAGTAATAACCGATCATTTCAGCAAATGGGCTGAAATTATACCTCTAAAAAAGGCCTCATCTCGTATAATAGCGGATATTTTTTGATAACTTTATATCGCGTTATGGAGCCCAATAAAATTAATAAGTGATAATGGTCCCCAATTTATATCCGAGATTTTTGAGCACTTAAGTGAAAGATTAGGCATAAGGCATGTGAAGACTGTTGCATATCGACCACAAGCAAATCGGACTGAAAAGAGTTAATCGAGATATAGTGCAAATGATTGCAAATTATGTTAATGATCAACACGATACTTGGATCAATTTACGTGAGTTTGCTTACGCTATTCGTACGGCGGTGAATGAAACAACGGAAAACACCGGCTGAATTATTTTTTAGGTCGAAAATTGATTACAATTCATTTCAAAACTAGTTATGATATCGGAAAGTTCAAAAATTCAAAATTCAAGATATAAAGGTGAAAAGCTTTTAAAGAAGCTAGACTAAGTACGAAAAATTAAACAGGAAAGGTGGTAAATATTATAATAGACGTAGAAAAGACATAAAAAATAAAGGTAAATGCATTGGTCTTATTAGAAACACACCCTGTAAGTTCAGCAGCTAACAAAGTACAAAGCAAATTTAAAACAAAAATTTGAGGGACCTTATATAGAGTAATAGAAGTTAAAAACAACAATAATATTGTAATATGGAAATCAGGAAAAGATTAACAGTTAACGTAGATCAAATAGTATAAATATATCGTCACAGGAAATGTGATTTAGGTCAATTAGGAACAGGTATCCCAAATAGTATAAGATCAAGTCAAAACCTCGTGTACTTCGCATCAAATGAGTCAATGTATGAAAGTTGTTCAAGCAAGAAACGTAAGTTAGAGGCAAAGGATTGGTAACCAATCAAATCAATATAAAAATACAGAGAGAGGGACCCATAAAACAAATCACTGGTCAGATCACTACCTTTTAATTCATTTGGGAAATTTGAAAAATAAAAACAAAAGGTTAAAGAATAATAAGGGTATTAAAGATCAGGTGTCAGGAACAAGTGGACCACAAAGAAAGTGGCAAAAGAAAGGGGAACAATAATATTAATAAAAGACAAATGTCATCCAGTACTATTTCCAAAAGCAGGAAAAAGAACAGAAGAGAATGCACAGAAGTTCCAGATAAATCAAGATAATCTAAGGCCACGACGGAGAACAGAAGAATCCCTGACCAGCCAAGGAAACAATTGGGAAGTCAAGGAAAGCGACTGACAAGGAGATAACAAGCCCTACAACAATAACAATTCCAGTACAACCGAGGAAAGAAGAGGATAGCACCTCAATGTTGACGATGGTGTGGAGAAACATATAAAAATCAGGTTGTATTGTTCATTTTTTTATGATCTCCAACAAGTGGTCGGAAGAATTATTGCAAAGAAGGAAGTCTCGGGCGATGCTTAAAAGTTATAAGCCAAGTCAAACACTACAATGAGTGTTTATTTAATTTTGGAACTTTTGACTTGTTAAAAAATTTTTTTCTGAAGAAAACATTTGTAATCACACATTGTTTGTTTCGATGTATGACTTCGTGAGATGCGAAATTCCTTTGGTTATTTGTTATAATAGTTTATTGAAAAATGTTTGTAAATTGTATAATATGTATATATATATATGTTGTTGTATTGTTATGTGGTCATGAGGCATCTGGTTCCCAGGAAACGCGGCGTAGTCAGGACACTAACAATAATATTCAAACGATGCTGCGCGGCTCATTGGGAGTTTTGGAACCAGATGGGATGGAGATGAAAATTTATTGTGATACAAAATACTTCTGTGAAATGGATTGATATTATAGAAATAGAGACTCAAAAGCCATTTCCAGGAGACGGACCCCTGAAAAATCCTGAAAAGTATGAAATTTTATAGCTTCAACAAGAAAGGGAGCTGAAGTTCCAGTTCCATATGCAGAGTTAGATTTAAAGATTGGGTCTGCGCACCCAGAATATTTTGTTTTAGAAAACTTAAGTGTATAAATATTTTAAGAAATTGAATGTAAAAGGAGGAGTGGGCATAAATTAAAACAGTAATTATTAATGTTGGCCTAGTTATTGGAGTAAAATTTATTATGTCACGAGTTTAAATTTAAATTGAATATTAAAATTTAATTCTAAGATGAGTAATGAAAAATTAAAGTCAAGATAAATATTGGAAATTATAAAAGTAAAATTTAAGATTAAAATTGCAAATGAAAATTAAAGTCAAGATAAATATTGGAAATTATAAAAGCAAATGAGGATTTAAGATTAAAATTTAAATAAAACTCAGAAAGCGAAGAAATTTAGAAATAGAGATTTAGACGTAATTTATTATGGGCATTGAGAACCCTTAGGCCTCACGTTTTTCTTCTTGAGGGGGTTGTGACGTCTCTCGCGCCTTTCTGCTAACATAACTCCTATGTTCTTCTTGACGGCCACGATTACGGCAAAAACTTTTCCAACCCAATACCAAGAAGATAAACGACCAAGTACATGTAAAATGAGATATATACTATAAAAAAGGATAGAAGCTTTGATGATAAGATATAGCGTGGGCGTTTAGAGATAGTAGTGGGAATCATTCCATCAATAACACGGCAAGTTTGAAGATAGCTTAGTGTGTGAATCTTGCAGATCAAGAATTAGCAGTCCGATAGCTTTAGAAGGAATAGAAGCCTAATATAAAGAAGTTGGAATCTTCTTATACAAAGTGAATTTATAGCTATCTCTTTAGATAAAAGGAAGGAGATCTGCAAAAAGGTAATATTTGATATAAGTAATTAGATGAATAGGATTATTAATGATAATTGAGATAAAGGATCTAGTTGCGTGATCTGGACTTAAATACAAGGTTTAATTGGGTGTTGACCTCACTTTAAATATATAGTTGTCAAAATTAGAAATTAAGTAATATAAGCTATTCTTAATAAAAGTTGTATTAAGAACTACTATGTCTCATCATTTGATAATCCCACACCCCAGCTTACGCGGAACCGGCACGACATGGTCATCACAGGATGGCTATGTCGCAATATGAATGTGCTTTTTTGTTTAATGCTACATTCATCTCACTTGCTTTCAAAAAGAACTTTTAATAATTATACTGGATAACCCTTTAAGACTGGAATTATTTTTATCTTTAAATATTAAATTCTTCTGGTTATAAATATTATATTGATCCCAATGACACTGGGAAAAATAATACAAAAAAATCCCTTCCCCTGGTACATAGACGGTACCCACACGATCGTGCGGGTTGGACGTTTTCTGTAAAATCAGCACCTGTGAAATTTTACATTTTGGGGCTCTAAGTTGTGGAAGAAACACACTTAATTCAACTAAAATAGTTACAAGTAATTAAATTATTGATGTAAAATTAATTATTTTATTGACTCATTATTTATTTCCCGTAGAAATCCTTAAAACATGTTTTTGTTTTGGATACGCATAAATATACATTGCATTTTTCACACATGTTTTCAAACTGCCTTCGTAGTTTTCAAATCTGCACTTGTGCGAGGGCTTGAAATGTCATCAACATATCAAAAATGGCTATACGTGTCAAGCCTTTTTATCCTAAAATGGCGAAGATAAAAGGCATAACACCTACTGCAGGAGGATCATAACACTTCGATCTTTTTTGCGAATTGACTCACACAACACTGTTATCGTCATTAACAGTTAAAATACCTTTGTTAGTATGTGGAGAGGCTGTTAACGCTTCAAATATCGCTTAACTTAAATTTTAAGCGATCTACCTTGATATTTGGAGGAATTTTATTTGATATTGCATCTTGTTTGCACAGAAACCAAGAATTTGCAACAGCTAAAAAATGAAATGAATGGATTCAAGAGACTTTGATGGTAAAGAATGATTCAAAATTGTCTTTCCATTTCAAATATTTCCTTGTTTTCATCGCTCTCATCAATTTCATTCTCCTTTCAATATACGTAATTCATATGTTTTGTTCGCAGTATTGTCATTATCCGAGAGATCACTAAGTTCTGATCTATGTTCAATGTGATTTATTATTCAATTGCAAAATTTCTTGTGTGAGAATTCTCCTTTTAAACACATGAAAAAAATTTTGGTTAAAAGTTAGCGCATTATTCCATAAAAATAATAAAATGTATCAGAAAATTGTATTATTTAAAAAAACAAAATATTTAAAACACACCATACTAACTCCCACCGGGAAACCCGATTTTTTGGGGGGGAGGAAAGTATGGATGAAGAAAATTTGAAAAGAATAAAAATGCGATACCTCTCAACCTCTCATCAAATGTGTGAAAGAGAAAAATAATTGCAAAAAAGAGCCGAGAAAGAAATAAAAAGACTCGTACATGGTAATTCCAAGGAAATATGGTTTTAATTATGTAACAATACATTTTGTTTTTATTTAGACTTCTATCAACATTATTGAAACAGAAAAGAAATTATAGCTGCAATGACTCACGTAACGCCCAACCGCACGATCGTACGGGTAACGAAATCCCGAATCCTACGAAACATTAATAGAGTATAATTAATATTTTTTGTATTTTACAATTATTTAAACGTTAATACAAAATTTGTATCTAAGCAATTAGAAATATATGATAATTACCTTTTTACGACAGATAAAAAGAAGACATGTTTTTGTTGTATTTGGAAACCAAGCTAGATTTTCCAGCTGAAAGTAAAACATGGACTACATCCACTATCTGTTGATAAAAAGTGATACTTAACACTTACTGCGTACACGCTTCAGCGGTTGAATTCGTGGTTTTCTTTACATACGACTATTCTAGAAGCAAAAATGTATAAGAATGTCTAACCCGCACGATAGTGTGGGTTGGGTCTTAAAGGGATATCTACGAGGTACGTATTAAGCTGAATTTTTTGACAGAAAAATAATGAATAAATATCTATAAAAATAATCGAGGCCAGAGTTTAACTACAGCCCTAATATTCGCTTTTAAATATCTGAAAATAGGATAATTTCTTTGATGTGATATAAAGGTTGGTTTTTACAGAACTGAAACCCCATTAGTTTGAAAAAAAAACGAATTTTTTTATAAAATATCGCTTGAAAATTTTTTAAATACACAAAAATTAAAAGCAAATATTCAGTAAGGGAAAAAATACAAGAAAAAGTATATCTTTAAAACAATATTAAATTTGTTGTGTTATTTTTAATTTTTTTAAAAAAAATTGTTTACATTTTTAATTTTTCCCCCCAAGCTTTGGTTGGGGTGTGGTGTGGGGATATTTCCCAGCCAAAATTTAAGAGTACAGCCCCCATGACAAGATTTAGCAGCATGAGGACTCGAACATGCGACATTACAGATAGCCAACCACGAGTTCGCGATTTTGTCCACTCGACTACTCAATAGAATTTTCACTTCCTTCAAATATATTTTACGAACAAAAGTAGAGTGTATGGTTGTTCAGGTAATGTGTTTAATCTATTTCACAATATTAATAATTAAATGCATTTTATTCTGCTATATATTTTAATGTATTTAATTGATAATTTAAAACCCCGGGGGACTGGAATATCTTGGGACGGGCCTCCGTAAATGATGAAAAACCGCAATTCTTAACGATGAAGGGTCTCGACCCGATGTCCACCTCCAATGGATACCATCACATATTATCATTAGAGGCTATGAAATAGCTGAGAGAGATAGACTGCCCAAAGAGGGTAGTGAGCATGAAGCGGCTACGGGCACTTCGCTCTCTTATCAAGAACTGTAATCTAATGCCAGATGTAAACTAAATTTAATATGGCGTGTATTCCACCTGAGAACCATTGGTACACAGGAACATCCCCTGGCTCTCTGCTGGAAATCAAATGTGACCGCGGCTCCTAGAGGTGATCTGGCTAAACTAACAAGTGGCCACTTGAAACGTCTTTCCCATGATGGTGCAGAAAAATTCACCCCACGTGTGAGAAATGCTGTGACCATCCAGCTTCACTCGAGATCACATCTGAGACGTCTCCGGACTTTCTAAGGGGGCTTATCCGATCCCCTTATTATCATATATTTTTTTGGTGGTCAACGACCTTCTGGAGATGATCCGACATATGTCAGAACGTTCGAGGATAAGAAGCAACAATTAATAATTATCAGCGCAACTATTTATAACGAAAATTACCTATGTGTGATTTAAAAAAGGAGGATATCATTTTTTTTATTCTTTTACATTTGATGCAAGCTCTAGATCAGGGATGGTGAACCAGTGGCACGCGTGCCATTGATGGCCCGCGACACAATACTTTGGGCTCGCCAGCGGTCAAAATAGTTTGCATTTTATTTCAAGATAACAAAGTTCACTATGAAGTATTACGAACAAACGCGAGTGATAGGTCGTAAGGCAGCGGGGAACACACTCGCTTGTTATTGTCTTGCCTTAGTTATGCCGTGGACTAAAATTGCTTATGATGTAAAGTTTGTGTCTACGCATAGCATAGTCAATATCATTGACACAACTATATCTTAAAGTTTATTTGTGCAATACTTACGATCTTTAACTATTATGTAACATGGCTAGATTCATCAAAAAAAAAGGTGCAAGATAGTAAATGTAACAGAAAATTTCAAACTTGGTAAATCTAGAAATATGGCATTTTTAATAAAGGAGGCAAAGCGGTGTGTGTTTTATATTCTTGAACAGTGGTATGCAAAACATCACATGTGTAAAACGGCACTTTTGAAACAAATCACAAACCCTCTTGCAAAAAAGTGAAACACACCAAAAATAAATAATTGCTTAGAAACCATTTGGCAGATGACTCAAATTCAGTATGCATTCTGCGAAAAGTAGCATCTTGCAATTCTAATATAAGTTTTTTGTCATCCACACACACAATCTGCAACAGCAAAAGTCACACTAATGTTACTTTAATTTGAATTGCATATATATCTAAAACATTTACAGTTGTAAAGTGCAAAATATATTTTTCGTAGTAAATAAAGAGTTTTGAGTTGTTAGTATTTAGTTTTATTATTTTCCTAATATTCACTAGCCAAAATTATTTGAAGGCACGTCTATACCTCATTAAACACTTCTTTAGAAAAAATGGCACTTTGATCCATAAAGGTTCGCCACCCCTACTCTAGATTGTAATTCGGTGAGGAAGGATTGAGGTTGTTTAAAGTTAAACACTTTTTTTACTCCCAAAACACTTATAAAATGTCCCTTTCGTCTATAATTATATTATTAGTGGTTTTATTACGTTTCGTGTAAACAGTTTTTAGCATGGAAGATGTACCCCGAATTCCAACACAATAAAATATTTTAGTGATTTGTGTGGTAATATTACTCTTAATTTTACAAACGCGTAACTCCCTTGTAGTTTTGAATCTGTTGAATTAAAACTCAATATCGAGAGAAAGAGAGAAATCGTTTTCAAATATAGCAAAGCCTAAAACAGTCATGAGACCAACGTTTCTTCATTTGCTTTAAAAAAATATGTTTTCTTTATTTTTCTAATTAGTATGCGTATAAAAATGAGTAAAATAGTTTTTTTAATTTTTCTGTTTATTGTTATTTCTTCAAAATTTTTATTTTATTAAGTTATGCCATCTTATATATCTGCAAATTCTTTCTATAATACACACACACACACACATATATATATATATATATATATATATATATATATATAGCATGGAAAAGTCGATTATTTTTACGCTATATATTTCCATTGAAGTTTTGAAATATTTTTCTCCTTTCATAACGCAAAAAGAAGCGAAATTATACAAATGCATATGAAACTATTTTTGATGGAATAAAATAAAGCAAACCTTTTATGTATTCCAATATCCTCAGAATGATCCTTGAGTAATTATTTGAATGGGGAAAATAACATGGTCTCACTCAATATTCTTTTCGACAGCTGTATTGATAAAGTGTGAAAGTTATATTTTCATTCAAACATGTTAGACAAAATAGCCGGAAACATTTGGTATCTAATAATTGTTTTTTTATCATGATGTTCAAGAATATTATGGATTTTAACACGTTAGAGTCAAAGTAGTGCTAAATAAACGGAATGGGTTTTTTTTATTATAAATTTTAGCAATATGGTTTAAAACTAATCTTTGTAGAAATAAATTACTCTTAAGTTGATTTCACACAGCTACATTTTTTCATTTCAATATATTTATCTATACCAGTTAACCATTTTTATGACTTTCATTATACAGGTAATTAACGTGACATTACATATCGTGGAGAATCATATCTTTATTTCTCAACCTAACTTCTAATTAATTAATTTCGGATTAAATAACTCTATTTTATTAATAGATTAATTGTAAATTCTACAGAAGAGTAGTAACTCAATAGTTCTTTAGGTAGTAAACTCTCTATATACTTCGAAAATAGAACCTTCATTGACTCTCGTGTAGTCAAATTAGCAGAATAACGGATTTCCAATGGGCTTAATTTATGTGACGTCATCGTCATTGGATAAATGCAATCACGTGTTTTCAGCCAAACAGCTCATGCACTTCGCTGATGCCAACTTTTGCTTTTTACAGATTTTTTGAAAAAGTATAATTTGTAAGCAACAATAATGTGCATAGGTAAATAAAATGCAATTGATTTAAAAGTACATATATTGTGACGGGCTCACGTGTCTTTTCTGTAACATAACCTCTGGGTTCTTTGTCGGCCAAGATTAATGGCAACTCTTTTCGAACCCAAATCCAAAAAGCGAAATACGATTATGAAATGGAAATAAGATAGCTTTTAAAAGAACAGAAGTTTCAGTAAGCAGAATGGCAATTTCAGGAAAGTTATGTTTGGAAGAGATACGAGTGTGAATTGACGGCATATCATAAAGTTACCGAGATATTCAGCCATTGATACATGGTGCATACCATTGCACGCTCGCCCAAGTGTTTCTGTACCGTGGTAGAATCTTATTTTGGATTAAGGTAGGACTGATTATTTGATATTAGGACTTGTAATATTATCAGAATTGAAAGTAGGCGGATAATATAATTATTTAGATAAAGTGTTCTAAATTATGTAATTCGGTTTAACTATCGCTGTGTTTGATTCATTAGATTCTCACTTATATAAATTTTTTCTAAATTATTAGAAATTTAAGTTATATTCTTAATAAAGTCATATTAAGAATTTTAAAATGTCTATTCACATTTTGAAAATCCCACACCTCTAATTCACGCTGACAATCAAAGATATGGTCACCATAGAGCGACCATATCACAATATAATAAAAGTAATTGTTGTTTTTTTAATTTCGTTAAATGTTTTGAGAATCTTAATATTTGAACACCTATACTAACTAACCAAATTTTAAATTTTATTTAAATTTTATAAGTAAAATTTCAAGTCCAAAATCAGTTTCGAATTCAATGAAGAACACGTGATTATATTTATCATGTGACTTTCATAAATTTAACCCATTGATGGGCAGCGAGTTTGTTTATTTTATTTCTAAAAGCTCTCGCGGTAAGACAAGAGTTACACTGTGCGCTAAATATGTCGCGCGACCCAAAGTATAATCACTGGTATGGTGCAAAAAGTAGCTTGTTGGCTAAGGTGTCTACTTCTGTACTTTTGGGCTCAAAATTCCGATTTGCGTTGCCTGCATTATGTATTAAACTAACATTGACTTGGGCAGAAATAAGAAATAATTTAATAAAAGATAAAATTAAAACAATCGCCGTTATAATTTGTAGCTAAAAAAACGTGTATTATTAATTTTAATGAATATATATATTATTACAGAAATATTGAAACAGCATTGGCTTTTAATATTAAACCGAAAATGATAATTTAGAAGAGATTACTTCAACCGATTACTCAAAATTTTAATATTTTATGATGAAATTCGCCAAATTTTTAAAATAAACCAGCTTCACATATCTAAGAGTGCCTTTGAAAGTTTTAAAAACGACTCCTTAAAATCTTTGCCTTAGAAAATATTTAATTTACATATATATGTGCGTGCCGCGTCTGACTCGTCTCTCAGCAGTCTTTTACATACACGAAGTACCATCATCTTTTTTCTAATCATGGCGTTCTCTAACTTCTAGCGTCTCCCAGCAGGCAAGATCTCTAAACAACATCAGCCACCATCAGACAGGCGCAGAAACGCTCAAAGCAGAACAGACGTATTGTGGCCTGGCAATAGCGGTCGCAGGAAACATGTTAAACTCCACTTTTATATAAATTATTTTATACATAAGAGCAGTCCTAAGTCAGCAATGTTTATAACACTGCGGCATCCTTATATATATTTTTTAAATTCTATTATCCTCATATCTTTTCTTAATTCTAATTTCTCGCTTATATTACAATTTCTGATCTGCATGCTTCAGCTATAGTGTTAAAATAATGATTCATGTCTACAGTAAATAGTGTGTGTGTGTGTGTGTGTGTGTGTGTGTGTGTGTGTGTGTGTGTGTGTGTGTGTGTGTGTGTGTGTGTGTGTGTGTGTGTGTGTGTGTGTGTGTGTGTTTCATTTATCTTTAGTATTTCATTTATTTCTATAAGTATAATAAAGAGTAATTAACTATATGAAAGCATACATACAAGTATATATATATATATTAAGAAAAAGGTTTAAAAATAATTAAAAAATTTAGTTTTCCAAAAATAACAATTTTTTTTTTTCATATGAATATTTAATAGTTAAGCAAGCTTTCAAAATGACCGAAACATTGGAAATGCATAAACCTTTCTCTATCCTCTTCTTTCTCAAATCAACAATACTTTTTCCTCCTTGGAGTTGCATTGATTCGAACGATAATTAATTAAAATTTATTCTTATCTCATTGCGTCACTTTCTCCTATTTTCCAAAGGAAAAATTTCACTTCGTCAATATGAAAATGTAGATGCTCTTAAAAAAAGGAGACTTACAACGAAAATAAAGGAAAATCATCAGCATCAAGTACGTTTGACGAAACATTCCATTTAGATTTGCTGTTTCCTTTTATTTTGCGAAATCTTGATCCGCCAATCTTATCAGCGTTCAGTAACTTAGAAGAACATTTGGGAATATTCGAGAATTCAAGTGGATATAATTGTCCCAAAAAATGCCTGTCCGTCAAAAGCAGTTAGACAACATAATTTAAGGCAATAAGTAAATTTGTAAACATATTTTTTCTTTGATTAAGATTGTTTTCTACAGGAGTTAAAAATATTTATTCATGAAAACAGAAAAAGAAATTATTCTTTAAATTGATCAATTAATATTCAAAAAAGTATTCATGAAAGCATCCAAGCCTACTGATTCAGGAACTGTAATCTATGAGTCAAAATAAATAGATTTCTCATGTCAATAACATGTTTTGATTACAGACGAGCTAAAATTTCATTTTGAGTCTTTAAAAAGGCAAGAAGGCCACACAATTTATTTAAGGTATCTGACTACGTTCGGAACCGTGATTTTAAAAAAGCGCATAAACTGATAATTTTCATAATATTTAGTGTCACTTAGAATAGAATACATGTATAAAACTATTTTAAGGACATTATGGCAAAAACAACAATTATTTAAATACAATATTTTGGCAAAATAAATTAAGAATAACCTTTTTTCAAAACGTCCTCCTTTTATGAAAAATGTTTCTATAATAATAATATTTTGTGTGTGTGTGTGCTTATATAAAGTAAAGACTTATCCAGAGAGTCTGAACTGGAAATTTTGAAAAATTCACATTATTTTCAGAGTTACTTCCTATTGAAATAATTATCGGGGTTTTTTTCTTAAAATTTCTACCCTCTGTTGCAGTAAAATATGGATAAATCCAATTATAATCTATATATTTCAAAAATTCTAGTTCAGCCTCTGTACAGAGATCTGAGCTATATACAGGCAAAATATTATTATAATAGAAGCATTTTTCATAAAAGGAGAATGTTTTTTGAAAATTGATCGCTCTATGTTCCTATTTTGTCAAAATAATTGTACTAAAATAACTTTTTATTGTAATAATATTTTTTAAAAAAAATTTATATACATTTTCTAATCTAAGTGACACTAAATATCGTAAATATTATCCGTTTATACGCTTTTGAAAAATCACGGTTCCGAACGTAGTCGGATACCTTAAACAAAGATGCTTTGTTAAAGAATTTTTATTACTTAAAAATCACAAAATAAGGAAAAAGAAATGGAAAAAAAAGGGATTCCTCAGCCATTAATCGATTCCACGATATTCTCTAAGATCGTACACGAAATTTAAAACAAAACATTCGATAAATTTTACGTGGCTGCAGTAACCTTGTGGTCAAGGTCACGGACTCAATGTCATGTGTTCGAGTACCGCTTAAGGCACGCCGTGTAGAAGAGACTGATACATGTTAGTTCTGTCGAGGCTCAAACATCCTCAGGTTGGTGTGGTGTGGTGTGGAAGTTAGAAGAGAGGGGTGCCAGCTCAGGAGTCATCCTCGTCACTTGCCATGGTTCAAAATTACGAGGTCCGTCACCAATAGCCTTCTTGCAGCTTAATGATGCGACGTTAAGAACGTTTTCGCCATGTATACGACAATGTGGACTTACCGCGGAGCACATTTTCTGACAGAAAAAATGCCTCACTTTTTGTAAAAATTTGTGACATTCTAACTCATATATTTGTTCATAATATAGGGTTTTTTAAATATTTCAAAATATTTAATAAATAATCAGTTTTTCATTTTAACAAGTAGATGAATAGCTCATTTAGCATTGCGGTATAGGAAAAAAATGAGAAGCACATTTTATAAAAGAAAAAAAATGTGTCAACTCGGATAAAAATGAATAGTATGATAAAATAAGGGATTCTCTACAGGACAGTGAAGCCAGAATGTAATATTAATGTTTGAGTACTTTTATATCTGAAAAAATATTCTAAATTTGGGTTCTATTCTTTAAAATTAGCCGAAGACAGCCTTAATATAACTGTCACTGTCCCGAGGCATTTTGAAAGAGAGTGAAACTACTAATTTGCAAATATAGTTAAACTGCTGCGTTGAATAATGCTAGCTCAAGTAAAACATATAATTTTTTTGTCTTTGCTGTTTGTAATAGTATATGATGTTTTTATTTTACTTGGAATTGGTAAATATCATCTCGTCTAATATTCTTTTATTAAAATTGCATCCCCTTTCCAAAAAAAGCATAGTTCAGTTCAGTTCAGTATCGTGATAATTCTGTAATCTTGAAGACTTGATCATCGCTTTATGCTCCAAAAGAATTAGATAAATGTATTAATATTTGAGAATTTATTGGTAAGTATTAAAAATTCTTCAACTTATTAGAAGTGCTCACATGTTTTACATCTTGCTATTGTTGAGTAGGATCATTCACCATGTACAAAGATATTTTTTTCAAACTTTTTCGTTGAATTTAGCATTTATTGCTTATTGAAATGTTCACTTGCTTCTAGCACCATAAGCATATATTGGCCGTGGTAACCTAGTGGTTAGGTCACGGAATCGTTGCCGGAGTGTCATGAATTCAGCTTTGTGCCACTGAAGACCCACCGAGTAGAGGAACAACAGCAAGATAAATCCGCCGAGGATGAGTCCTCCCATATGCATAGTGCGGAAGTTCGGAGAGGGGATGCCAGCTGCATGTCGTCCGCGTCACTTGATTATGGTGCAGAACTACGAGGTCCGTCGCCAATAGCCCTCGTGTTGCTTTATAATGGGACGTAAATAAACACTCACTAAAACTATCAAGAAACTCTCAATTCATAAATTTGTGGATGAATGGCAGGTCATATAGTAATTAGCAGTTTTTTTCATCGCGAATAATGCAAGGAACGAAAACGTTATCAATTTAAATACTGAATAATACTTGTAAATATCTTGCCTTTTCTTTTTTTGAAAACATATCTGTTTAAATAATAATTATATAAGATATTTAATTTTAATATCTTATATAATCTTAGTTATATCTTTTAGTTTTAATATTTATTTAAAACATGTTTAAATAAAAACAGGAAAAAAAAACAGGTTTAAAAAAGCAGACTAAATATATTTAGTCTGCCTTTTTAAACCTGTTTTTTTTCTCCCTTTTACATTTAGATTTATAGATTTCTAATAGGAGTGACAAGTCTACGGTTAAATAAATACTTTTAAAGAGTATTATTTCATACATATCCTCTTGAAATCGAAATAATAATCATTTCAAATGTGTGTTGTGGCAAATCTTACTTCACTTTCTGTAGTTGGAAAAAAGGTATATTTCTAATTTATCTTTCCTTCTTTTTGATGAAAATATTTTTTTATTTGCATTCTTGTAGTTTGTAAGAGTAAAATGGAAAAAAAAAACCTTGTGATTAGGATTAATACTGGACTGTGGTATACTGGTATTATTAATTATGTTTGAAAATGTATTTCATTTTTCTCGATTAAGTGTTTTAATAATGAAAAGTATATTCCACAACATTTGAAATTAAACCGAGAGTTACATCCAAGAAATATGAGCTTCAGAAAAAATATTCAAGGTAGCTTTAATTGTGTACTTTCTAGTTTCAAAATGTATTCCTTTTTGGCCTTATCTATTAACTCGCGGGAAAGATATACTGTGTTACTATTTAACCGGTTTCTTTCTCGTTTAATTTAGGCTTTTCATGCATGTTCTGTTTCCTCTTAAACAAAAAGGCATTCGACGATATACTCTAAATGTAATTTTTTACTTTCTGTTTTTCTTTTATTATTTTTTGAATTTTATTTTTTTAATTCACAGTTCCACATTAAAAACAATTTCCCTATGAAATAAGACACATATATTCCTTTGTACCAGCAATTCTTAAAAATTTTATATATAAAATAACAGCTTTCTAAAAATAGTTATTATTGTAGGTTGTGATGTAGCATAGTAATTGGTTTGTAATTTCCCAAAGAAATATTTTGTATCTGTATCTGTAATCAATACAAGCATCACTATTTTTTTTTAAAAAAATCCATTTAAAATGCTGTATACCGAGTTACTTTTTTCTTAAACATTTTTCCATATTTAAAAATACATTAATTGGATTGTCTTAGATTCTGTATATTTCTAATTATTTATATGTACAATCATCAAAAAAATTTCCTTTGTGATTTTCGTAATCCCATCGCTGAAGACAAAATTGAGATATGTATATGTGTTAATGGAATTATTTACTAGCTTTTGAAAAAAATAATTTTCCATTACAGGATGGTTTCTTAGGTTGCAAATCTTTAAAAATGAAATTAGCTTTAATTTTTAATTTCATGAGATTCTACTAAAAAATTTCGAATTACGGAGTCTTAATGCTACACGGTACATTTTTTCCAAAAAAAAAATTGGCAGAAAGTAACAGTAAAAACATTTTATGTTTTATATTCAAATTATATTAGTAAGTTGATTCTGAAAGCAGAAAGTCAGTCTGACCAGCCATTATTTTACGATTTTAAAAAATTAAAAAATTTTGAAATTTTTCAAACTCTTATAAAATGCTCAGATTTGAACATCTGCTCCCTTGTTCATTTTTAATAATTATTTTTCTAGCTAAACCCGGAAAAAACACGAAAAACTTTAAAACATTAACTTCAGCATTTTGTAAAAAATAACTAGCGATCTCCAGACCTAAATGCATACTAACTTTTATAAAACATACGTTTAGGAGTATATACAAAAAAATTCCAGACACTATCTTGAACAGAAAAACTGCCTTAGAGCTTAGAAAATACTTATATCTTCAAAATTAAAAGTCTGAGAAAAACGCATTTAAGGTTTATATATATAAAGGATTAAAACAAATACACACTTATAATAACCGTAAAGCTCTAATTTTTTAATATGTTATTTTCCAATGTATGTTCTGCACTAAAAAACTACTTTAATTAAACATGACTGAAAGCATTTTTTTAATTCAGAATATATCTTTGCATAATATTATTTTGATTTGTTACGACGGCAGGTTGTTAAGCTTAATCGTAATCTAATATTTTCATAAAACGTTTTAAGCACAAAGCTTTTATGTATAAAACAATAAAGATATTAACTTAAGCTAAAAATCACCAGGTTTGTACATAAAATTTAATTTTTTCAGTTTTAAATTGGGGCAATTTAGAAAGTTTGAGTTTTTGTTAAAAATGCTAAATTCAAAGCCTTTTTGTAACCTCCCCGGTGCCCTAGGCACTTCAAATTGTTTCAACCCCTATTTTCATGCCCCCACACACACACCTTCAGTTCTTATCTGACCAGTTTTGCTTCAGGAGGGATTTTTCCTTTTCTCTATCTCGTAACTATTTTCCCTTTCTTTGCTTCGTATCTTCGGAGAGACTTTCCTTTATCTAACACCTATGGACGTACCGTGTCCCGGACTGGCAACCGGCAGTCGTCAGAAAGGGATAATGACATTGTTGGCCACTCTTGTTCAATTCTTTCTTTACGACATCATGGACCACCCTATCTGCCCAACTTAAAATTAATATAGTAAATTAATGAAATAGTTTGCAATGACAGTCTACATTATTGTTTGAACTGTTTTCAACCTGTTAATAATTATCTTGTCATCGCTTATCGCTTTACTATCTTTTACTTTTAGACATCCTATTCTTCGTTGAGTCAGTGTCATTGTACTTGCTCGATAAAGGTTTTCTTCCAGCTTTGATGGTTACAAAATCATTAATGACATCATTGTAATTAATTTCCGTTGTAATATTATTTTGTTTTCGTAACAACATCAAACTGTTAAGTTTTTAATTTTTCCATAATAGATCTCATTTCAGACTTTACTCTCTTAAGACATCCGACTACGTGCGACAACTTATTTTTTAAAAAATGGATATATGGAGATTTTTTTAGTTGTTTTTAGATTTATTTAGTACATTTTAAGAAAAAATGGGTAAAAATGGACAAAAAATTACATAAACGGGGCCCACTGTGTACAAATAGTAAATGAACAAATTCTCAGTTTTTCATTTTTGATGTATTACTTTCTATTCTTTTTTGAAATGAACTTCAGGATAAGATATATTTTAATTTTACAAAAACTAGAGCACTTTATCTTTGTTATTATATGAAATTGCTTTAAAAAACAGCGATCACGTTCACATCAAGAACTGTAACTTTTGTAATAAAACAGTGATTGATAAATCTGAAGGTTAAAATACTTCCACTGTGATTCAGAACATACATACAAAATTTCAGCTAATTATTTTAAAAACTTTTTGAGCAATCGCTGTCCCCGTTTGAACTTTTCGAAAAAACACATTTCGAGTAAAACGCATTTTAAAGTTCGACGTCGTATGTATAGTAATGGCATCTGCTTTTACTAAAACACATGTAGTTGTTGTTCTAGTGAATGGAAAATAAAAAAAATTGGTATTTTTATAAAGCTAATAAGATGGCCTATAAAATAAAATTATAAAAAATTCAATTTTTTGAAAAAATCATGATTTTAGGGTAGTCGGATATCTTAAGGGTGGAAATGCTTTTATCATGATTCGCTAGATGGTGGTACGTTAGCTTGTGATACCGACACCCTTTGGTGACCGTATCTTTGATTGTCAGCGTGAGCTAGAGGTGTGGAATTCTCAAAATGAACAGACATTTTAAATTCTTAATATGACTTTATTAGGAATATAACTTAAACGTCTAATAATTTAGATAAATTTATATAAATGAGAATCTAGGATGAACAAGCACACAGAAATAGTTAAACCGAATCGCGTAACTTAGACCACTTTATCTAAATAATTATATTATCCACCTACTCTCACTTCTAATAATATTACAAGTCCTAATATCAAATAATCAGTCCTACCTTAATCCAAACTTAACTTCAATCTTTATATGGAAAAGTCTGGGCGCGCGTGCAATGGTATGCACCTTGTAGTAATGGCTGAGTTTCCAGGTAACTTTACGATAGGCTGTCAATTTACGCTTGTATCTCCTCCAAACATAACATTCCCCAAATTGCCATTTCACTTACTGCTGTTCTTTTAAAAGCTATCTTATTTGCATTTCTTGTTCACATTTCGCTTCTTGGGTTTTGGTTGAAAAGAGTTGCCATTAATCTTGGCCACTAAAGAACCCAGAGGTTATGTTAAAGAAAAGACGCGTGAGCCCGTCACAAGCTTTAATTAAAATTTTTTTTCTATTTTTGCCCTCAAACGTTTTGCGCCCTAGGCACGTGCCTAGCGTGCTTAAGCGGAAAAGTGGCCCTGACTAAAATATAGTACTACAATATGTTTACTATATTGTAATTTGGTACATCATGGAAATATTCAGAGAGAAAGTTGTATCTACAATATTAGTATCAAGAATACTTGTATTCGGAAGTCTAATTGCAGTATCAGCTCTGGGATGATTTTTAGATACATCATTTTCAGTAGTATTCCACCTCTTCGAAATATTATTTCGCATAGCACGTACACTTCGCTGAGTACGTTTTGGCCATGACATTTTCTTAACAGGAAAAATTAATGATAAAACTTCTAAGTTTTATACACTATTTTTGAAACGAAAATTGGCCTTGAAATCAATCTTAATAAAGTATCAAGAAACTCAAAATATAATCAAGTAGAAAGGATTTTAATAATGAAAATTGAAATTAGTAACCATTTCCCACTGTAAGAGTTTATTGTGCTGGAAAATATTTTTAATTAATTCAATTTAAGAGTGGAAAAAATGCTTTAAAATGAAATTGAAACCAAAACCTACGTTCTGAATGCTTCAAAAATATCTTAAAAACTAATTTGTCATCAGATCGTAAATTTGGTGACCAGCTTCCCAATGATATGAGCCACAAGAAAATGAAAAATATTGTTTTCGGTTCTTTTGAAATTTGTAGGGTACTGTGTATTCTTAAAGTAGTATAAGTTTCCTATAATGAAATATAATATTTTTTTTATTTTTGAAGTTTCACATTTTTCTACTCAACATATTTCAGAGGCATTTATATCAAGTTTTAGTTCTTAAAAACATAAAAAAAATTTTAATTTGGCATTATTATAAAAATTAATTAGAAAAAATGCGATACATATTTTTAATAATTCATGGAAGCAGAATGTCTTTAGTTAACAATTTTAACAATGTAAGGATTACAGTTAATTATTTCTTTGGTACCTGATGTTGTCCGAAATTAAATTCATGTTATAGAAAACATAAGAAAATATCTAAGGCTTCTTCAATCGGGAAATGTAATTATTTTAAGAAAAATAGTTCGTTTATTTACATAAAAAATCAAAATAATTAACGAGCTTTCGCTTACGAAGAAAGTCGAGAACTTTCTGTTTTGTTACACTTCATAAAAAGTTTTTCTACCATACATTTCTCGAAATTGACTGTTGCTGATAAACATTATTTTGCGTAACTCTTCATTCTAGTGTTTAAATTTTAACTGAAGTTGAGTGTTTACTTCTACATCGAACATTTGGAAGTATCCGACATTAGAAAAAATAAAAAATGAGAAAGATCTACTCTACATTTCGCAAGAAAGTAGAGTAACCTTGCCGAAAAATCGAATGAAACGAGCGATAAAAACAAGTCCTGACCTTGCTCCTTAAGGGCTATCCAAAGCACTTACCAGTTAAGTACGTCAGATGGACATATGGTTAATAAACAAAGGTTTTCTCGAAAGAAAGTGATTTCTCGAACGTGGTATGTAAGCAGATCAACGACCTTAACAAAATACCCTTAAATATTGTCACGTGACGAAATGGGGTGCCCCTCCTTTTTCAATTGGCCGTCTAAGCTGGGAGGAAAGTACCATCATGCTTGAACAATTCCACACACACACAAAAAAAAAGGTAAGATGAGTTCAAATACAAATAATTGCCTAATAGCATCTTATGACGTATACAGAGTATATTACCAAAGTATCATACACACTCAACTCTTTTTTACACGGTAGATACGTTCCTTAGAAAACCGTGCAAAAAAAAATCGTGTAAGAAAAATCGTGTAAAAAAATACATGCGATATACGGTAAATTTGGGGATATGTTCTTCATTTTTAAAAAATCGTATAAGATGAAAAATCTCTAAATATAATCCCAAAAAATCGCGCAAAAAAAGTAATATTAAAATCCAGGTTTCATATTTATAAAACAAAAATAATTCACTTTTGTTACAAAAAAAATCAGAATTAGTGTACAGTGAAAATTTAGTCTATAAGTACATACAACATATAAAAATTCAAATTGGAATTAAGAATAAAACTACAAACTAACATCTACTTTTCGCTACTTGATATACGAACTGCATCAAAAATGCTATTATCACTAGATGTGTCAGATATGTCTAGCACAACTGTTGATTTTGATTCAAATGAAGAATTCGTTCGTTATTAACACAGCCTCTGTTTTATTTTCTTTTGTTTTGTTATTGTTACAAAGTCTTATTAGAGAGCGGTTGTCTTTTTGGTTTCTCAAGTTGATTAAATGTATCTTCTTGATGTTATATAATTTTGATACACAAGATTGCATAGAAATTTTAATATGCGCTCTATGTCAGGATCACGAGTAATAAATCACGAATTATATATCAGCTCTTGATAACTGAATTTCACCTTCGACTTCTCTTCATTATCATAAACTGTCATAAATTCGTTCAAATCGTCCTCATCCAAAGGGCATGAATCCCCAATTTTTTCCCCTTGATTTCGTGATAGAACAAAAAATTTGTGTAAAAAAAAATTCGTTACATTCGTGAACCGTGTTATTCCAAAATCGTGTAAAAAAGACCGTGTAAAAAAAGAGTTGGATGTACATTATTTCTATCTTCATAAAACAAAGAATACACACGTGTCTAAGTTAAATCTTCTAGATTCTAAAAAAAACTGATTAATTCGGAGAAGAATGTCAACCTCGCCTTAGCTCGGAGATATACAAGTAAGAAATCAAGGATTAATTACTAAACTTTTGTTTATGTCCTTATTTTATAAGGACGAATATATATATATATTGAAACTTACTTTGATATTCAGATTACACATTCATTGTTTATTTTTAAATGTATACTCACACACACACATTTTTAGAAGTTTCAGTAACATTTTCTTTACCGTTTGGTGCATCAAATGTAAACAACGAAATTAAAAAAGTTCTTGCTATATATTAAATGCTTAATACGCAGGGTGACGGTAAAGTATGGCTACACTTCCAAACACACATTAAAAATAAACAAACAAAGATTTTCGATTGTGGTTTTTTTTGTTCCACGAAGAAAAAATTGAAGTTTCTGTTGAAGGAAATGCTAACTAGATTGTGCAATATCCACGTGTAGCGACATTTTCATTTCAAAATGGCTTCACCGCAAGAACAAGTGTAATTTAAAGCATGGTAAAAAGAATTTTAATCTGCAACACATGTGCACAGTAAAAATTTCGAACCACCTAAAGTAGAAGTCCACATCCACGATCAACACTTTTTTTCGTTACATGAAAATTTTATGAATGGTAGCGTGTATTGTTAAAAACAAAATCTGGCCACCCCCAATCAGAAGCTGAGATGATGTTATTTGTATAAAATCGATGTGTTGCGTGTGACTAATGGTGTGCACTTTGAAATATTTAATGAAAACCGTAAGTCATAAGTCATTATTTGTTTATTTGTAATTAAAACTTAAAAGTGTAGCCATAATATTCGGACACTTGGTATCTATATTTTTTTTTCAAATTTGTAAGCTAATAAATTATTTTGATTAAACGAGCTAAATTTCCAACGAATCTGTACAGTTAATAATTAAATCAATGGTTAATTGAAATTCAGATATGTTCTTAAGAATTTAATTAATTATAAGGCAATTAATAATTTTTTATTGTTATCGTATTGCATTTATGTCTGATTAAAAGTCACATTGGACAAATATCAGAAGCACACCTCGAAAAATACTGACAAAGTAAATTTTAAACATTCTTTTTCATACTGACAACATTTTTTCTTTATTAATTGCATTTTAATTCTGTTAGAGTATATTTATTCTCTTATATCAATGTTTAAATTTTTTTCTATGGGGAAATTTTGCTCTAACCTACAAATTTGAAACTGAAATAAATATATTGATCCTAATAGATAGTACAATCAATCTGAAAAAAGAAAAAAGGAAAATAGGATAATCGTGAAACAGAATGTTTATGTGAAAAAAAATTTGAAAAGTGATATTTAATTGAGTAAAGATATTGGTTCTCAAGGGAAAAAACTTTTGAGAAAACAGTTAATTATTTATTTCATTTCAATTCATTAAAATAGTTAATTAAGGTTTTGAATAAGATTATTTTTTCGTGAAAAATTGAAAATGGGTAATATATTTTAATAGTTCTCATAAAAACACGCGAAACATTAAATTTAATGAGCCATTACATTAAGACAGTGCAGAATTTGTAATGATACTCATTTAATGGAAATGTATTGTTCATTGCTTAAATATAATTTCAATACATTCAATTGCTATTTATCCATTAATGTTAAGAATTCCGTAATCATTACTTATCGTTCGTGTATATTTTAAGACCTATTTTCAATAACAAATACTTTAAGTGAAAATGAGTTGTTGTTAATTTTGTCTTCAACTTCCTTGTAGAGAACTTTGTAAACAGTTTTTTTTTTTAATTGTTTACAATTTTTTGTCTCAAATATAAAACAATTGACAACAACAGAACTTATGTTATTTTTCTTTACAGTTACAAAAAATTTCTAGTTTTTCAAAAAATTTATTATATAATTGTTTTTAAATGTAATTTTTTCCCTCGTTGGTTATTTTATTTTATGACTAATGAATTGAAAATAAAATAAGTTTTACTTCACTTCTATTCACACTCAACTCTTTTTTTACATGATTTTGAAATAACACGGTACACGAATTAGGCGAATTTTCTTTTACACGAATTTTTTGTTCTAGCACAAATTTCGAAAAGATTTGGGGACTCATGCCCTTTAGATGAGGACAATTTCAACCAGTTTATGATAACAAAGTCGATAGTGGCGAAGTCGAAGGTGAAGTTCAGCTATTAAGAACTGGTTTAATTAGCTCAACAAATATGGAACAATATTTTATTACTCAAAATCCTGACATAGAGCATGCATTAAAATTTCTAAATTGTAGCAGGATATCAAGAATTATATAATCAACTTGAGAAACAAACCAAAAATATAGCCGTTCATAAGGCTTTGTAATAACAAAAAAACCAACAAAGGCTGTTAATAACGAACGAAATTTTTCATTTGAATCAAGACCGATAGTTCTCCTAAACACATCTACTGAAGATAGCATTTTTTATCTAGTTCGTAATAAACGTGCACGTTTGTTATCAAACAGCTACGAATAGTAGTTGGTAGTTTTATTCCTATATCTCAGTTTGAATTTTTATATGTTTTCTGTGTGTACTATAGAATCAATTTTCACTGTACACTAATTTTAATTTTTTAATTTTTTTTTTAACAAAAATGAATTGTTTTTGTTTTATAAATGTGTAAAAGGATTTTATTATTACTTTTTTACACGGTTTCTTAGGAAAATATTTAGAGAGTATTCATCTTACACGAATTTTTAAAATTGTGTGAAACCTATCCCAAAATTTACCATATGCCAATTATATTTTTTACACGATTTTTTGCACGGTTTTCCAAGGAACGTATCTATAGTGTCAAACAAGTAATATAAAAAAAATTAAGTCAATTCCTATTTTGAATGGATTAATAGAAAGTATTTTATTAACGATTGAAAATTTGAATAAGATATATTTATATAAATATTATATATATAGGGCGAGAGAGTGATCTAATAGTAGGAATTGAAAAAAGAGCATGATGTATCTGCATTGTTGTAACAATGCAAATCCGGTTTGGCTAGTTTGGCTGAAAAACAGGCTTTCGACGCCAACTTTTGTCTTTGTTTTAACTGTTACATTGTTACAACAATAGAGACAAATCTAAGTTGGCTTCAAAAACTAGTAATTAATTTAATTAAATGTAATTAATGAATTAATTATTAAAAAAACTGTATTAACATCAAGTGTTATTCACTACAAGTTAAAAAAATTATTTGAACTTGATTGGTTGAATAGAAATTATATTGTTAACGATTGAAAATTTGAACAAGATAAATAAATAAATACATATATAGAAAGAGTGAGCTAATAATAGGAATTGAAAAAGAGTTAGTGTAAATCATAATTCATAACATTCTAGGGAGAGAGGGGGGATGCGATAATATTTTTCTGTAGTTAGTAAAATAAATAGAAAAATTAAATTTTTTTCAAAAACCATTGATCTTCTTCCTTTCTAATTTTTGTTACATTTTTATTTCTTTATTTAATTTTCTAATCTTAACAGTGAACCCAACATTAAGTAAATCAGATCTTGTCGTATTGGTATCCTATAACAAAAGGAAAATCTTATAAATATTAATAAAATATTTCAATGTGTATAAGAGATTGTCAGTTATGCTTGTTACTTAATCGCAAAGATTAAAATAAATAGAATGAACACCAAATTCATCTTTTTCAACAAACAAATCTATATGAATTGCAGGAAATATCAGTTTTGAATAACTTTTTGTGTTTTCTATGATGTAATCGAACAAATCCTGTTAAAAACCAGATTTTTCAGTGAGATATACATTTTTAGTTTTTTTATGCATAATTATTTACTTTTATTATAATCTTTACATGTTATGACTATACAAGCAAATACAGGAAAACTTTCTAAAATTTTTTGAGTAGTTAAGGATGTGAAAATAGAAGTGCGTGTATCTTTTACCGAGGCGTGTCTATTTCAAACTGAGATAAGAAAAATTATCTTGTCCTTGAATTATGTCAAAAAATTGAATAATAACAATGTCCTTGCATGACACCAATCAATTTTTAGTTTCACGAAAGTTATCTGTTAATTTCAGGTGACTTGAAGCAAAAGAACCCGTTATATTCATATAGGATAACATATATAATAGAAAAACTAAGAGCTTTATAGGAAGTGTAAGAGAGATAATCCAATTAAATAACCCAATAAAATCCAGACTTTGTTTTTCATGAAAAATATAAATCTGGATTTTCTTAGGAAAAAAAGAAGAAAAATTTATTTAGGGAATTAAAATAGCTTGATTTTAAAGTTTTTCAAGTAAAATATATATTTTCTTAGATCCCACTTAAAAAGTAATGTATTCTTTATACAATTAACTCTTTTAAACTTTCGTATTGATTATTTCATATATCTCTCTTGAAAATATCGTAACCAAAATATTCTCTTTAATGGATGAAATAAAGTTGTTTGTTGTTGTATAAAACAAAACAAAAAAGAATGTATACTAACTGCAAAGGAAGAATTTCCTCCAATTTTTTCTCTTGTTCTATTTTTTCCAATATAAAATTACATTTCGCTTATTTACATTAGCTAATATAATAATTTAACTTTTTAAAACTAATTCAAACTGTAGCTAAAATTACGCTCATTGACTTTTAAATTGTGAAGCAAATTTTACATCTACGAATGGGAATTCTCATAATATATACAGCTTTTAAAAACTATTTATTTAACTAAAGAACATTATGCATCGTATGTAAAGTAAAATAAATGGAAAAATATTTATCACAAGCAGCATGCATAATATGAGTATTGTATCCGATTACGTTCGGAACCATGATATTGCAAAAGCAGATAACTGGATAATATTTATTATATTTAAAACTTAGGTTAGAAAATATATATAAAATTGTTTTAAGAATAGTATTACAATAAAAAATTATTTAAGTACAATATTTTGGCAAAAAATGAACATAGAATGACGCATTTTCAAAATATTGTCCTTTTGTGAAAAATGCTTCTATTATAATAATATTTCGCCTGTATATAGCTCAGGCCTCTGTACAGAGGCTCAACTAGAATTTTAGAAATATATAACCTAAAAGTGGGTTTATCCATGTTTTACAACAGAGGGGAGAAATTTTAAGAAATAAAACGCCGATAATTATTTCAATGGGTTGTAACTCTTAAAATAATGTGAATTTTTCAAAAAAAATAGTTCAGACTCTCTGGAGAAGTCTTTACTTTATATAAGCACACACACACACAAAATATTATTACAATAGAAGCATTTTTCACGAAAGGAGAACATTTTGAAAAAAAGGTTATTCTAAGTTACTTTTTTGCCAAAATATTGTATTTAAATAAATTTTTTTTTGTCAAAATGTCCTTAAAACAATTTTATTCATGTATTCTAATCTAAATGACACTAAATATCATGAAAATTATCTATTCATGCGTTTTTTTAAAATCGCGGTTCCGAACGTAGTCTGATACCTTAAGTGGCATGTTTTTATAGTATTTTTGTCGAGATGAGTATTCAATATTATGAAGTCCATCGACAAAATACACTGCCTTTCTCTGAATTAACATTAACTTTTGCCAACCCAATCGGGATCCCAGAAATTTCGACGTGTAGAGCTGTTGTACATTACACTGCGCTAAATCTACAAGATCGTGTAGAGCAGCGGTTCTTGCACTTTCTACAGCCTTTATGTAGAAGCCTGACATCGCGGACTCTCAAGATTTTAAACACTCCCTCCGACTCCCAATACATGGCGGAGGGATTTAAAGGTTCCTCTCAATGTAAGATTCTGCCTCTGTTACTTATAAATACGTTTAACACTTATTTTTCCTTAAAGAAAACAGTAAACATCTAATTAAAAAGATTACAAAATACCAATTTTAAATAAATTGTGCTTTATTTGAATTGGTTGTGACATAGCCATCGTTCGATAGCCATGTCGTGGGGTTTCCGCGTAGGTTAGAGGTGTGGGATTCTCGGAATGATGAGACATTTTAGAATTCTTAATATGACTTTTATTAAGAATTTAACTTAGATTACTTAGATAACGAACAAACTTATATTAAGTGAGAATAAACCACTACACGTAGTCTTAACTAACTTGGATCGCGAAATTATATATATATATATAGATCACTTATCAATATAAATAAATTATATCTACCTAATCTCGTCTCAATAATATACTAGCGTTCAGAATATAATCTTCCTACCTTGGTTGAATACTCAACGGTTCAATCACTTTCAGATAGGCTGTTGGGCTCGCGTGCAATAGTATGCACCTTGTAGTAATGGCTATATATCCGTGATTCCTTGGTAGGCCGTCAAATTACACTTCTACCTTTTCCAAACAGAACTTTCTCTAAATTGCCATTTTGCTCACTAAACTTTCTATCCTTTTAAAGGTTATCTTATTTGCATCTATGCTTCGTTTCACTTCTTGGATTTGGGTTGGAAAAGTTTTGCCATTAATCGTGGCCGTCAAAGAACATAGAGATTATGTTAGAAGAAGAATGCGAGAGATGTCACATGGTATTTGGTACTCGAATTAAAATTTTTATTGAGAAGACGATGATGCATACTTTTTAAAAGTGGTGTTATATCATATGTAATTAGGGATTGCAATATCGGACCAAAAGTTGAATACCGGTATTCGGTATTTCTTAGATCTTAATACCGGTATCCCGGTATTAGAAATTTTAGAAAAAAGAAAGAAAGCACAGATATTTCTTTGTTTTATTTCCCAGTTTTACTAGAGACTGTAAATATCACAAAAAATAACTTGTAACTTATAAATTATAACACTATATATAAAAATATTACAAAAAAGTAAAGGAACATCTTATTTATTTAAATCACAAAAAAGTGTAAATATCACTATTCAGTCTGTGTGGTACCATTCGAACTTTTTGAAATGTGATCTTAAAAAAGATAATACATCAATTGTATTGTTAGTAAGCCTGGGACGTGATTTTATGCAAAAATGACCACCTGTCGAAAACGCTCTTTTGGAATCTACACTAGTTGGTGGTACTGTTAACGATGCGCGATATATTTTTTCTAAGTATTTACTTCTTTCTCTCTCATCTTTTCAAATAAATTGATTTCTCGTCGGATGGTTTTAGATATAAATGATTTCTGTATTGTATTTTAGTTTGTTGATTTTTTTACTATGGCTAGTTCTAATTTTTGTTCAACAAACAATTTCTTTCCACTATCGACATGACTGTCATCATCATCTTCGATAACAGTACCGAATTCTTCTGAATGCGGATAGGTGTATGAGAAAAAAAACTTTAAGAAAATGTACAATAAACTTGTTAAAATTTGAATTCGTTTTAGTCTCTTTTCTTCTTTTTCATTTTCATTTTTAAAATATTTATAATTACATAAATACCGTAAGATATTTTCTATTTCAGAGACAATTTTAAAAAAAATTCTAGTAAATACTGAAAAACCGGTATTTAAACTTGTAAATACCTGTATTACAAAATTGTACAAATGGCTCAAAATACCGGTATTCGGTATCCCGGTATACCGGTATTGCAATCCCTATATGTAATATATGAAATTTGTGGCCTCTATAATATTTGAAATCTGCACTCTCTATTTTGGTTCCAGCTTTCCATACGGTTTTTATATACTTATTTTAAGATAAAGAATTCGGTTAGGAAATCGAGATAGATGCCACCATTATCGTATTTGTGGGCACTGAATTTAGTTCTTTATCTTTGTATATGTGTTTCAACTATTTTATGAAAATATAACGTTGTAATAATATCTATATGCACTACTGGCTATTAAAATTCCTGCACAAAAAAGGCGGCATGCTACAGACGTGAAATTTAAACGACAGGAAGAAGCTCACTCAGACAAAGCAGTCTGAGCGTAGGTAACGTCACCTACAATGTGTTTAAATGAGGAAATAGTCCCGACACAAATTGCATTTGAACGTTGTTGCCTGGAGAAAAGATATTGTGATGCCTCGTGCAAAATCAGAAAGGCCCCAGCACGCTTAGGATTTTGATAAAGGTTGAATTGTGACCTACTGGATTTGCGGTTTATCGTATTTCAGTATTGCTACTAGCGTAAGTCGAGATCCAGTGACTGTTAGCAGAATATGGAATTGATGTGTTCAGGATGGTGATACAGAACCCCGTGTTTGGTCTCAACGGCCCACTATCACTAGCAGCCGAGAAGACAGGCATGTTACCCTCATTGCCTTAATGAATCATGCAGCCATGTCACGTGCTCTGAGTCTAGAATTGGAGTCGTTTGCAAGACAACAAATGTCTGCACGAACAGTTCAACGGCGTTTGCTACAGTATGGATTCTCAGCTCGGAGACCATGGTGGCGGCTACTCTTGACACTGCATCACAGTCAGGAGCGTCTTTAATGGTGTAATCAACGAAGAATATGGGCACACGAATGGCGAGACATCTCTCATTTTTTCAGATTAATCAAGGTTCTGTTTACAGCATCAAGAGGGTCACATGTGTGTTTGGCGGCATCGTTATGAGAGCACATTGGCATCGTGCATTTGTCTTCGTCATACTAGTCAATCACCTGGCGAGATGGTATTGGGTGCTATTGGATACACTTCTCGATCCCCTCTTGTTCGCATTGACGGTACTTTGAACAGTGCACGTTACATTTCTGGTTTGTTACGACCCATGGCTCTACACTTAATTCGAGCCCTGCGAAAACCTACGTTTCAGCAGGATAATGCACGACCGCATGTTACCGGTATTGTACGGACCTTCCTTGATACGAAAAATGTTCGGCTGTTTCCCTTGCTTGCACATTCAAAAGGTCTCTCACCAATAGAAAACGTCTGGTCCATGGTTGCCGAGTGACTGACTCGTCACCATACGGCAATCGCTACGGTTGATGAGCTGTGGCATCGTATTGAAGCTGCATTGGCATCTGTACCTGTTCATGCCATCCAATCTCTGTTTAACTCAATGCCCAGGCGTATAAGTGCTGTTATTATTGCCAGAGGTGGTTGTTCTGAGTACTGTTTTCTCAGGATCTATGCACCCAAATTTCTTGAATATTTAATCATTTGTTATTTCTAGTATAATATATTCCTCCAACAAATATCATTTTGTTATCTGCATTTCTTCTTGGTGTATCAAGTTTAATGGTCAGGAGTGTAGTTGTAAAGAATTAAAAATTTTAATCAATATTCTTGATCAAAATACATGAACTAGTAGAGTTTTCTTATTGGGGACAATTTAGTGACCTACACTAGGAGGCCACATCTTTCAATTTTTGCACGAGGCCTTTCAATCTGTAAAAGAGAGAAATCTTAACATGAAATGAGAGACCTTCGTGGGTCCCTTATAAAGGCGCTACAGAACCCTGGGGATCCTTGGACTGCAGTTTAAGTTGGTGTAGAAAGACTGATGTTCACTATATTTGTTAATGATCCAAGTAATTCCGTTGATGTGGCATAGATGTAAAGAATGAGGTTCCACCTCAAGTGTATTCCAAGTCATATGACGGTGATCTGACAGTGGCTCAAAATTACAAGGCAAAAAAGGTCCCTGCTCACATTTCCCCATTTGTTTTCAAGGATCTGATCTATTTCTACAAGTGAGAGGAGTATGACTAAGTGAAATTTTTGGTCGAGATTGGAATAAGCATTCTTTAGGGTGTAACTCAATGTAATTCCCGAATGGCCAGTAGATTTGTAAACAATTCAAAATGATGCTTAGCTTTTTATACAATCAAATTTTAATTTGCCCGACGAGTTCGTAGCTTGATTGGTAAATCGTCTGTTTCTTGCCGAGGTTAGGTTCGACCAGCGATCAACCTTTTAATCAACATTTAATTATTTTTTTAAATTAAAAATTTATTTATGTAAGGTTTATTAAATATTAAATATATTTTTGTAATTATTTTGCATTTTATAAAATAAAAAATTGCTTTGATTATATAAATAATTATATTTAAATTTTTTATAAATATATTTTATATTAATAAATAATATTTATAATAAAAATATATAATAAATATTAAATGATATTTTTAAAAAAAATTAGTTGCAAATAGTTTTATAATGGGAAATACAATATACTATAAATAAAATATTATATATAATACAAAATCAGTTATAAAATATATTATTATTATTAAATTAATTATTTTATACTCAATATAATAAAAATATGTTATATGTTATTCAATTAATTATTTCCACAATTTTATAAAATATTTAATAAGTCCTTTTCAAATAATTTATTAATTTCAAAAAGTTTATTTAAATAATTTTAATAAATTTATTTAAATAATTTCTATAATAAATTAATAATATATAATTTCAGTAATAAATCATAATTTTAATAATGAACAATATTTTTAATAATAAATTAATAATTTTAATAAATTTATTTAAATAATTTCTATAATAAATTAATAATATTTTAATTTCAGTAATAAATATATTTTAAAATGACAATAATTTTAATAATAAATTAATAATTTTAACAATAAATAAATTTTAATATTTCTGACATTATTAATGTTTATCACATAATTTTAATTTATAATAATATATTTAAATTAATTTTAATAAATAATAAAAATGTATATTTAAATATTTTTCATTTAATAACTATTTTTAATATTTTTAATTAATAATCATTTTAAATATTTTTAATTAATAATAATTTTAAATATTTTTAATTAATAATAATTTTACTAATAAAATATTTAAGTTATATATTTTAATTTTTTTTTATTTTGTAAAATTCAAAATAATTACAAAAAATATCATTTAATATTTAATAAACCTTTCATAAATAAATTTATTTAAATTAAAAAAATAATTTAATGAGTTGAAGAAAAAAAATTGATCACGTGGAATTGAACCCTAACCTCCAGCATAGAAAGCAGACGATTTACCAATCAAGCTACGAACTCGTTGCGGAAAATTAAAATTTAATTGTATAAAAGCTAAGCATGAATTTCGAAGGCTGATTTCTCCGAATTGACTGGCCATTCGACGGAATTACATTGAGCGGTTAACACCCTAAAGGAGTACTACTATTACACCAAGTCTCGTTCCCAAATGAATTTCCTTAGTCGTGCCCTCCCCTTGTTAGTTAACTAGAGGAATTGGTAACAGTAACAGCAAACCTAAAAGTTTTCTAGTGGGGAGGAAATATATGGAGAGTAAGGTGTCATTCTTGTCTTCTAATCAAGATTCAAAAAGACTGTCCCTAATAGTTCATCCTAATGCTTCAGTGAGATATATTACACACGAATTCAAGAAAATGGAATGTTGCATTTTGCTACGATACGCGGGGGGGGGGAATCAAATAAAGTGCAACCCGGAAATAGTAGGGAGCTTTTTTTTTTACATTGGAGTGAAATTCCTTGCCGTGTGCTTAGGTTTCACGTGAAGTAGATAGGAATAAGATTATAATATACAGCATAAAGAAGAAAATTATTTTAGTTTAATTAAATTTATTGAATAAGATTGTAATTAATTTCATGTTAAACTAATGAGAATATCCTGTACACCAATGCCTGCTATGACCATTGACAGGTAACGCAACGAATGAGGACTGAGATCACAGAGGCCGTTGTACCAACTTAGCACACCGCATTCGACTTGAGATCTCACGGGTGAGTTATAATTATTTTTAGAAATGAATCACACGTTTGAAATTGAGCCCCGCTGACCAGCAAAGACGTGTCTGTAGACGTTCAGAACAACGGCGGCATATTCCGATAATTGGAAGCTATGGTATCAAAAGCCAATTCATTTCAGAGCTGAAGCCCTTTGGTAGTCATCATGACGCCCTGTAGCATGGCAGTGCGTTGGCGAGATTCTAATTTCCGCAGTGTTTCCCATCCTTTCGTTGATCTCTAGGGCTCACATTTCAACAGTATAAAGTCCTGCCTCATGTGGCACGGCTTTTTATGACTGGACATCATGCTTCCCCGCTTAATTCTTCAACGTGATTGCCAGATACCCCAATAAAGAACATTTGGTATCTTATAAGCAAGGATCTACGACTTTTCCCATACCATGCCCTTCTAACTCACTAATACGAGCGTGAAATGCAAGATATACCCCGAAATTGCTTCCATCATTTTTTCGATTCTATAACCAATAGGATAGCAGCTTGCATCAAAGCCAGAGGTAAGTCGATGAGTTAATACTTTTTTTTTTATTATTTATTTGCTTTTTGATAGCAAATATTTTTTCCTAAATAATTGTATAAGAGTAATTTTATTAATTTCAGCGTAAAGTAAACAATTAAACATTTTTACAAAATGAGACTTTTCAAAAAAATATTTTAGAAGCAAAGGTTCAGAAACTATGCATACATTAAAGTCCTCCACTTGAAAAAAAAGAGCTTACTAAATTACAAACTATAAATATATTAAAACTGGTTTGTTTTAATTAATATCTTTTAGCTAATTGCGATATTGGACCGAATTGTTAATCTAAGCCATTCTAGAATCCATTTGAACCCACACAAAAAATTTCATCAAAATCTGTCGAGCCGTTTAGGAGGAGTTTAGTCACATACACACGCGCAGAAGATTTTTTATATATAAAGATTATTTGAAAAGATATTAATTAAAAATGCTGAAAAACATGATTCGTCTGTATTTTTGTAACAATAAAGACCCAGTTTGACTGATAATCGATTTTCGACGCCAACTTACGTCTTTTTTATAACAATAACGTTGTTACAACAATGCAGGTGAATGTTGAGTTGTATATTTTGAAAGTTTTTAATTAACATCTTTTTAACTAATTGCGATATCGGACCGAATTGCAATTCTAAGCCATTCTCAAATTTACTTGAACCCACACAAAAAATTTCATCGAAATCGGTCGAGCCGCTTAGGAGGAGTTTAGTCACATACACACGCACAGAAGATTTTTATGTATAAAGATTTTGCTATATATAAAACTAGACGATGACTTACCCTTAAACTTGTGTACCAAGTTTATTTCGATCTGGAGAAAATTACCGGTAATGAATCATTAAGTGACGGAAACGTCGTACATAATAATCTCACATCAAACATACATTTGAGAATTTTAAATATTATTAAGGGCCTAAAGTAAAAAATTATAGTTATCTCTTGAGCATCTGTTCTGCACAAGTCATTCCTTATCTTTAAAAAAAAACGTATCTGAGCCTTACAAAACCACACCTTTTATAAAATAAAGGATGTGTGTGTTCACTTTTCAAACTCAGATAACAATGCTGTCACAAGATAAAAATGCAGAATTTCAGCTTAAATAACACTATTTGTGAAGGAATTATCTTTGTTCACGAAATATTAAGTAAACATAACTGATTTAACATATACGCTGCAGAAAACGGAATTTTAAATGTATTTTAAATCTATTAACCTATAGTATACCATTTAAATAAGAGAATGAAATCATAGCTTGTGTATGATTATTGTTAAAAAACTTGAGATGGTGGGAAATATGAAAACAACAAACTTGAATAGCATAAACAATACATTTTTAAAATAAAATATTTCTCCCTATCTTTCTAAATGAAATGGTTAATGATTGTCAAAGTCAATTCTGCCTATGTGAGAGGTTAACTAATTATCACTACATTTCAAAAAGATAACTCAAACAATTCTCCCTTACTCTTTTGACCAACCACCAACCAATTTTTCAATAAAAGTGTGTTTCTTAATACCTGAAATGAATGTATCCTAAGTGCATATTTAAATTACTAGTGAAACAACTTCTCTACTAATTTTAACTTAAATTTTGTTAAAATCTACTCATTTTTCTAAAAAAATTAAATATTTGTTTAAAAAGATTATAAAACCAAAACAATTAGCACAGTAGAGTTCCGAAAACTCGGCACCTGTTAACCTGGTAGTCCTGATAACTCGGCCACACCCTTACAGATCAAAAAACCCCAAGTGCAGATATATCTTGTTCAAATTTTCAATCAAATTAATAAAATACTTTCTATTCATCCATTCAAGTTCAAATACATTTTTTTAACTTGAAGTGGATGACACTTGATCTTGATACAGCCTCTTCAAAAAAAATTCATTAATTAAATTAAAAAATGAATAAATAGTAACAAACAAAGATAATAGTCCAAAAGTACATATAGAAAGGAAAATCGTTCGTTGCGTCCCTGTAGCGCAATGGATAGCGTGTTGGACTTCTAATCCAAAGGTCGTAGGTTCGAATCCTAATTTCTGAAAATGTGATTTATTTTTACTGTACTATTTTATTGAAATAATTAAATTAAATTAATGAATAAATAGTAACAAACAAACAAAAATAGTCCAACACCATATGTAGAAAGGAAAATGGAAAATTGCAAGGAAAATCGCTTCCTATTTTGTCACTTAATGTTGTGATTCTGTCATATGTATAAACATATTTTTATATTAATTGTAACTATATTTAAATAAAAGTAACTATATAAAATGAAATTTTTCTTTGTTGACCTAAGTAGGAATTGATTGAAATTTTTTATAATACTTGTTTTAAAAAAGTAACCAGTTTTTGCAAAGTCGGCTACTTAATTTTCATTATATATAGCTTTATGCCTTCATAAAGTATTTTTCTTAGGTGTGTCTGTGATAAGGTAAACTACTGTATACTTTGAATTTATCAATTTTTATTTTCTTCTAGTAAATGATCTTTGCCTTCAAAACGTACGCACTTTTTCTTAATTTAAGGGTATTAGGGCAGTTTATTTTCTGCTGTATTCTCAAGCAAACACTATTGTGCAATATTTTCTGAACAAACACTCGTGCTTGTTCTTAGCTCCATTCTCGATAACCTGGCATTTTCAAAAACTCGCCCCCCCCACATTAGGCCGAGTTTTCGGGACTCCACTGAACATTATACATTACATCAGAAATTTATAAAATGCAATCCTTAGCATTTTAAAAGCAATATGTAAAAGGAAAAAAGTAAAGGTTTTGATTGTTTTATCCAAGATTTATTACAAAATGTTAAAGATTTTGCCAGAATGAGATGATCGACACATTTTTCTTTTATTAACTAAAAATGATATTTCAACATTAGAAATTACGAATCGCTTCAGCAAAAAACTGCACGCGCCCCAATTTATATGTCTTGTGTATCAAAATACTATATATCAAATGTGAGAATGAAGAAAACACGAAACTTATTGAATTATCATCAAGAAAAATGAGGGTAAAAATTGTCTTGTCATGAAATGGAAAGGGAAACAAATATTTTTCGAGGGAAAGAAATTTAACCTTGACGGCCTCGTTATTTATAAACAACTACTGAAATGACTTGACAACGGAATGGAAACAATGTTTCCATATGACGAATGTGTATTATGCCGCAAAGTTTATGCTAATAGTAAACAGTTTTCAATTGCTAATGAGCTTAAAGTAATTGTAAAGGAATATCACAGTATTTTTAAAATTGATCATAACCACTACCTGGGATTTTCAACAAAACACAAAGCCTTTGAGGTTACCAGGAAAAATAGAGGATCAATATCATATTAATTTTCTTTATTTTTCAAATTAGCATATAATTTTATAAGATAGTAATTTTCACTTATGTTTAATATTTTTTTTGTTAAAATACTCATTTATTTTTTGCTTTATTCAAGATTATTGAAAAATAATTGTGATAAATATGTTGTAATATCCTACTTCTTGCTTTTTAACCACAATTAGAATATTTATTTATTTTAAGATTAAAAAACTAATCACATCATCTGCTCTTCGCATAAATAAGGCAGACTATTTGGTTAGTAATTTTCGTGATGAAAGTTATTTACTGGAATATACAAAAATACAACTTAATTAGTAAAACTTAGAATTTCGGTGCCATTTTATTAGCCCTTTTATTAAAAATTAGAATTATATGTATCGTAACCTTACATATTTCACAAACAGAGCTCAAAAAAGCATGCAACAAATAATCGTCAAAAAGAATGAGACTTTCTTAACAACTTTCAAAATTCTGTCGAACTTGATCAGAATTGTATCAAGTATTTATTGCTCAAAGGGAACTATATTTTAAAGTGAATGGATTAATTCATTGATGTAGTTAGGTAACTTCTAAAAAAGCTTTTCTTGCTAAAAATTTCAATTTTTTTTCATGTTGCAGATATATCATCATAAAAAAAAGCATAAGTTTTAAATTTTAATAAGTATTGCAAGAATGTTTTACAGTTACTTATAGTTTGAAAAAGTGGGTCCCCCTAAGATTAAACCAATGTCTCAGAATTTAACAATTAAAAAAATTCTATCCAATACTTTAAAACTTTCGGATGAAAGGACATATATTTTTCTCGATTCCAGAGACATTATAAAAAGTTGGAACAGTAATACTATGATGAAAAATCGAACTTATTAAATGCCCAAGTTCGAAAATAAGATTATTGTGAGCATCACCAAATAATAACACATTTGAATTTTTCATGTCTTGGAACATTTAAATTTAAAATGGTGGTTTCAAGAAATATTCATTTTTGAAATTGTGATCGAAAAGCACAGTCTCAAAAAATAATTTAAAAACCTAATTTGTATCTATATAAACTTCTTTGTTTGTTAATATATGTACTTTTGTGGATAAGAAATGGGAAGAATCAAGAATTATTTATATAGTTGAAGTAATTTAGTAGAATATATAGCCATATAACAATTTTTCTGTAACATCTTTCTAACTAGTGATCAAACTCGAATAAATTTGAAACAAAATTTATTTTTCATTACCTATCTGATTTGCAAAAACTCAGATTCTGTAAGGCGAAAAAAAATTATTAAAAAATTAGAAATTTTAGTAAGGTATTGGTTAATCTATTAATATTCGTTTTATTTTGTTCCCTTTGTATTTCTAACATTGATTCCAGTTTTGTGTTCAGATGCTGTAAAAATTGTGTAATCTGCTAAGAATAACCCATTTTTGTGTAGCTGATTAGAATTCTTGCAATAAAATAATTATTATGTTCAGATAAAATTTATTTCAATTGCTTTCGACCTTTAATGTTCTTTTACCTAAGATAATATTTATAACTTTTTTATGTTGCGATCTCCGCAAATATAATTTCTCCTTCAAATGCTAAAAGATTTTACAAGAAAAAGCATGTTTTTGTAAGCTCATAACTATAATTACTATAAAGTAGGAACCAGTATTTGACAAAATATCATTCATATACGTTACATGAAATTAAAACTCCAAACATTCACAATTTTATTCTATTTTTTTTCTAAAAGGTAGTTAAAGTATATGACCTTTAATTTAAGTTAAAATTCAAAAATAAATAAATTACGTTGTCTTACACAATTTCACTTTAATTACCTTTCAGCAGGACAATAAATTAGAAATTATATTTTTTATTCATTTGAACAGTTTTTAATAAATAAAATACGCTCTTTCAAAACCATAATTATGATACATCTAGCATGTATAGAAAAATTTCTTTTCAAAAGAATAGAACCTTGACTTAGAGCATTTTAAAATAATGAGAGTTTCAAATATTAAAATCATTTCAGGAATATTTAGCTAGATATCTCTATATATTATACTGCATCCTTACAATATAAAATATATTACATGTGTTATAGTTTTAATAATCTCTACTAGAAAGACAGAAATATTTTGAGCACTTAAAGATAAAGGAATCAAACAAATATTGGAAACTTTAATATGTAGAATGTTGCAGTATTATAAACAATGCTGATAGGATAGATTTTAGTAATTTATACAAAAGTAGGGTTTAACAGTTGTGTGTGTGTATATATAAACATATGCTATTTTTTCGTGTTAATAAGTTAATTCAATATGTTTAGCATTATTACAGTAAAGGTATCAAAGTGTATAAAACATGTCTTAATAAAAAAAATGGATTGATTCTAATAAAAATAAATAAGTATACTTATTTCCTACAAATACAGAAATGCCAAAAAAAGTCAATAATATTAGGGAAGCTTTTAATATTACAAAATAGGCCAAGTTTAATTTTTGTTACACACACACACACATATATATATATACAACTTTAAAGCAAGCTTAAGGCTGTCTTCGGTAAAAGTACGAGAACTAAACGCGAAGCACATTTTCAGACAGAAAAAATGCCTCAATTTCCGTGGAAATTTTCAATATTATAACTCTACCTCTGTTAACAATATAGTGTTTTTAAAAATGCCAAAATATTCCACGAATATTTTCTTTTTTGTTATAATACGTGAAAGCATAGCCCATTTAACATTACGGTATAGGATAAAAAAAAGCGAAACACATTTTATACCAGAAAAAAATGAATCAACTCGGTTAAAAACGGAAAATATGATAAAAAATTCTGCTCTCTTAAGGACAGTGAAGTCAGAATATCATATTAATGTTTCACTGAAAAAATGTTCCAAATTCTGGGCTTATTCTTTAACATTAACCGAAGACAGCCTTAAAGAATTGGAATAATCCTAATATGCATTGTGCTCAATAAAAGATTATTCGGTGTGATCACTGGATAAAATAATTGTCTAAAATAAATTCAAAAAACTATGTGATTGGATTCGTTGGTTATAAGACACAGATTTACTCAATAGCGACCAAACAATGTTTAATAAGTTTATGCAGTCTTTGAATAATCATTATCAAAATAAATTAAGTAACTAAATATTTCCCTTAATAAACTCTGATTCTAATTATTAAAGATTATAATAATTAACTACTTGTGAGCTGATTTTGAAGCTGTGGACTAAATAACAGTATTTAATTCAGACAAACCCTCTTTAAATCTCTTCTTTAAAGTTTCTCTGACCACAGTAATGTTTCTAAAACGTCATCTAATTGTTGCTATCCCTCCTCTTTTCCAGTCATTACACTTCTACTTAAATAATAGTACTCATTTTTCATGTACCACGGTTTACTCCCAACACGAAGCTCTCATACCAAACACAATAGTTAAATAGTCCTAGAGGTTTGTTAAAAAAAATTCGCTTGAAAGCCTATTACAATTAATCATTGGAAAAATTTCAATACGTTGAGTGCTAGGAGTTTCAAAAGAAAGTTCAAGTATTTATTTTTTATTGATGAAATGCAGGATAAAGGAATGAGAAAAAGATAAATAAAGGAACTATTTAAAAATTTTGAAATTCTTTTTTGACTGACTACATTATTAGTTTCGATTTCTCTAAAAAAATTCAAAGTAAACTTTTAAAAAAATTTATAAACTTAATTTGAACATAAACTGCTTTTAAAAATTTGTAATGCAACAGAATATTTTATTTGAAGAGAAATTAATGCACAAAGAAGCTACTTGATGGTTACCGAGCACATTTCAGGGAATGTGACAGTGTCAAAAATCTATCAACAAATATTTTTTGATGTTTTTTTCTGTAAGTTTCTGATGTTCAAATTGTGATGCATTTATTGTGATTCAGAAGGAATGATTGTGAAGTTTTTGTAGTAAACATCAATTTTTTTCTTTTTTTGTAATCAGAATTGCTTAATAGCACGAATAATTCTGGAATAACACCATCACGCAACGTTGAGGTCAACTTTTCTAAGGAATATTGTGCAAGCATAACACTAAAAAAATGCGGCAACCTTTAAAGAATGGAACGTGTAAAGATTTCTTTTTACGGAGGTAAGTGTTGACATTAAAGATTTCTGCTTTTTCAAAGTTCACCTCAAATTTCTGTTAAGTGTCGGAGAACCCATTTGGGAAAAATTTAAGTAAAGCATTATTGCATCATGAAAATTAAGAAGCTACTTGATAATATATTTTTTTGTTTCATTGCCGATAAAATACCTACTGCGCAAAAACAAATGATAATAATTAAAATACTATGTATAATGAAGAAATCTAACTTCCTTTCCAAATGTTGAAATCAAGGCTCATAATCCATTTTGAATTTAAAACTCAAGGTTTCCAGCTAGTCAATTTACCTTTCTTATTAGTATATTTACAATAAGAAACTATAATTAATAGCGACTTTTTATTCAAACGCATCTCTCAATTATCCTAGCCTTGTTTCCTTTAAAAATGTGTATGTGTGTATGTGTTTACTGTGCCTCCTTCTGTGTTACAAGGAAAAGAAAATGCAAATATCGGAAAAAAATTTACAAACTTTTGCTCCTCAAATATAGTAAGAAGTAAACCAAATATTGCTCGAAAATTTCATGGCGTTTATTTTCATTTTGATTATTTTAATGTAATATTTATGCGAAAGGTGAGATGGCTAAGTCAATACATGTCGAGAAAAGTTTTTCCCTATTGTCTAATGAAACAATCATTGATTTCTTATTTCCTTGAATTGAGATTTCTTAATACGTACTTGATGTCTGGAATGTATTTAATCCAACTCTCTTTCTTATATTCAAGGAAGTAAGTTGTAATTATGTAAGATTAAAACGAGAAAAAAAAAAAGAATTTCTCAAGAAATGTAACAATATAATAAAAGCCATTAGGAATTCTACTAAAAATCATAATGAAGAAAGTATACTTTTTTTAAATTTTATATAAAAATATTTCTACATTAAATGTATATGTACTCAGCTATATGCTTTTTTTTTAGAAATATTAGCGTATAAAGAGGACTTGGTACCCTTTGAACTACTTTCTTTCGTTATGTATTTAAAAATATATTTTAGCATTTTATATAATTTTTCTATTCAGGAAAATGTTACGAGATGAAATTTTTCACATATTATTCACACAATTTTAAAAATTTTAATTTTTTGAAGAAAATTTGGAAAATTTTAAAATTCTACTCCTTTTGTAATTATTACTTTTTTGACCTAAAATTTTTTTTGTAATATTTGTATGGATGCTATAAACAACTTTAGGGATCGATTTTACAATAACTTAATTCGTTTTTGAGAAGAAAAAAAACTGTTGATATGCATGCTAAAAATCAATGGAAAAGCCAATATCTCTTACATTTTAATTTTTTTTAAAAAAAATATTTAGTTTACAGCAAAATGGATCCCTAATTTTATTACATGCTTCATGTGCAACACACAGGAAAAAAGTGGAAGCGATTGGTATATAGTTGTGGAAGGAGTAGCATTTTGAATGCACTAATGTTTCGAAAAACACAAACTGAGAAAAACCACTTTAAAGTATATAATTCTGAAAAAAAAATTATAATAAGCTTAAATAAACTTAAAATACTACTTTAAGATATTAGTTATATATTTTTCTTTAAAATAATTGTATGCTCGTATTTTTTCAACCCATACAATTTTATAATTGATCAATTTTAAGAAGGTATTAATTGCACAAGAAAATTCAAGAAAAATATTAAAAAACATTTTTTTTTCTTTCACGACAGAAAGTTTAGTTTTTTTCTTCAAACATTATTGAAGTATTACATTTGTATGAAAAACATCAGGAATAAGAAATTATTAAATTATTAATATAAAAGGCCTTAATTCAAAATTTTACATGCACACATTTCATAAAGAAAAAAATTACTTTATTGTATTGCCTCGGAAATATTCTGCTTTATGTATCACACATTCTTCTTTTATAGTTATTATATTTCTCTTTATAAAATAGATATTTTTATCATAACGCTTTTTTTAGCTATTTTTTCTAAAAAGGAGGCGTGACCGAATTGCCTAATTTGTTTTCAAATGAAGTTTTATTCAATTTCTAACTTTCCGATTTGGACAAGTTATATATAAATCGGAAGATAATAATGCGAAAAGAATAAGATTAAATAAAAATAAAAAAAACGATGGGTCAGTCATTTTTGGGGTACCAAGTATTCTTAACCTTTCTAAAAAATTATTACTCATGTCCAACATAAAGTATTGTCTTTAAAAAAAATGAAGTACCCTTATTAACTTCTACAATTCTCAGTGCAGTACGATAAAATGGATATCAAGTTTAATGGCTTAAAAAGAAACTTAATCATTATGTTTTGTTAATTATTTAACTTTATGTATCTAAGTAACTGATAAAACAAAGCTTTTCCTTTGTGGGTGTCTAAATTTCAAATTTTATTGAATCTTACGTGTGTGTGTGTGTTTTATTATTATCTTTTGTTATCTCTTTGTTTATCTTTCTTTATTTTAATTTATTGAGTTATGGAATTTTGAAAACGGTTCTCCTAAAGTTAAAAAAGTCTCTCATATACACTTGTTAATAAAAAAAACTATTCCTATTTAATACCTTTTGAAGCTTTCTGCTCTAAACTGTAGTTTCCCAATTCTAAAACTTTGAAATAGGTACTATAATGGAAAATATGAAGTTTAAAACAGTTAAAAAAGGAAAAATGAAAAAACTGTTTAATTCTAAAAACATTCTCATATCTAAAATTTTATACAATACTTTTCCCAATAAGAAAAATAATTTAGAAACTACTCAGGTTTTTGAAATAATAATTGTATATCAGGATGATTTAAAGGATCACACACATGTAATTTATTTAAAACAAAATGTGAATCATTTGAACATAAATTTTAATGAAAAATTATTGTTTATGGCCTCAAGCACAGTTTCTTCGGATATCTTTTGTATTAATAATCCGATTCGAATTAAATGCGGAATATAATATGATGAGACCATTATCTAATTTTGTAAAAATTTGAGAATTACATAACCTGAAAAAATTATTTGTAGAACTATCTTAATTAATGTAATTAATAAATCCATTAACATAATTAGGTTTTTTAACCTTTAAAAATTATGTCAATTTTTTCAAATAATAATAACGTTTCCAGGTTATTAAAAATGTTTTTTTTTTACAGTAAATGAGTTATCTACTATAACTTCTTTAATGTTATAGGTCAAAAACTATCACCTGTTGCAGTTTTACACTCAATATATAAAAGTTTCACACTAAATAAAACTTCTAATTATAATTGATCATCCTTCACTCTCAAAAAAAATCCAAGTATTTTTCTAACATTAGAGGAAAACAATCTTAAATATTTTCCCCTTAATAATTAAATCTACGGTAATGTATACTTATATCAGTAAAGTGTAAATCGTGATTGTGACCCTTGGGGATCGTAAGAAAATTTTAGTGCATCACCAAATTCAAATGACAAGACTTAATTTTTATTAAAGTTATATTTTGATAATTAAAATAGTATTATTTTTTGATATAAGGCTTTTCTTCAACAAGAGTATCAGACAGCAGTGGAAGAGTAAAAGTGAGATATTATTTGTAAAAAAAAAGTATATTTTTGCTGAAATAGTTGTCCATATTAGTATATGATGTTTATAATTTGGCAACTGGCCCTGAACAGACATACAGTGATGAAAAATAAATTAGTACTAAAGATTTAATGATTGACAATTAAAGGTTGTGTTGGAAATGCTCTCTGCCTTCTCTCTGGCGGAATTCATAAGCAACTTAGGTAGATCTGACGTTTACTAGACATCTTTATTTATTCTATGTCTGTGTGTGTGCTACAGTTTTTTCAATTCCTACTATTAGTTCACACTCTCCTTATATATATATTTACATCTTGTTCAAATTTTCAATCATTAATGAATTACTTTCTATTCATCTATTCATAGTTAATACATTTTTTAAACTTATATATACATTATATAATACTTTTTCAAATATTAATTCATTAAAAATTAATTTTAAAAAATCTTAACAATAATACATTAATTCAAACCTATAGAAAGGAAATAGATTTTCAAGAAATTTTTTTATTTTTCCCCTTAATTATTTTATTCTGCCATAATAGTAACAAAATAATAATTAATTATTTAATAAAAAGGGAAATGGAAAATTAAAAAATTTTATTTGTTGACCCTTTAATATTTTGGGTCTGCCATATTAAAATACATATTTTATTATTGATTTAACTAAATGGCTGTAGGAATTTCTTAAAACTCTCTTTTTTTCCCTGCTATTTAACTTCTATACTGTCGTCAGAGCGATAACTTTGCAGCTTTTTCATTTGTGCCTAAGTAATTCGGCTTAACTTCTTCTTACATTTATTCAGGGCATTCTGTAACTCTGATTATGTAATTCTTTTGTTAATTCAAAGAAAAATTTGCATTAGATTATGTAAATAACTTATTTTTAAAGTATAAGAGAGTTCAACAGTGTGTTCGGAAGGTACTATTAAACAATCAATTTAAAAATCAAAATACATATTAAAATGCTTAACGGAAAACTGCTTATTTCAAAAATAGTTTACATGGATTTTTAATTATTGTTTCCGTTCTTGATTTTTGGAAAATCAATTATCCTTATCTAATATTTCATTAAAAGGGCTACCAGGACAGTTTCTACAATATTTTAAAACATGTAAAAAGCATTTTTACTTCAAAGCTTTAAAAAACACCTCTTTTAATTTATATAAATACTAGAAAAGATCTACAAGATAAATCTTTTAAAAACAAATCGTAATTTTTAGATATTTTCTCATCTTAAAAATAAGTGATACAAGTACCTATAAACCCTTTTTACATTTTTAAAAAAGCCCCAATATTTTTTACACCCCAAAATTAGCCTTCATACAATAAAATGGGGCTCGACTGGAAAACCCAGTTGTGATATTATTGCCTTATTAACAGAAGAAATTTTATTAACTGTTTTTTTTTTTTTAAATAGGTGGTAAATTCGTGTAATTTTTGTTCAATTAAATCTTTTCTTTAATTCTGTTTTGGATAAGCTACTAATAAGCATGATTTATACAAAGTAATCCTAAGCTTTTTTACAGGATAAATTCTCAAGAAAATATTACTTAATTATAATGTCGTTTTAATTGTAATTAATTATAATGTAATTGATGAATTCTCTAAAAACAGATACGCAACGTCAAAAAGGAAAAGAATAAAAAACAAAAAGAATGATGGTACAAGATCCTGAAAGAAAAACCCTTGATATTCCAATAACACTATTTCTACTTCAAAAAAAAAATAGTTTAGTCAAAAATTGAAAAAAAAGAAGAGTTTTTCAAATTTTTGCAACCCTTTTTTAAAAAAAAAATATTATTTTTGAAAAGTTAGAAATTAATAATAATAAAGAAAAATATTTGGAAAAGTACTAGGAAACCAAACTTGGAAAAAAATAAATCGAAACTTTTTTTAAAAAAAGGTTTTTGGGCGAAAAATAAAATTTTTAAAAATTTGACAAACTGAATAATTTCGGCGCCCTTAAAAGTTTTTTATTAAAGAAAAAATTTCCCCAAAAAATTTAAAAAAAAAAAAACATTTTTTATAAAATTTAAAAAAAATCAGTTGTTTGTGAAAAAAAAGGGGAACAAATTAAAAAAAAAAAAACAAAAGGTTTTTTAAAATTTTTTCCCTATCCAGTGTTGAAAGTTCTTTAAACGAATAAAATCCTGTTTTTTTTTTCTGCCCGATGAAATTATTAACATTTTAAAGCTTCCTCCCAATTTTGTTTATAAAGGGGAATACATTTATGAAAAAGATAGATCATTACATTTTGTTTTATATTGTAAAAACAGGAAGGGAAAACAAATGTAGAAAAATTATTTGAAACTATCAATAGAGATATTTTGAAACAAATGACCTTACTTGAACACATTGAATTGCGTTTTGTATTGACTATGGCGCCAATAACAAAGCAGTAATATAGGATTAAAGAATTTTTTAATAAAATAAAGAAAAGAAAGAAAGAAAGAAAATTTCTCTGCATACTATATTTAATCATTGATGATGCGTAGATAAGTCCTTGTTGCAAAAGGCATTGACGAAGATTTGCACGAGATGTTACAGAATGCAGTTATCGTATTCAATTACGTAAAGGAAAACAGCTTAAACCGTCGTCTGTTTTAAAATATGCTAGGTTTTGGGAAAGACTTTATTATTATTACATGCCGAAGTCAGACGGCTCTCACTCGGTAAAATAGTCTGACGTACTTTGGATTTGAGAAACGAAGTTAACATTTCTTGGATGGGAAAGAAACATATATTGGCAAGTCCATTCATTGATAAAGATTGACATGGAAAATTCAAATACATGGTTGATATTTTCAAAAATCTTAACACGATTTGAATTTAAATCAACAAAGAGAAAATAGAAATATTTTTACATCGAGCAACAAAATTGAATTTCTTAAAAAAACTGGTATCTTGTCAAGCAAATTAAATAAAAACAATACATATTCCTATGTTCTTCATAAATTACAGAAGAAAATGACACAGCTTGTTTTTTAAAAACATCATTTCACGTCATACGACAAAGCTTTCAGAAAACTTTTAGACAAATTTCCAGATAATAAATTTTGGATACGTTATTCGTTTCCTTTTGATATTTCTAATTCCGATATCCCTTTAAATGAAAAAGAACATTTAATTATTCTTCCATAACACGAAATTGGATTCAAATATCTGGCATGCTAAAATTTTGGTTGTCAATTGAAAACAAATATGTTGATTCGAAGAAAAAGGTAGCTAATATTTTGATTCAGCTTACATCGACATATTTATGAAACCAGTGTTTCAAAATGAATTGCCTTTAAAATAAAATATCGATCTCGATTGGATTTAGATGATTACTTACGGTGCGACGTTTTAGCATCACACAGCTGAAAAGTCGGCTTCCTTACGGGGCTATTATAACACCGTTCACATTCACACGTGTCCCCCTTAAACATTGCGGGGTCTTTTCATCTGATATCACCCCGAGAACCGATGACTAGGGAAAAAAACACCACTCCACCCACAGGCCGGAAATTCCGGCTGAAATTCGAGGTGTTGGGAAAGAACCACTCCATTCTGAGGCAGTGGAGAAGACAGTACGTTTGAAAACACGAAGTAGTTCGGTTGTGTCTGCCTCCTCCCTCACAAAGGACAATTTTTGTCGAATTGAAATAATTAATAGTGTGAATAACTTCTGCTTAAATTGTAAATATATTGTAATTAGTAGCTATGACGTAAATAAATTCAATGATTTAATTTCTTAAATCTCACGATACCATTAATTTTCCCAAATATCACAACGGCTAACGATTTCCAATTCAGAGTTAAACATAGAAGCAACTATGATATCTTTGCAAGCGCACTCTCTCTAGCCGTTAAGTTTTTTTTAAATAGTTTTTCATTAAAAAAAATATTTATACCGATATTCATAAATATAACTGTTGCTTCATAACATTTTGCGTTTTACTCATGTATCTAATAAGGATAAATCAAAAATGCATATATCAGAAAGAATTTCTCTTTATAAATACTTAGTGATTTAAAAAAAAAAATGTCTCATAAAACGCGAGAAGGGACAAAAATAATTTGCACGTTCCTAGATTATACAATGAGAATTTTTCTTTACGTACATAAGGTAATTTCTCTGGAACTATATTAAAAAAATTACGTTATTGAAGTTATTTAATATTAAAAAGGTTTGAATGTAAAATAAAATAACTTGTGAAAAAATAATAACATTGAAAGATGGTTTAAAATTGGAAAAAAACTTTATAATTATTTGTTTGTTAAAGAAAAAAAACTAAAATATACTTTCATAAAAAATACAGCAGTTGTCATTTGTTTCATGTTGAAAAAAAAAGAAAAGAAAAGAAAAAATCTATTGACACTTTCCTTTTACGAATTCCTAGGCTTTTGACTCGTCTAAACTTTATAATTTAAAAAAACAAAAAATTTCCCTCAAAGCCTCCCCCTCTTATTTCTCCCTTATTTTCTATTAATTGACAACACACCATTTTAAACAGGTTATTAAAACTAAATAAAACGTTCATATATCAGTGACAGATACTGGATGATAAACCTCTTAAAAGGAAACGTTTGTAATATATGTTACCATATTTCATTTTAGTTAAACACTGTTATTTTTATTTTATAGACAATTTCTCTCCCCCCTCCCCAAGAAGCTTCAGGTAAATATTTTAAACACGTCATTTGTCAATTGATCATAACCTTAACATCATGTTTATAATACAATTTAGCAAGGTCATAAAACAGGTCGAGGGAATTCTCTTATCAATTTGTCTTACGCAATATAAAATAAGTCTTAATAATACCTTTTAAGGGTAAAAGTTCTGTCTTTTTTTGTGTAAAAGGGTAGTCTATTTTTTATCTATTTTTAAGCTCAATCAATTACTTTCTGGTAATATCCTCCGTCAAAGCTGTATTATAATTAGAAAAAATTAACGTAAATGTAAATCGATTGATTTTTAATAATATGTAATAATTGATTTATTGTTCTTCAGAAACTCTAGAATTTGATTTTGAAACAAATTCTTAGATTTATTCTATAGTTCAGGGGTGGCGAACTTTTATAGATCAACGTGCCATTTTTCTAAATAAGTGTTTTATGAGATATAGACGGGCCGTCAAATAAGTTTTAATTGTGGTATTATTGGGAAAATAACAAAACTAAATGCTAACAACACAAAACTATTTATTTATTATGAAAAAATACCTATTACACTGTATACTAGTAAATGTTTTAGTATACGTGAAATTCAAATTAAAGTAAACATTAGTGTCACTTCTGTTGTTGCAGATTGGATGACAAATATATTAGAATTGTAACATGTTACTTTTAATAGAATGCGTGCTGAATTGGAGTCATTTGCCAAATGGTTTCTATGCAATTAATTATTTTTCCTGTGGTTCACTTTTTTGACAAGAGGATTTGTGATTTGTTTCAAAATGCCGTTTTACAGACGATGTTCTGTTTACCACTATTACAGAACATAAAACACACCTCGCTTTGTCGCCTTTACTAATGATGCCATATTTCTGTAGTAAGCAAATTTGAAATTCTCTGTTACACTTACTACCTTGCGCTTTTTGTTATTTTGCTGAACTAGTCATGTTAAATAACACACAGTTAAAAATCGTAAATATAACTCAAATAAACTTTAAAATACAGTTTTGTCAATGAAATTAACTATGCAATGCGCAGACAAACTTTGCATCATAAGCAATTGTAGTCCACGATGTAACTAAAACAAGGTAATAACAAACGAGTGTGCCCCCGGCCGACCCACGACCGATCATTCGCGTTTTTTCGTAATACTTCACAGAGAACTTTGTTATTTTGAAATAAAATGTGCAAACCATTTTGATCACTGGCGTGCACACAAAATATTGTTTCGCGTGCTATCAATGGCACGCGTGCCACTGGTTCGCCATCCCTGCTATAGTTGCATGTTATTTTTGAGCTCCATGCTAAGTGTGGATATAAAGCAAAAAATATATCACCCCAAACAGATTTTCATTATATACAAATTTCAGGTGACTTCTAGTATCCCAACTGTACCAACATTCCTGTATTAATTCTGAAATTTTTCAAAACATTACACAAACATTATTTAAAGATGATTTTAAAAAAGAAGAAAATCATAGATATATATATAAAATTAATATATTCTTCAAGATTTTTTTTCCTTTGGAAACAAATAGTAGTGACGCTGTAATGTGAAATTGTCCCCTTGAAAATACTACCACACACAAAAAGGTTGGAAAAAATGACTTCATGCGTTTGTATCGTATGTTATCTTCATCGTTGTATAGCTAACATTGTTACTTAGACTTACTTACACGAAGAAAAGAATATACTAGCTAAATGATACGTAACATTAAAAATTGGGAATATTAATAAAAAAGCTACATAATCATATTCTTTCTATAACTAATTATGAAACTGAAAATCATCAAATTTTTCTCAGATATAAGCTTCCTGAAAGATTTTACGATTAACTAACACCTTTACAAATGTATCACTAATTATAGACTCGAAATAAATGCTTTTAAATATCCCAAAATATATTCAACTGTATCACCAGTTTACTGGGAAAAGAATATTATGAAATTTTTTTAAAGCAATGTATCATTAAACTCATTTAAAAAAGGGGACTAGATGAGTTTTTATAAATAATATAAAAATAAGTAATTAAAACGAGCAAAATATACCTAAAATTTATGTGCACGTGACAGAAATATTGTTCAATGACTTTTGACATACATAATCACTAATTGATGTTTATCAAATGTCAAAACAAATAAATCTTTTCATATAAATAAAATAAATTCTTAATTGAAAATTAGTGCAAAACATAAAAGTTAGAGTTAATCAATTATGATTTTTACAGTTATTCGTAGATAGATATATAAGAATCAATACCAAGTATATATGTACCAAAAAGTTTTCCGTAAGTTCCTTTCAAAAAAAATTATTAATAATAGTCCGTCCTAATTTTTCATTATATCTGTTAAAGCAAATTGTAAGAAATGCATAAAAATGTATGCATTCAACAAAAGAACTAATAAATGGATATTTTAAATGTATTTTTCAGTAATGGGAACCTCTTTCCTGACTCTTAATATAGATGTTCTAACACAAGGGTCGGCAACCTATGGGACGTGTGTCACATGTGGCACGCGGTACAACTCTCAGTGGCACTCTGCTCTACTTTACAAATTTGTCAATTTTTGAGTGTATGGAAGCCGATAAATTTGTAAAGAACCTTCTCTTATTTGAGAAACAGATTCGGAATTATGGATGCTTATGGAATTCTGAAAGATAAATTTACACCTATTTGGTAAATCATTGAATGTCTTTGCTGGAGAGATTTAATTGTGTGAAGAGAGAAAATAGCATGTACTCTGCTTTCCACTTTTGTTTCTATATATCTAAGTGAAAAAAATCTTTCCTCATATGAAAAATGTTTCGAGTCCGCAAAGAAATTGTTTAACAACTGAATGCTCAGAATTTTGTCAAATTGAAAGTTTCACATTGTACCTCTGATTTTGCGATATGAAAGTAGAGCGGGGCAAGCACTAGGTTCGCATTACAGTTTTTTTATTTATCTTTTTATTTAACTGTAATGAAGGGAAATACTTATATTTTACGTTGTGTCTATTTCTTGTTTTAATAAACATGTTTAAAAGTACATAATATATGTACAGTTTTAATTTATCTTATTTTTGTTGAAGAAATAGCTATATTTTATGCTGTTTATTTTTATGTTAAGAAATATCTTTAAATGATTCCAAATTAGTATATAATACAATTGTAAATAATCTAAATTATTATCCTTAATTCTGCATGTATTATATTAGGAGTTGAACCGTTTCAAAAAATGTCCTACTGTGTGGCACGCTGAATCATATTGGTATATTGGTTTGGCACACCACAGCTAAAAGGTTGCCAACCCGTGTTCTAGCACACATACTCATTTCGAAAACATTTTCTAGATTCATCTATACAAGTATTTTTAAATGACATGTAATAAGGTACAAAGTTTTCATATTATTTATAATTACTTAATATGAAATAATTAAATGTTTTCCTTTCCCAGAAATGTGAACAAATCGATACTATCAATCAAGGAAGATTAATTATTTTCTACTAAATTACTCTCTATGTCTTTTCTAGGTTCAGATTTATATTTCAACTATACCCCGCAAAAGGCGTGCAATATATTTCAACACAAATTGTTATTGATAATTATTATTCAATACAGGCATTGTTAAACAATGTCAATAAGATAGATGATACCTATCAGCTCTTTGAAAAGAAGAGGAAATTTGTTATTTTGAATAAATGGATACTTGAATCAGTTGAAAGGAATAAATAACCAATTATTTCTGAGCAATTATATTGATAATTATACGCAATAAAAAGTTGTTTTGTTTAACAACAGACGATGCATAAGATCTCAAATAACTTTTTTATGAATTCTTCGATAGCTTGGAAAAAATTCGATTCAATGATCAATGTAGGAAATTAAAAAAGACGATTTTTGGAAGAAGAGTGGCAAACTTTTCCATGTATGATTTTAACAGCGGGAAGTTTAAGGGATTGGGAAACTTTCTAGTGCTTTCTGGATAAGTACTTAATCCGCAATTTTGTATAAACGCATGCTATTTTCAAGAATTTGAAATCAAGGCTGTAACACTCGTCAAAAGAATTTACACTAAAAACATTTATGGACTCAGCCTTGGAATTTTATGGCATGAAATTGCTGAAAATAATTTCATTTTCCTGTTCAAAGCAATTTTCTGATATTCCAAAATGATTGGACACGTAACGTTGCATAATCTGAGAATAATAATAAAAAAGGAGATTTTTCAAGTTCAACATCAGTTCAAAAAAATTGCGTCATTCTTTTTTTTTCTAACAAATTCATCCCATAATTTTTGAATGTGAGAAAATATATTTAAAACACTCTTCAGTGCATTTGTTCTTAAGTTTATCAAAAAGAACTAAGTGACTTATTCGGAAATATTTATTTTTAAATAGAGCTTCAATTTTTATTATTAAATTTAAAGGCTTAAGATAATCTGCTACTTTCGACATTCTCTCGAAACTAACTCGCCGAAAGAACTAAATCATGAAAATGGTTATTAATCTATTTATTTATTTGCTTTCGGAACTTGTTGTATAAAATGATAGGTGAGTGTAGTAAATTCTTAGATGTGAAAAAATAGTTTGAGGATAATAAACTATGGATTCATTAAAGTCACGCACTATAAAATACTCAATTTTTTATAATTATTTAAGGTATTGACTACGTTCGGAACCGTGATTTTGAAAGTATAAATGGATAATATTTACGATATTTCGTGTCACTTAGATTATAAAATGTATATGAAATTGTTTTAAGAATAGTATTACAATAAAAAAATTATTTAAGTACAATATTTTGACAAAAAATTAACATAGAATAACCAATTTGAAAATATTATCCTTTTGTGGAAAATACTTCTATTATAATAATATTTTGCCTGTATATAGCTCAGACTTCTGTACAGAGGCTCAACTAGAATTTTTGAAATATATAACTTAGAAGTGGGTTTATCCATGTTTCACGACAATAGAGGGGAGAAGTTTTAAGAAAAAAACGCCGATAATTATTTCAATTGGTTGTAACTCTGAAAATAATGGAATTTTTTTTAAAATCATAGTTGAGTCTCTGTACAGAGGTCTGAACTATATACAGGCAAAATATTATAATAGGAGCATTTTTCACAAAAGGAGAACATTTTGAAAAAAGGTTATTCTAAGTTCATTTTTTGCCGAAATATTGTATTTAAATAATTTTTTTGTCAAAATGCCCTTAAAACAATTTTATACATATATTCTAATCTAAGTGACATTAAATATCATGAAAATTATCCATTTATGCACTTTTTAATATCACGGTTCCGAACGTAGTGGGATAATACCTGAAGGGGATCATATAGTGTGTGTGTGTGTGTGTGTGTGTGTGTGTGTGTGTGTGTGTGTGTGTGTGTGTGTGTGTGTGTGTGTGTGTGTGTGTGTGTGTGTGTGTGTGTGTGTGTGTGTGTGTGTGTGTGTGTGTGTGTGTGTGTGTGTGTGTGTGTGTGTGTGTGTGTGTGTGTGTGTGTGTGTGTGTGTGTGTGTGTGTGTGTGTTTGTGTGTGTGTGTGTGTGTGTGTGTGTGTGTGTGTGTGTGTGTGTGTGTGTGTGTGTGTGTGTGTTGTGTGTGTGTTGCTAATTGTGAATTATAATACATGAAAATTATCATTTATGCTACTTTTAATATCAAGATTTGAACGAGTGGTCAAAACTAGAGGTATGTCGTTTATTCTTTGTTGCTGTGTGTGTCGTTATATAACCTTGTTTATTTCAGGGGTGAAAATAGAAAAATAATTGCATTGAAAACAATTATTTCTTTTTTTTCTTTCTTATTATTATTACAATTCGACAAAATCTTTGAACCACTTTTGGAAAACAGGAGTACTGGAGTATTTAGAATTGTTTAAAAGTGCGGTAACATTTGAACCTATTAAACACTGCAAAGAATGTTAACCGGAAGATATGGTATTGGAGAGAAAAGACCACATTCCAAGAAACTTTTGGAAACTTGACAAAATTGGGAAAGTTCATAGGTGAAGTGATAATAAATTAATTGAACGGGTTATATATAGAAATACCTGTTTCCACATTAAAGAAAATATTTTCTTCTGTCAAGATAACTTTGAGTTTAATTGTTTTACTTAACTCGGTATTGTATTTAAGATAATTCAAAGTAAAAAAAGAACAATTTTAAAAATTTATTTACTTTTAAAATTAAATAATAATGTGAGAAAATACCCATAAGAAATTTTTTTTCTGGATTTTAAAAACGTACAATGTACAACTTCTGTGCAGCTTAGAACTGAAAGATTGAAAATTTCGAAGCTTAGGAGTAATCTTTAAATTGGGCGAGATGAACGTTTTTTACTTCGAACAAGTTGGGTGGAAATTTATTATAATCCTTTGTTCGTCTCCTACCTACAGGTCATAAGTTGATGAGCAGTCCAATACAATGTAAAATGATAAAAACAGTCACCAATGGTACAGTCAACAACATTCATAGAAATACAATTCAAAACAGCAGGACATATATTGAGGTATTACCCAATATTTGATACACCGTGGCTACACATAAGGTAGGAATCTGATCTACCATTCTCATTCTATACAGGTAGTTCTGCAAAAAGTCATGACCTGCAGCAAGTCTAAAACAGGATACGCTGACTGCTCTATACAAGAAAGCAGAAACTTTCTTGATGTCTTCAGAAGGAAGCTCCATTTCTTTCCAGAAGCTTTCTCTATATACAGACTGGAACGTTTGGATTTTATTGTAGAAGGTATATAACGCTTTACATGCCGCAAAGACAAAGGAGGATCTGGTTGAGTCATTTGGTATCTACTCTTGACCAAAATGTCTGCCTTCTCATTTCCCTATATCTCGCAATGACTTGGGTTCCACTGCAATGCAACTCTTTATATTCAACAGTTTATCTATTTTCTCCGTTCGATCCTGGAAATCTCACATTTACAGTGATTGGTAGCTGTTAAGGACTTAATTTCCGTCTTGAAATCCACCAAATTTTCACACTACTCTATCTTATCTATTGCTAAAGAAGTGCACATTGCTCTATCTTATCTATTTTGCAATCAAAGTTGTCAAAATGTTTTCAACGGCAAAAGTGATGTAAAGTCTGTAGTGAAAACTCCATTTCCAGCACTTTTAGTATCCCCATCAGTATAAAACGTATAGCCAACTATCATCAGGGTAACGCTTTTAAGAATAGTACCTACAGCAGTATATTTCAATTCAGAGTCAAGAAAAAATTTCATGCTAACATCAGGGTCAACCCCCTGAGAATAACCTCTTGCAAGTTTAAAATTTTTCAGAAGACACCAAGTATTTGGAAGCGGTAGATGATTTGAAGATTGGAAATCAAGGCTGTCATGTAACTCTTTTACACAAGAAAAGTGAGTTTTAAATTGTGTGGAAATTTAGCATTTTGATCCTCATAACTGAATATTAATGGAATGAGATATTTACATCTTATAGTGAGATTGTTGATAATATGATTTGTTGTATATCGTGTGAATAATTATTAATGAGATTTAGTTCCTATTGTTTAAATAAATAATTGAAAATTAAAATATGAAAAACATGAGTCGCGGTAACTCGTAGATTGATTTATAGAAATATGAATTTATACATACTTGATTACTGAGTATTAAAAATCAATATCTCTTTAAGAAATGTAAGGATAAAATCAAGTTAGATTATATTAAATAGCATTTTGAATAAGTAATATTACTTTTCAGAAATAAATGCTTATGTTTAGTTATTCTCACAATATTATATTAGAAAATTTGTCAAAGTTTAATAATACGCAAGAATGCATTAAAAATTTATTCATAAAAGTTTTTTACACTAGTTTACGTCAATCACATATGACGCTTTTATTATGTAATCATTGTATTTATTTTCGTATTGATGGAAATACGTAGTATTTTTAAAAGTTCTATTTTCTTTCTACGACTTGTTTTCAACAAGACAAATGCTATTAATATATTATCCGAAACACGTTTTCTGCGCTTTTATTTAAGAATTCATTCTGTGCTGATTTTTAATTTCCCTGTTTGAAATAAGAATGGATATTTTCCAAATATTTTAAATACATTTAAGAACAAAAACACATTAAAAGAAAATTTGTTAGAAATAAAATAATGTGTTTGCTACGCAACAATAATTAAGGAAATTCTCGAATTTTCGATGAGATCATCTAAATATTTTTCTCTGGGAAATCTTCACGCAAAAAAATTCAATAATAATTTGAAACGAATTTTTTGTTTCGCATCCTTGATTGTAGGATACTGATTTCCTGCAAAGGATGAAACTTCATGGTGTTGGAAAACATAATGATTAGGATTCCTGATAAAGATTTCATTTACAAGTAACTCACGTTTAGTAAACAATACTCGCGTGCTGTGGTTTATCATTTAGATAAATACTTTCTTTCATCTTATGTAAAAATAAGATGTTTTGCGAATTAAAAATAGATATATGTATATATATCTTTTTACATGTGTATGTAAGTTTTAAGGTATCCGACTACTTGAGACAAATTTTTTTGAAAAAATGAAGATATGGGGATTTTTTTGTAATTTTTCGGTTTATTTAGTATATTTTAAGCAAAAAATCGCAAAATTGAAAACAGAAAAAAAATTTATTTTTATTAAAATGGGGAAAAACTGATAAAAAGGTGCAAAAAATTACATAAACGGGGCCCGCTCTGTACAAAAATTTTTCAAACAAATTCTCCATTTTTCAATTTTTACTTTATTATTCATGTTTGAAATGACCTTCAGGATAGTAGATATTTTAATTTTTACAAACACTAGAACCCTCTATCTTAGTGACAATATGAAATTGCTTAAGGTATCCGACTACGTTCGGAACCATGATTTTAAAAAAGCGCATAAATGTATAATTTTCATGATATTTAGTGTCACTTAGATTAGAATACATGTATAAAATTGTTTTAAGGACATTATGACAAAAAACATGATTTAAATACAACATTTTGGCATAAAATTAACTTAGAATAACCTTTTTTCCAAATCTCCGCTTTTTGCAAAAAATGCTTCTATTATAATAATATTTTGCCTGTATATAGCTCAGACCTCTGTACAGAGGCTCAACTATAATTTTTGAAGTGCATAACTAGGAAGTTGGTTTATCCATGTTTTACGAAAACAGAAGAGAGAAATTTTAAGAAAATATGCCGATAATTATTTCAAATGGTTGTAACTCTGAAAATAATGTGAATTTTTCAAAACTCATAGTTGAGCCTCTGTACAGAGGTCTGAGCTATATACAGGCAAAATATTAATACGATAGAAGCATTTTTTAGAAAAAGCGAACATTTGGAAAAAAGGTTATTCTAAGTTAATTTTATGCCAAAATGTTGTATTTAAATCATGTTTTTTGTCATAATGTCCTTAAAACAATTTTATACATGTATTCTAATCTAAATGACACTAAATATCATGAAAATTATACATTTATGCGCTTTTTTAAAATCATGGTTCCGAACGTAGTCGGATACCTTAAAAAAACAGTGATTATATTCACATAAAGGACTTTAAATTTTGAAATAATACAGTGATTGATAAATCTGAAGAACAAAATACTTCTACTGCTATACAAAACATTTACAAAAAGTTTCATTAAATTATTTTCAAAACTTTTTGAGGAATCGCTGTCCACGTTTAAGTTTTTTGAAAAAAACACATTTCGAGTAAAACGCATTTTAATGTTTGCTAATTGTGTAAAGTTATGGCATCTTCTTTAATTAAAAAACTTGTAGTTTTTGATCTAGTGAATGGAAAACAAAAAGCTTGGTATTCTTACTAAGCTAATAAGATGGTCTATAAAATAAAATCATAAAACAAATTTGTCAATTTTTGAAAAAAAATCATGATTTTAGGGTAGTCGGATACCTTAACTCTATTTTAAGAAAAATCTTTAGATTTCAAAAAGATAATAATCCAAAAGAAAATATTAATATAGAATTGCTTAAGGCAGGATAAACTGAACGAAAAATTTATTTTATTTTACTGCCATCTACTTCGAATTTACACTTTCATGTACTTTGTAGCTTGGCAAAACGTTTTGTCCCAGTTTTAGAAGATACCTGTTGTTTTTTTTCCTCCTGTACAAATTCCACTAAATACCTATGATGTAAAGGAACTGAAGCAAGTTAAATACTTCAGGACAAAATCTTTCCGTTTACATAAAGTTAGGAGTAAAAGATTTTATGTCGTCATATTATCCACTTAACTGTGGATAATATTACAAAGTTTGGTGCCAATAGCCCTATTTTTAATTTTTAATACGATTGTTATTTCCATTCCGACTAGTTGAAACCGCGATTTTGAAAGTATATAAATGGAAAAATTTATTATTTATGTCACCCTTTGATTGAGGGATATAAAATTGTTTAAGAACAGTATTGCTAATAAAAATTATTTAAGTACAACATTTGACAAAAAATGAACATAGAATGACCCATTTTCAAAATATTCTCCTTTTGTGAAAAATGCTTCTATTATAATAATATTTTTCCTGCATATAACTCAGACCTCTGTACAGAGGCTCAACTAGAATTTTTGAAATATGTAACTTACAAGTGGTTTTATCAATGTTTCACGACAACAGAGGGGAGAAATTTTAAGAAAAAAACGCCGATAATTATTTCAATGGGTTGTAACTCTGAAAATAATGTGAATTTTTCAAAACTCATAGTTGAGCCTCTTTACAGAGGTCTGAGCTATATACAGGCAAAGTATTATTATAATACAAGAATTTTTCACAAAAGGAGAACATTTTGAAAAAAGGGTTATTCTAAGTTAATTTTTTGCCGAAATAATGTATTTAAATAATTTCTTTTGTCAAAATGTCCTTAAAACAATTTTATACATGTATTCTAATCTAAGTGACACTAAATATCATGAAAATTATCCATTTATGCGCTTTTAAAAAATCACGGTTCCGAATGTAGAGTCGGATACCTTAAGCAATATAAAAATAGAACATCGAGCCCCAAATGTATTAGTCATTACATTATCCCGAAGTTCTTAGAAGAAAACATAGATGTAGTTAAAAATATTATTCCCATTCTCATTAACTTTAAAATAACGAAATAACGAACGAATAATTTCTCAATCTGTGCAAAATGGTCCTAAATTTTAAACTAAAAAAGATGGTTTATTTTTATCATCCATAAAGTATCTTTTGGTAATTTTTAATGAAATATTTTAACATTCAAATCCAATTGGTATGTGGTCTTTATCTTTTTTATTTTACAACTATCATTACTATGGTGTATCGATTGTATTTATTTTATATCATTGTCTTTCAGCATTTTGATAAATTATGACAACCATATAACGACTTTTTCTAACCCTTTTATTCCATTTACAATATTTATTCATGTTAGAAAATAGTAAAACTCCCGGGGTCCCCTTTTCCTAGTATTAATTTGTAAAATTATCAGAAAAAGCAGCGGTTCTTTTAACGCTGTTTTCACAAAATGTACGAGAGCTTGAACTAAATATGGAGTACATTTTCAGACTGAAAATGCCTTTATTTTCATGAAACTTTGTAACATTGTAACTCATACATTTGTTTATAATGTAGTGTTTTTAAAATTTCAAAATATTCCACAAATAATTGATTTTTTTTTTTTTTAAAAGTAAAGGGGTAGTTTTTTTAAAATTAGGTATAGGGAAAAATGCAAACATTTTATAAAAGAAAAAATGTATCAAAACTAGGATGAAAATGAGGAAAATGATAAATAAGTGATTCTCTAAAGGATAGTGAAGCCAAAATATAATATTAATGTTGGAGCACTTTTATATCTGAAAAAATATTCCGAATTCGGTTCCTATTCTTAAACTAACCGAGGACAGCCTTAAACATACGATCTCCGCGGGATCCTTATACATATCAGCCTGACGCACAGTGGGCAGTTTTACCCAATCTGGGGCACGGAAATTAATTTTATGGCTTTAATGTCTTCATGATGATCTAAAATCATAATAATTAATGTAAAGTGGGTATTCTTTTCGGTTTTTTATTAACAAATAAGGTTAATAGGGTCTTAACTAATTTATGTCAAGTTTGAATTTGATCAATAATAAATTATTGCTAAGTGGAACTAGTTTTTAAACAAGTATCTAAGGATATTAACGGAAGCAGTAATTTACACGTGGGAGAATATATACAAGAAATAGTGTGGCAAGTTACAAAAAATTTAATTTAATAATTGTTAAAGATTAAACAATTACAATCCAGCATAATATTGTACATATACAATAAAGGATAATAGGTAGTGATTAAAAGGACTCGGCACCCTTTGAGCATTTTTTTAAATATGTATTTAAAAATTACATTTTAGCATTTCATATTGATAAGAGATAAAATTTTCACATATTAGTCACACAATTTTAAAAATTTAATTTATTTTAAGAAATTTGGAAATTTTTAAAATTCTACTCTTTTTTTTTTTAAAGTTTTAAAAATTTTTTGCGCATATAATTTTTTAAATATAAAATATTTATATTTATATATATATATATATATATATATATATGCACAAAATTCAACCAAAAGCCTAATATTTCCCACATTTAATTTTTTTAAAAAAAAGAGTATTCAATTTACAGTAAAATGGATCCCTAATTTTGTTACATGCATTACATATAAGACACAGGGGAAAATGGAAGCGATTGGTAAATAACTATGGAAGAAGTGGTATTTTGAATGTGAAAAAAACAAACCGAGAAAAACCATTTTAAAGTTTATAATTCTGAAAAAATAATTATTATAAGCTTAAAGAAATATAAAATATACCACACTAGTATATATTTTTCTTAAAAATAATAAAATATAATATAAATCTTACTCCCCCGACAATTACGCATCGTTAGACTTGGAAAGAACTTTTCATTTCTATGGCACCTCATCCATTTCCCCCTAAAAACGAGCAGAAATTTTTAGAATTTTTCTAAATTTTAATTGATGCTGGTCCTCATATTTATCGAAGTCCGTTGTAATCATAACAAAATTCAAAACAACATAAGTTTTACGCTAGTATCTTGCTCTTCCTTTCATACATTGAATAAGGCATGCCGAGTAATACCATAAAAAATCATAACTTTGGGAGTAGCAGGTAGTAGCAGTTACATTTGGTATTAAATTAAAGATCCATATCTACTCTATGTGACTTAAGTGTTACTGTGATCACACACACACACACACAATCCGTGTCAATCCCAAAAGTTCTACTACAATAACACAAAAATTCGACATATGTTAATAACGTGGCTAAATGTCATGTTTTTACAATTTTTAATCAAACTTGAATCTAATTTGAAAGTCAAATCAAGAAATTAATTACCCCCATGGCATATATTTAAAAAAAAACTCTTAAATCTGCCAAAAATCTTTTTCAGACAAAACGTTTGAACTTCTTACTAGAAAATGACGCTCGCAAGTGTTTTTTGTAGCAAAAAGAAACCCGATCTAAGCCACTGATTGTAGAATATTTCCATTTGTTTACCACATGGCTAGGGAACCTAAGAGGACCATAAATAGTGGGTTGTTTTTTTTATTTCGCGCAATTTCATTTTTGGACTTTACGAGCGCTAGTTTGGGAAAACTGCCCACGGGACGTTGCGGATTCCCTCTCTCAAGATTTTAAGCACCCCTCCCCCCTTGACTCCCAAGACATGGCTGAATGACTCAAAAATTCCTCAATAACCCTAATATTCTATGATCTCTGCTACTTATCATTTTTAACACATTTTCCTGTGAAAAACAGTAAACGTCCAATTAAAAATATTACATGCTAGTAAAGGTTACGTAGCAGCAAACAATAAAAAATTGAATTAATATTCTTGATCGAAATACATGTTCTAATAGAGTTTTTTTTTTTGGGGGCAATTTTGTAATTTAATCTAGTATGGTACATCTTTCAATTTTTCCACGAGGCCTTTCAGAGTCTGTAAAAAAGGGAAATCTTAACATTGAATGTACCCCTTCGCGGACCACAGAAAATTACTGGGAAACGCCGGTGGTCCGTGGACCACAGTTAAGAACAACTGATATAAAGAATTATCAATCCAAAAAAGCATATACCTTGATTGTTTAAGAAAAATTTATTGCTTACGGGTGTCTTATTTTTAATATTAAAATTTTTACGTTACTCAATCAGGATAATTCGTAATTTTCAAACCCCCTCATGTGAGAAAGTCAGCTTTTAAATATATAATAATAGAATTTTGACCCTCTCACCCAAGTCAAAGTACGAGCATTTTATTATTGGCTGTGTAAGACTTGTTTCAAACCTGCTTCTGATTGACAGTTTAACTTCAAATTATTAATTCATTGAATTTTTCATTCATTTGGGGAATTTATTCAAATCCAAAAAGTTTTCTAAAGAATTAATTACATCTGTTTATATTCAATAGATAGACATTTGTTCACTTATTTGCGAGAACGTTCCACACTTCCGAAAGCGTGCTCACGTGTATTCTACGACCGCGATTAGCTGGCAGCACGTGTAGCTAATGCATGCCGACCTTCAACTTAGCCGTAAGTCAAAAACTTTTTCTTTCCCGACCTTATGATATAAATCTATGCAAGATAGAATAAACAGTTAAACTACGGGAGAAAAAAAAAGAAAGAAAATACAATGATTTAGTCAAATCGTTTATTTTCCTTATTTTCAATGTTTGCGTCTCTCAATGCCTACTTCAACGATGTGCGCGACCTTAATGTCTTAAGCGTTGCATGTAGATAAAACGTGTCAACACAACACGTTACAAAAGTATAAATAAAATGTGTGTGAAGAGTAATTATATATACAGATCTTGAGTGAATCTTCAAAATGATAAACAACCAATATGAGCTCGGATTTGTAGGAGAACAATCACAATTTTTCAAAAAAACAGCTCTATTTCATCCATTAATGAACGATTTAAAGTGAAATCTCACTTTTTCGATCTTCTCGAACTAATTGTTAATAAACTTTCATATATCATTAATATCCTTCAAAAAATCAATTATCCTTTTAATTTTTTTGCTGGGCTCTGGTTTTTTTTGTTAAATTATGATATATTATTTTTTTCAGAAATAATGGGATTTTCAAATCGCGAGATCTTGAAAGGAATGAATACAACGAATGCTCTATGTTTATATACTTTTTTTGTTTTGCTTTTGTATCGGCTTCTGAACATTTGAATACCATTTATTTTCAAAATTCAATGGAATGGGGCTAAACAATGAGCAATTTTTTAAAAACAGTTTTATGATAACCGTAACTTTCTTTTTACTACAAGATTTCAAAAACATATTTTTTATAATAGTGAGGTTTCTCTTTTCATTTTTCCTTCCTGTTTTTGTCCAGAAATGTTGTTTTTAAAAAAAATGCATTTCGTGGAATAAATATGGAGTGGAATAATAATGCATAAAATTTCCAAATAATTTTTTATAAAACATTCAAGTATTTTCTTTTCTGTTTTTTTTTTTTAATTATGAAAGGTTTGAAATTTTCTTCATTTCAAAATACTCATATTTTTAAATGAAAGGGCCAATATTTTGCATTAGGTATAGATGCAATTTATATACATGTATATAAACAGTTGGACCTCTAAATCCCGAAAAAAAATTCCGTTTTGTGTAAAGCAGAAATTCCTCTTTCAATTTACTTTACATCCTTAATTTCAGGAAATAGTTCGTAAAATTAAGAAATATGCAAAAAAATGGTTTCACTGCATATATATTAACCTTTTTTTTATACAAAATCCTTAATTTGGTTTAAATCATTGCAAACCGTTTTCAAGAAATCATCTCTGTAGATTTTCTTAAAGTAGTTAACTTATACAAAACAATACACCCTATGTATATCAAGTGTGTTTTAAGATGTTTACTTTTACTAATTCTCCTAAATGAATTGTTTATTCTGTTATGAAAGGTTTCTTTCTCGAAACGAATCACAAATTTTTGAACGTCTTAATTTTAAAATATATTTAGCATGCACGAGGGCGTTTTACAGAAATTTAAGCAATAAGAATCCCTGCAGGTGCGAGACAGCTAAAACAATCACAATATTCCTACACCATCGGCATATGAAACTAATTGTTCTATAGCACGCCGAAATCTCAGAAAGTGAAGATGCTAACAAAGATAAAGTCGAAGATTGAAGTAAGAGGTGGGATAGTTTTTTGCGTTTAAGGGGTATCCGACTACTTTCGGTACCATGATGATTTTGCAAAAGCGTTTATATATAAATGGGTAATATTTATATTTAGTTTCACTTAGATTAGAAAATGTATATAAAATTTGTTTTAAGAATATTTTCAATAAAAATTTTTTAAGTAAAATTTTGACAAAAAAACATAGAATGATTAATTTTTAAAATGTTCTCCGTTTTCAAAAATACTTTTAGTATAATAATATTTTCCTTGTTTCCTAACTCCAAGAGGGTAACTAGGTTTTTTTTAAAAATATTACTTAGAAGTGGGTTTTTTTCCCTATTTTATGACAACAAAGGGGAACAATTTTAAGAAAAAACCCGATAATTATTTCAATTGGTTGTAACTCTGAAAATAATGTGAATTTTTCAAAAATCATAGTTGAGCCTCTGTATAGAGGTTTGAGCTATTATTATAATAGAAGCATTTTTTTTTTCATAAAAGAAGAACATTTTGAAAAAAGATTATTCTAAGTTACTTTTTTTGCCAAAATATTGTATTTAAATAATTTTTTTTATCAAAATGTCCTTAAAACAATTTTATACATGTATCCTAATTTAAGTGACACTAAATATCATGAAAATTGTCCATTTATGCGCTTTTTTTAAAATCATGGTTCCGAACGTAGTCGGATACCTTAAAGCAGTGGCGTAACGTACACCCCAGCAACCCCCACATTGCGATGGGGAGCGAGGGACTCTAAGGGGCCCAATGCTAGACTGGTGCTAAGTACGTATTTGGGCTCTGGACCCTAAACTCGAGTTTCAGGGGTGCCCTAATATTCTCTGTTACGCCACTGGCTTACACAAAACTTCTCCAGGTGAAATACAATGATAACCAAATTGATAATCATTAGCTTATTCAAACAGTGGATTGACACATCATTATTATCTACATCCGGTTTCGCATACTTTTATTCTTGGCCATTGAAGACCCGACAAGCAGAGGGTTCTGATGCACGTTAAATCCGTCGAGCTCAAAGTCTTCCATTGGCGTGGTGTGATAGTTTGGAGAGTGTGATGTCAAATGAGGTGTTGTCCTCGTTATACCTGAATCAGAATCAAAATTACAAGGTCCGTCACCAATAGCCTTCGTGTTGTTTAATAGTGCGACGTTAATATAGATCTCCCACTCACTTATTATCATACTTTTAATGTAATTATTTTAGTGACTTGAGAGTTATATTTTTCGGATATAAAAATGATTGCGGAATGTGTGAAACATTAATAATAATAATAAAAATTTAATAAAATTGTATATTATTACTCATTTCCAGTAGAAATGTTGCATACATAAATAACTCTGACATCTCTGAAATGAAACAATTAGTAAATTCGAAGCAAAAACAAAGGTCAATGTATCTTATTAAATACTTTTAGCTTTTTCAGCGGTCACTTTTTAACAATCTAAAGACTGGGATCTTGCCTTAAATGTGACTAATTATCTATAACACGATTTTTTGGTTTAAAAAAAAATGATTAATTTTATAACATCAAATCAAATGTTAAAGGAATCGCAATGATCAACAAAGAAACCCTTTAAATTTGTGCTATATGAAAAAAAATCAATCCCGATATTGCATTCATTTTCCCTGAAAAAACTGATAATTTTTTTTATACTATAAAAGAAATATTTCTTATTTTATGAGATTAATAGAAAACAAATATTTAAAACTTAATTCTTTTTACATGCATGCACTGCAAGGTATCCCTTTTTTCCAAAATGCTGGTGTTGCAAAGAACGAGCGTCTTTCTGTATTAAATGTGAATTAATTCCGAATAACTTTTTAAAAACTCAGAATGAGTTTTAAGTAGTGTAACATCCAAAGTATGAACTATCAATACTTTCTTCGCTTTTTTTTTTTAATTTTACATGAAAAAGTACTTACTAATATTGACGAGAAATAAAACAGATACTGAGTAAGTAATTAGTTTGTGACTATATTTAATATTAATTAATTAAAAACAATAAAATTAAAATTAAAAAAGAAGAGATAAGTCGAAATTACGAGTATTAGCTTTTATTTTAGCCTTTAAATACTCACTGATCAAGTATTGCCAAGACTTTTTTTTTTGTTATGATTATATAATGATATAAATAAACAAAATATTTCTATGATGATATTTTAAATAAAATTTAACATTTTAAACACTCAGGAAAGATATTCTAATTTTTGTTTATTTATTTCAAGATTATTTTTGCTTAATATTAAAGAACACTCAAACTAAGAATGCATTTTACATATAAAAATAATAATCTCGAGTCTGTTATAAGAGTTTCTTATATTTAATAATACAACACATTTGTTTAGTATTAGAAAAATTCGCTTAATAAGCTGTTTCCCTCTCAAATAGGGGATAGAAAATTCTCTTGATTATAAAATTACCTAAGAATTTACAATATCTTAATTACAGGCAAAAAATCGATTCTAAACCCAGTTAGTAGAACTTTAAAATATGTTACTCTGTTTTATTGTTAAAATATTACATAAACATTAAGGTATCCGACTACATTCGGAACCGCGATTTTCAAAGCATATAAATGGATACTATTTATGATACTTAGTGTCACTTAGATTAGAAAATGTATATAAAATTGTTTTAAGAATATTATTACAGTAAAAAATTATTTAAGAACAATATTTTGACAAAAAATGAACATATAATGACCCCTTTTCAAAATATTCTCCTTTTGTGAAAAATGCTTCTATTACAATAATATAGCTCTATTACCTGTATATAGCTTAGACCTCTGTTCAGAGGTGCAACTAGAATTTTTTAAATATATAACTTAGAAGTTGGTTTATCCATGTTTTTTACGACAACAGAAGGGAGAAACTTTAAGAAAAAACGAGGATAAAATTATATATATATATATATATATATATATATATATATATATATTTCAATTGGTTGTAACTCTGAAAATAATGTGAATTTTTCAAAATTCCTAGTTCAGACTCTCTGGAGAAGTCTTGACTTTATATCAGCACACAAAATATTATTATTTTAGAAGCTTTTTTTTAAAGGAGAATATTTTGGAAAAATTTAATTTTTTTGTCAAAATATTGAATTTAAATAATTTTTTTTGTCAAAATTTCCTTAAAACAATTTTATACATGTATTCTAACCTAAGTGACACTAAATATCCTAAAAATGATCCATTTATGCACCTTTTTCAAATCGCAGTTCCGAACGTAGTCGGATACCTTAAAGCCTTTTTTTAAAATGGTTTTGAGTTTGGATTTCATTTTTAACATTAAAGAAGCCGTGCTTGAAATTATATCTCCCTTTTAAAGTAAATAACTAGAAAACAGTCACAGATTCTTCCGAATTTTTCGTAAGACTTAAGTCCGCAATTTTTAATTTTTGTTCTTTTTAATGAAACGATTTTAAAGTTTTAGTAATTCTTATTAGGCAACATGCCAATGGTAATGCATATGAGTTATGCATAAAATGCGCTTCGCACGCATGTACTTCATAAGAACATGCAGACAGGAAATATACCTTCCATGGTTCAAAAAAAGTTTTAATGAACTCCTTTACGCGCGAGTATATATAATAATTTTTTCACTCTATAAATTGTAAAGCGTAAAAAGTTCACATTTTTGTAATACACTTTGCAATAGAAAAGTTTTTTATTATGTATTTATTTCAATCATACTTATAAAGAAACGATAACATGATAACACCTTTAAAAAACCTTTCCTTCAAAATTTTTACCACACATTTCTAAAAGCTATCAGACATTCAATGAAATTTAGACACGGAATTTTTTAGCCATTTGCATAATTATCTTTTATAAAACTCTTCCCTTTTATTCTTCATTATTTCATGACAGATGCTGAGCGACATCTTTTAATACATCTTTTTCCACACTAAAAAAATCTTACAACAAGGTTCTCTTTGTTTTCTAATCAGGGACATCAATGTATGCAAAAGTTTTATGTAGAAAGAATAGAATAACATTTGTATTCACACACACATTCTGATAGCTTGAATAACTTATCTAAAAGTTACGAATAAGTTATGCAAATGTTATTTGTTACTTCAGGGGCACACAATTTTACAGTTATTGTTCTTTTCTTTTCGCAGTTAAAGCGTTGTTTTTCTAATAAAATATGGAAAATAAATTATTTCAAGAAATTATAAGGCAGCCTCTTATATCATTTTATTGCCAGAGAAAACAAGAAATGTTTTTAATATCAATTCGATAATTAGATTTGAATTTATTGTTAATATATTCGCTTGCCTTCACTATATTTGTTTTATTAAGCGATCGCGGTTATAAAACTATATTAAAAAATTCAACTTTTAGCGAAGGAAAAAATCTTTAACCCTAAAATAAAAGCTCATTTTGTTTGAAAAAGGTGGAGAGGGGATTCGTAAAAGTGTTTAAAAATTTTTTTTTGACATATGGCTTTCTTTAACATTGCGCAATATATAAACATTCGCGTTTAAATTCTTCTATTTTGTGATCCATACAAATGGAATAGGATTTTTATAATCCTTATTCAGTGTATACATAACCTGTTCAATGAAAATGGATCGTTGAAAAATTTGTAAAAATTTCGAAGTAATTTAAAACATTTAATCTTGCATAAAAGATTATAATTAAGTGTATTAACTGCATATGACCAAGTATTCATTGTATATTTATTTAATATGATATTCCTTGTATACGTGGTACTTATAATCCAATTGATATGGATCGAAACATTCATATATATATATATATATATATATATATATAAGCTCATTTCCCTTTGTCCTTGAATATTTATTTAGTTATTAATTCGGAACATGTAAATAAATGCTTAAAAACTGATGAAAGTTAAATTAACAGATTTTGTGATATTAGCTTATGATTACGTAAAACTCCCAAAAAAATTTAGTATTCTTGATATTTCTACTTTTTTAAAATTGAAAAAAGACTAAATTGTGTTTTAATTACTTGCTTATGTTCTTATTCTCATGCGATAACGAAACTACGTTTATGAACGTCAAACAAATTAAAATATTATGCACCAATCATAAGATGCTTTTTGTTAGGAATTGTGTGTGAAAATATTCCTCCCAATTTCCTAGAGCTCAACTTTTTTTTTATCCATGTAAGATTGAATTTATCTAGTAAAGGCTTAGAGCCATGTATACTAGACACCGGGAAGTCATCCACTCCAGCAGGCACCAGCTCATTAGGCAGCTTTATTTAACCCCATACGGTTTAATTTTTTTTTTTTGCCCAAAATGTTTTAAAAAGGCACATTTTTTATTGCATATAACTAAACGTAAAACTTAACAGAATGCAAAAAAGGAAAAATTAGTTTAAAATTCAATTTTAAAATTTTCGCATTATTTTTTTATTTTATAATTTGGGAAAACACAAAACCCCTAAATGTTTGCTTTTTATAAGCACATTTTGCATGTTATAAAGAATGTTTCATATACCTTAAAAGAATTTTCTCATACTTACAAAAAAATTTTATGTTCGTACCTGTTTTCAAATGGTTGAGGGTCTTGTGCGTTTGTTCATATATGCAACACAATTTGAAAATGGTGTAATACTAAGTCTTACATTGCAAGGGGAAGAGATAATATTAGCCTTCAAGGATACTTTCCCCTTTCATTTCTTCTCAAGCAACTAATTGCTCATTGCCTTGCTAATTCCTGTTCTTTTTTTTATCAAATTATCCTTAGCAATACTAATCTCACTATAACAGGAGTATTCAAAAAATTTTCCGGCCTACAGATATAATATATACAGATATAATTCCTGCACCTGTTTGTTATGACAAGAAGTTATACATATATATAACTTTAAAAAACTTCAAAAAAAGCGCCCAGTTATTTTTTTTTATCCTTGTTTATCATAGTATTGAATACGGGTATTTCTATCATTATTTTAAGATTACGAGTTGTATAATGGTAGTTTTTAATTGAAAGAATTTGCCAAATCAACGTATTTCAGTTTTATATTGACCATATTTGATACAGTATCACAAATCTTCTATTTTTATAGTTTTAAGAATCTAAAATAATCTTTAAATAAAAATAAATTCAGGGTCCTTTCATAAAAAAAATTTATTTCGAATTTTTTACTTTAAAAATGTTATTTTTGATGTATGGGACATCTCTAAAACTAATTCTTGTTTCTTGTGGGAGAAGTAAACAAAGGTGGTTCTATGTTTCGTAACCATTTCTTTGAAAATACTGCATAAAAAAAAGAAAATTAGGTTTATGGTTTTTTTTTAAATGTACAATCCTTCTATTCATCTATTGTTCTTTAACAATTTTTTACGCGTTTCGTCCTTTATTAAACCTTAGAGCACTTTCCACGGGGAAAATGATGGACGAAAACAACATCTGCGCGCGGAGAATTACGAAATCTAAGTCCAGGTAAGAAAAGATAAACCCTGCCGTTATAAAAGAAATTTTTGGGATATATCCCAAACGCCCTCCCTTGCAAAAGTCACTAAAAGACAAAGTCTCATTAAGTAAAAAATTTAGTTGACTTTATTGCATTTTCTAAGCTGAAAGAACTCAAATGTTAGTGGCACACAAAGGAATTTTAGTCTCTTTTGAGTTTTTTTCTTTCCGAAGTTTCATTAAAACGTAAACTGCAGTGTATTTGGTAAGTTTCAGCCATAATCATGTGACAAGAACGATAATTAAGCTTGTATCTCTCACACTTTTAGATTCCCTACCACATACAGACTTAGTTGATTTTAACATGTAGTAATCGTTCAAGGCAGGGGTACTCAACCTTTTTTTCTGCTGGGCCGCATACATATGTCAGCCATTTCACGCGGGCCACATATGTATTTTAGTTATTTAACGCGGGCCGCAACATGAGGATAAAAGGGGAATGCTTTAAGACCAAGATAACGCTGAAAAATTTAAAATGTGGAAAATTGATCTTAATATTATAACTCCTTTTTTTTTTTAATTATTATTTTTCATATTTTTTATTTTTGTTACTAACACTAAATTAGAAACATTTAAGAAACACTCCTTCACAATTTATGAATCAGTAAACGATCTCATATGACAACCAATAATATAACAAACTTCATGGGATGTCTTTGTTACCGCTGTTCTATTACCACTGACGAAACACTTTGTTGCTTCGCAAGGATTATTCAAGAAAAGCCTATTTATCACCTCTTGAAAGAGATCTTCGAGGAATAGTGTCATTGGATGATTCCTGTTTATTGGTATTTTTTAAATACAGCCCTTTTGTGACAAATCGAACAATTACTTATCCATGTTTGTCTTTCACTACAAAATAATCAACTTCTCAATCGTCTTGAAACGATATATTTTCTTCGAATATTTTTCGCTTGTAAGATATGAAAGATAGTTAAAAATTAATTCCACCCACTGTTCATTCCACTGTTGTCTGTTATTACTAACCGTAACTGTTCCAAATAGAAAAAGAATATCAGTTCGTACCCGTACGATACCGACAGCAAAAAGCAAAATAGATATATTATATTTTTTGACAAAGAATTTCCCACCAAATTTTTTACACATTTTTTTTTAATTGAGTGAATTTCTCTGAGCAATGGGCTATGACCGGGCCACTTAAAAAGGCTCGGTGGGACGCATGCGCCCGCGGGGCCGCAGGTTGAGTATCGCTGGTTTAAGGTCTTAGGCGAAAGTGAGTCTCGAACATATAATCCACTGATTATTTGTTAAGATTGCGAATTTCTTGAACTGTGATAACTAATCGAAGAGACATGGGCTACTCTATTATAAAGATCGTTACTCAATATAATAACTGCTCAGTCGAATGACACTTTTTTCCTTCTACCGACGTCAAAACCTCAGTAAGCATTTTTGTCATTAAAAGAGTGGATTACAACAACAATAACAATTTATGCAATAACAATTTATGCACATGTGAAAGGGCGCAAACCGTTATTGTGATACAAATTGTTAATTGTTGGCTGAAAATCTACTCATTTAATCATTTTGAACTATCCGTTATTTTAAAATGCGAGCAGGTTTCAAAATTTGGCTGAAATTCCTCATAAAAAGTTCAGAATTTTAATAAATGGGATTTAAAAAGCATCCCCATTATATATACGGAGACATGCTTTCAATTAAATTGGTTTCTTCAAATCATTGAAATTGCAGATAATTTTCATGCATGGAAGCATGAAATAATAAATGTTTTTTTTTCCACATTTTCATAAAATCGAAATAATTCTGGAATATTAAATTTTGATTTTATTTCATGATGTGTTGTTTTTCATTATTATGGTATAATTTCCTTTTCAAAATTTTATTCGAATTAATCCTGGTTTTCAGTTTGTGTCTTCATAAACGTGCTTTTTTATTTTCATTTAGTGGAAATTTCTAGATTTTATTATTATTCAAGCAAATTGAGTTAAATATCCTTATTGCTAGCGCACAAATTTGTATTTCAGCTATACATATACAGTAATACTTCGACTTAAGAGCTACCCCGATTTTCGTGAATCCGGAGTTACGCGATTTTGAAATCGCATTGATTAGTTTGTTTGTTTTCCTATATCTGAAACTCAGATGGAATTAGTGCTAGAGCCTTATGAAATTGGTAATGTGATTGAAGAAGTTGTCGAATTTCTCAGGCAAATAAATTTTGAAGTGGACAATGATGACGTTCAACAACAGGTGGATTCCCACAATCAGGAGCTGACAATGGATGAGCTCATAGAAATGCATGAGCAAGACATTGAAGAACTTCAGTCTTCAGTTCAATCAAAAGATAGAATGAGGGTGGAAATTTAACTGAAGACTTCAATTTAATTGGAAAAGGGTCAAAAATTCTAGAAAATACCGACTTCAACGAAGAGAGTATTTTTTCACAACAAAACAAGAAATAAAAAATTATTAGCATGCTACTAGGAAAATTTGTGGGAGAAAAAGAAATCCTTGAGCCTGCAGACTTTTTTGTTTGATTTATGCTTTGTTAGATTCACAAAATAATTTCGGTGTGCAATTTTGTATTCGTGATTTCGAAGATTTTATTCAACTTTTTTTTTCTTCTAAATTATTATTTTCTTTCGTCTCTGGCCCCAAATAAAAATAATTTATGTCTATTTATATGCGAGATTATACCCCGACATAATGCAATTCGACTTACGCTATCACTCAGTCCCACCTATCGCGTAGAATCGGGGTAGACAGGAAGTGACGTAGTTGGTATACATTTTATCCCCTTTCCACATAGTTTTCAATAGAGGTCGGTTATACTTCGTAGTGGGATGTTAACAAACAATCACAATTCACAGATTTTAGAATTAGTTTTGATGTTTCTTATTTTTCTAGGCAAAATCAACAGTTTATCTAAGAAATAAAGTAAATTACAATCTAGGAGAAGTAATTTTAAGTTCTATTTTTTTTAAATCAATTTCCTAGATTGTACACTTTGTGCTCTTAAGCTATTTTATTTTTACATTACCTAAACTTAATTTAAATATTAGGTTAATATTAGGTTTTTCCATTGCTACATTTATGTTTTGAAATTAAGGAATGGTTTTCAATATACAAGTCGAATCCCAATTTTACGAATTCCTCGAAACCGAACAGTTTGTTCGTTAATTAAGGGTTATTCGTCATATCGGGGTCGAAAAAAATACAGATTTTTTGCACTTGGCTTTTGAAAATTCTACAATAAACAGCAACACAAAAAATTATCCATAGTTAGAAATTACGCATTTTTATTCAAACAGGAATTATTATGCAGCAGTTAATTGGAAATTGTAATATTTTTGATTCCTGACTCGAAAGAGTTCTTCCTCGACATTATGTAGAGAATAAAATATTGCATCATTTTACATTCTGTTACATAAGATATGTTTTTAGATTCCAAGCAATATAAAGCATAATAAAATATAACAGTTTTGATAAGAGTTCAATTATCAATTTCTGCATCAGAATCACTATTCATTGGCCCCAACAAATCAGGAATTTCCTGAACTTCAGTTGCACAGTTAAGTAGTCCGCAATCAAATATAACATAACTCCTGCGTTTTGGAGTGGAAGAGATAAAAAGGAAATTTTCTGCCCAATTCAAAACTCACACTATAGGTTACACTCATGACTCATCTGAATCTGCAAAGTTTTTAATGTCTGCCGCTTGTCCCGATGAAATTTGCTGATTGCAACACAAGTCTTTTTCTGTTTCGGACAAAAAGGATATGTCATGTCATTTGTGGGAAAAATCCAATTTTTCCTAATACAAACCAATAAAAAAAAATCATCTTTTGAAATAATTCCTTAATTCGGGGTTTATTTTTCGTTAAATAAGGTATTTTGCCTTCATTTTAATCGCTGAAAGAGAAAAGTTCGCTACATTGGAAAATTCGTTAAATATGGTTTCTTTGAATCAGAGTCCATTGCATTTATAACAGCATCTATATATGCTATAGAAGTCTGTCAATAAATGTATAAATTCTCTTAAATTATTTTTACTATATACATGAGATGAAATTCATGAAATAATTTTATTTTATAAAAATTTATATGTATCAGATTTTCTTAAAAAAAATGGTTTGCCATGAGTACTTTTAAAAGTATATAAAATGATTAAATATAAAATTTTAAACATTTTTATAAAAATATTTTAAATACACGGTAAATATGTGCACGTCATTTGTTATTCAAGGAAACACATAAAGGCAAATTACTGCTAGTCTTTTTTTTAAGAATTCCTTTCTCAAAAAGAAGATTATGCATTTGGATGAAGATTAGGATGAACTTAACCTTTTATAATCTGTACAAGGTATAAGAAATTCATGTACAACTGAAAACACTAACTTTCTAACTGAAAACACCAACTATTAGCCATTTCCTTACTATGAATTTTAATTATAATCGTTTTATCCTACAGTTCGATTTTCCTTATTTTTTCATAATAGTTATATTAGTTGCACTAACACAAGAAATTTACAACCCAGTATCCGCTATCGTCTTTATTTAATGGTTTTGGAGAATTTTATTCTTCATTGTGCAACGAATGGGAGATTTTATTTAAAAAATAATTAACATTATTAGAGACAATTTTATCTATTAGTTTTATCTGTTAACTCTGTGCACAAAAACTGAAAAAATATAATTAAGAAATGCTAATTTTGATGTTTTTAATTTAAATTAAGAAAAATAATCTTTAACTATGCTTCATCAATATTTTTAATTTTCATCGATAAAAATGAATAGTAGGTACTTCTAACAGTAGTACTGTAATCATGTGAGCAGAAACAAAAATTATAAATAGCTTATGTTTTATAAAACTATTGTAATTTTATCCTATAATGATAGCAATAACTATATATGTAGTAATAGCTAACTAACTTTATCGATAGTAGTACTAAGTTTTAAAATATTTTAAATCCAACTTTTTTTGGAATTAAAAACAGATTTTCCTTTTTCAAGTATGACATTTCTTTCCACATTGATTCATTTAATAGATTATGAAACGGTATTTTAAAGTTAGAATGTTTTCTAATTCAAAAATCTACCAATTGATATTTTCTACCTGCCAGTTATAAAGAAATTACAGTGTTAATATTTTCTTAAAGGTTCTTAAGGGGTCCGGCACGTTCACACAGGAGCCTATATTAAATTACGTAAGTTTGTGTAACTTTTCCTCAGAAAATACTTACTTCTCATGTATAAAATTTTCACAGTAAGTTATGTGTACTATCAACAAAACTTTAATGAAGAGTTTTGTCTTTTTGTTAAAAGTTTAAGTAATTATGAATTTTTTTAAAAATGTCCATTTTTTTTCCCTAAAATTTAGTTTTAAAAAGCCTTATCTAAAGCAGTTTGCCGAGATATATTTAATTCCCTCAGTTAAAATGAGTAAGCATATTAAAAGTATGCTCGATGAAAATTTGAGTATTATATAATAAGTAGTTTTTGAAAAAAAGGGACATAAAGTGAAAAGAATTGCATTTTGAAAAACAGGCTTTAAAGTAAAAAATTCGTAATTTGTTGAGCGTTAACTTTTTTAGTACTTTCCAGAACCATGTGAAGCATTTTCTTTACCCTCAGCGCCTACAAAAAATTCTTTTAATTTTTTTTTTTTATTATTTTTAACATTTTGCCTTTTTGGGGGGATCTCAAGATTAATCACTAATCCCACTAATCACTAAGACTACACTAATCCTACGTGAATCTAATTTTTGAAGCCTGGCACACAGTTATAAGTTGGTTGAATGTCACAATGTTTTAAGATCATTAATTTTGCTACATGACTCACACTGAACTGTGCAATAGCCATTTTTATGCCTAATTTTAGAGTTTTTAATTCCACAAATGTTGATCTTGGAATCAATGACCATTATTAACACAATACCGTGCACTCATACATTTTGGGATAAACCCGATACACTCGTAATATTTCCACTTGAACATCATATGGATTCACGCTCATCAGAAACTTATGCAAGAAGAAACACAAGTACTTTTAGCAGAATCTTATTTGATGCGCGTCAAGGAGTATCTTCATTTAAAAAATAAATAAAAATACTTATAATTATCGTATTTCCTCATATCATATATAATTTTAAACAGAAATATATGAACTTCTAAAAAATATAAAAAAGTGAAAATTGATACTTTTTCAAAAATTCATGTGCCAGACCCCTTTAATGCTCTTTTCTAACCGGAAAAGTGAGATTATCTATCAACCTTTAAGTTACTTTACTTCAAAGACTGTGTATTCCAAATTAAGTAAAAAAGGTATGAGAATTTAATTTAATTTTCGATATAAAATTTATGCTATAAATATACAGAACGTTATAAAAAAACAATTAAGTAATACCAAATAACAAAAATAAAACTACAATACCCAAAGATTTGTACGATAACTTATTTATGTATTCTTGCATGAATAAAAAATTGCTTCTAAATTATTTAAGTTTAAAAGTTTATCTAAATAGAAAACTCTTTCACATATGGAATGAAATTATAATATGTCATTTTTTTTTCATTCGGGATTTCTGAGATATTACATTGCTCAAAAAGAATTAGAGGAATTAGAAAAAAGTGAATGTTTGTGTACTTTCCGTTTCATGAATGAGCATAACATGGAAATTTCACAATTATTAATGTGCAGTACAGAAAAAGAGACAAAATGTTGAAAAGGAATTTTGATTTTTTGAAATAATAGAAAAAACATGAAAAATGCTTCAGGGCAACAATTTGAATGCATGTAAATGAAAAATATTATATATATATATATATATATATATATATATATATATATATATATAAAATTATTGTATAATTTAAATATACTAATAAATATTAGCAGGCTATAATTTTATCGTTTTATTTTAATAGTATAGTGTATTTTATTTGTAATATTTAAATTTCTCATAATATTATTCTTTCCTTTCCTTTTGACTCAGTGTCTAGGCAAATTACAGGTGAAGGTTGGCTAGGCCTAAAAGTTGTTTAAACCTGCAATCTTGGTTCCTAAGGCCAGGAGTTTGTTATTGTACTACTGTGCTATATTTCTATCTTGACTAGTTATACTTAGGTTTTATAGCTATTTGTATATATTTTTGGATTATATATATATATATATATATATATATATATTATATATATATATATTTATATTTTTACTTTAATATATTAAATATATATAAAATATATATATATTTTTTTTTTACACGGTGGATGCGTTCCTCATAAAACCGTACAAAATAAATCATTTAAAAAAAATGAACAGTATATGAAATTTGGGATTTTATAACTTTAAAAACTGTGTAATAGAAAAAAAATCCAAGTATTTTCCCAAAAAAACCTTGCAAAACAGTAATAATAAAATCCTTGTTACATATTTATAAAACAAAATCAATTCATTTTTATTACAAAAAAATTTTCAATTATTGTGCAGTGAAATTTTTGCCTATCAGTACATACAACATATAATAATTCAAATTGAAATTAGGAATAAAACTGCTAACTGACAACTATTCATCATTACTTGGTAACAAATGTGCATGTTTATTACGAACTGGATTAAAAATGCTATCATCAGAAGATATGTCAACTTTATTCAAATGAAGAATTTCATTTGTTATAAACGTCTTCTGTTGATTCTTTTTGTTGTTGTTGTTGTTAATACAAAGTCATTTGTTGTTACCGTTTTAATAGTAAAAAATTATCACCAACACAAATTATACTTTAAAATTCCCCATCGAATTAAAACAAAAAATTTTAATTTGAACATCATCTTTAAGAATTCTTTTTATTGAAATTATTTATTGCATCCTACGAACTTTAACACAAAATACAATTATACTGCTGGACGAAATGCTGAGTTCAAGTTGAAGAACAATAAAATGAAGAAAAAAGTAATTATAATATTTGGATAATCCCCGTATTTCCAGAATACAAAATAAACAAGCCATAAAATAGACCGAGTCACTCACACATGTGAAGGCATAAATCGACCGTTTTCAAATTGCACAGTCAAAATTATAATTACAAAAAAAGGGGGGGGAGATTTGTTTTAGGACAAAAAAATCGTGTAAAAAAGTATATTGATGAATCTTGTTGTTTCAAAATAGTGTAAAAAAGACCGCGTAAAAAAAATAGTTGGGAAAAAATGCAGGATATGGTTTGTGTGGTCTCTACGAACAGCTAACATTATCTTATTTTCCATGGAGGAGAATGAGGTTATCAATGAGACTTAATATACAAGACTGTTCTACTCTTTAAAAATCGTTGTCTTCAAGTCCCGGACAGTAAGTATCCTAACCTCCTTGACATTATCCTGAGCAATTTGATTGGATTTAGTCAGGAGATCAGAGGCTGTCCTCTCCATGTCCTGTATTCCTTAAGCTACAACCATATTTTCCACAAGTCTATCTGTATGAAGTCTGCCATTTGTTTTAAAAGAAAGGAGTTTCGAATTGTTGCTGCTTAAGGTTCGGCATGAGATATCAATATTTCATCTGCATGCCTTTGGACCGTCACATTGCCATTCAGAATAATATGCAAGTCCGGACTTCCACCTATGCTATCCACCCACCTCATCTGCACTGCAAATGTTCTCGAACGAACGTGGTGTAACTTCGATTGCTTGTTTTCCTCCAACCCGGAAACGTCGAATGACACACTCAAGACTGAATCAGGTCTCGTCCGTCAAACAGCAGCAAATTCCACTCATGTCGCATTCAATCTAGATGTTCAGCAGTTCTCTTTCTGGCCGTAAGGTGTCTTAAAGTTAACGGAATACATATCAGAGAGATTACTTGCATAGAAACCACCCTGATGAAGCCAGTTTCGGAGCGTATAGCATGACACCCTCCATCTTATTGTAAAAAAAAATGTATTTGCAGCTGAGAAGAATTGCCTGGTTTGTTTTGATGAACTTTCAACAGGGAATACCGGTCTTCAATTGTTGTAATAGCACATAGACGACCTTTCCCAAGTTGATTTCTAACATTTCCTGCTTTTTGGAATCGTTTCCACAACTTTGGAATGACATTTCTTGCCACTTCAACAGAGTACGCTACACTTCTTGTGCTTGCCCAAACTCAAGGCACCTAATTCTATATCAATTCTGATAAACCACATTGTTGTGGCATTTTCAAATCACAATTTTACTAAACAAAACCTGAATTAATGCGTGTTACAAAAGAGACAATAAAAGTTTTTAGAAAAGCGTTATTTCTGCACATAGCTCCTTTTTCTGGTTTTTGATCTCATGTATGCCTATTTGCACATAATTTCTTTTGCTTTCTGTTCTTCGTTATCAGTAGTAATATGTGAGTAATTTCGTTGAAGCGATGCGATTCCTAATTTTTATGAGCAGTTATTTTCAACATGGAATTCCTATTTCAATAAAGGTTTTACGTAAGTTTTTCCAAAACCAGTAGCTGCATTCCCTTATCTAACATATTTATCAATAATGGAAGCATAAAAAATTTCGTAAAAGTATTGCCTACGCAATATTTTTAATAACCAGCGAAACTGCTAAGCAACCGTTACTTTTCCTTTTCTTAAGCGTGTACATGTCTCCTAATAGCATTATTTTAAAGTAAAGAATCATCTATTTTTCTGTCAATTATTTCTTAAAAAAAATTCAGAAATAATATCTCTCTGCAAGTGGATAATCCCTTTACAATAATTTACATGCATTTAAATATCCGATTTTTTCAAAACTTGTGTCTTTTTTTTAAATTTGTGTCTTTAAATCATGTCCATTTTCTCACTACTTAAATTTTAAACCTTACGATTGTAGAGACTAATTCAAAAAATTATTTTCGTGGTCACTATAATTTATAAATTAAGATCACGTACGAAATCCCGTGATTTAAATCATGATTATGATTTCAAGACTGGATTCCATTAAATATTTCTATGCAAAATAATAGGAAATGCAGCCTTAAATTCAACTTAACCTAAAACCAGTAAGTGGCATAAAGTTGAATGTTGGGGTGGGGACAGGCTTGGAGATTTTATTTTCATCTTTTGACTTAGGCTTAAAATTAGGGTGTATATCTCTAATAACCTTCATATAATTCTAGAATGGGGGATTTACTTAAAACAAATAAAAAAAGTTAACGTTTTGTTGTCAGAAATAATTTTAGATTAATTATTAAAACAGTTACATGTTTTTCTGCAAAAACTCGTATTCCTAGTTTCAAATAATTGAATTTGAACCTCAAACTATTCCAAAGAGTCTTTAGCAGTCCAGATACATACCGTGATAACTGTTAATGTTTCTAAAAACGATTGAATATCATTATATTTCAAAATAATCTAGTAACCCCAATCAGCACCAAAATGCACGCGTATGTTTATCAGACAATTTTTTGGATGAACTGTCCATTATTTAGAAACAGTGATTTCAGGTAAAATAAAATTTACGAATTATTATATTAATTAAAAATATATTTCTCAATTCTTCCTAAGGCATATTACGACAGACAAATTTTTTCAAATAAAATACTGAGTCCATGGAAAGCTAATGCCCTCAAAATAGGTTTCATTTTACTTTCGCTGCCCGTATATATTCTAAAAATTCAAGCAGCCTTCAAAAGCAATTTATTTTATTCCTAACATTTTAACAATGCTGAGGTATAAAATTTTGAGATAATAAGATTTCATATAGTGCCTTATAATAATATTAACTCTTTCTTAGCCAGCGTCGTATGTAACTCGTCCGGATTTTTGTGCCCGTAAGGTAAGGTCACTTTTCATACGACGAAGAGAAAACTGGATCAGTGATAATGGAAAACATAATCATTTGTATTTTTATTTTTTAGTTTCCTTAATTATTGCTACAAGTCAAGTTAATGAATTTTTTAAACTAGTGATTCAAACAAAAAAAAAAGCTTGGCATATTTTAGAGCATATATGTAAAAGCTATTTACAATAAGTTTATTATTCCTAACCAAGTTATTTGTTAAGAAAGTAAGCAATAAAAAAAGGGTTGCAATAATTTATTCCTATGAGGTTTTTACTCTTTGATGAGCAAGAAAGATTGTAAAGTTGTTCGCACAACAAGGTTGTAAAGCATTTTCCATAATAATTTTAATAACTCTTTAATGTGTGTGTGTGTGTGTGTGTGTGTGTGTGTGTGTGTGTGTGTGTGTGTGTGTGTGTGTGTGTGTGTGTGTGTGTGTGTGTGTGTGTGTGTGTGTGTGTGTGTGTGTGTGTGTGTGTGTGTGTGTGTGTGTGTGTGTGTGTGTGTGTGTGTGTGTGTGTGTGTTAAGTAGCGTTGGCCGGTGTTGGTTTGTTGTCATATCTGGTTTAGTGAAACATCTTCAGTGGACGTTTACATCCTTTATTATGACGCACATATCAGATTAAAACACAATTGCGGTACATTTTCACATTGAATAGAGAAACTTTTCACGATTACCAAGCAAAGCAGACAATGACAAGCAGCAGCGGCATGTTGGAGGACACAATGGCAAAGAGCTGTAATTGTTTGCATTCTTACATGATGACGGCAAGTAGACAAAGAGGGCGATTACACAAGATTTTTGTTTTTATACTAGCAGTGCAAGCGCATGATTATTACGTAATAGTAATTCTGATTGGATAGAATGGGCGGGATTTCGGACTAGCCGATTACGATTAAGATTACAGTGTTATTTCTTAAACCAAAGAAAAAGGTTTGTTTAAATATTAGTACAAAGAGTTAATAAAAAGGATACTAGAGGGAATTATCACATATATATATATATATATATACCTCAAAACAATACATTTGAGAAATATAGTATCGGAAAATATTTTTTAACTTAAAACTTGTGCATATTGCAGAAAAAAATTAAGATCAGATAATAAGATACCGCATGCATTGCAAATAATAGAACAAGCAAAAAAATGCTTACAGACAAAAACATTTGTGAATTTTCTTTTGTAGGAAAGAACATATAATAATTTTCAAAAATAAAAAGAGGGCTTCTTTGTCATCAATTCGGAAAAATTCCGCCGAACAAGAGGTGTTTGGTTTCGTTTGAAATTGATAGTTTAAAAAGAGATTTTATTTTTATCAAGGTAAAAATGAAATTATAGAATAATTCAAAATTTTAATTCAATTCAAAAAGCAAAGAATCAAAAAGTCATCCAAATTATTTTGATTAATTCAAACTTTTAAATATATTTTCCTGAAATGTTATTTATTTCTTAGTATAAAATGCTATTCTTAACATATCCCATCATATGTCCAATCTGGATTTAATCGAAAGTCATGTCTAAAAAATTTATGCAGATTGGAAATATATTAGAGAAGCAATTTATTACAGCTTTTCTTCTTGAATTGTCTTATCGAAACTTTTTTTACAAAAACTGTTATATTTTTCTCATTTAAGGTATCCGACTACGTTTGGAACCGTGATTTTGCAAAAGCGTGTAAATGGATAATATTTATGATATTTAGTGTCACTTGGATTAGAAAATGGATTATGAAATGAAAATCTCATAATTTACCTCATATTAATAAGAGAATTAAGTTCCCAGGGGAAAAAAATGGTTTTACAAAAAAGATTGCAAGAGCCTCATTTTAAAACTTAAAAAAAAATTCAATTACAATGTAAAAGGAGGGGAATGTATTTTCTAGATTTTACAGCAACAAATTTCAAAAATAACTTACATTTAATCTTGATTATATAAGTTTCTTTTAATATTTAATCTATATTTCTTTTAATATTTAGACTGTCAATATTATTGTTGGATTATGTGAATAAAGTTTAAATATTTGATAATAATAATACGAGGTATATCAAATATATTTAGCTTAAAAATTAGTAAAAATTTGAGAAATAAATTTACTGTTACTTTTTTTCATAAAAAAATTACAAACGCGTGCATCTATGAGTACAGTTACCGTTTGAGGGTATTTTTACTTAAACATAACCACTTAAATATACAGTGAAATACGTTTAACGTGAAAACGCTTAAGAAGAAATATCGGTCAACATGAAATAATACAACGGTCCTGACTAACTACAACGCAGTTTCATGCATTTTTTTCTCTTAAAACAAAACAAAAATCGCTTAAAACGAAAAGATTTCCCTTTTGGGAATGAACAAAATACGGATAACACCAGTGGTGTAAGGTGGGGGAGGGGGGTAAAATGAAAAATAGGTGGTTTCACATTTTTTTGTATTATTGGACTATGTTACTGCAACATTGGAAGAATTCGATGCAGTAGATGATCATAATATGTGTACAGCCCCGATTATAGCAGAGAAAGACATTTTTTCCAAAAGCTCAAAAAATGTCATTGATACAGATTCCGACGGCGAAAATAGAACGAATAATTCAGCTCCTGTTCCCACGTCATCCGAAATGAGGAACATCATGAAAAGTATGGGCAGTTATTTAGACGCACATTCAAATGGTGAAATAAATAACAAAATGGACGACATTGAACAATGTGTTGACAATTTGATGCTAAAAAAGACAAAGCAAAGAAAAATATCAAATTATTTTCAAAAACTCAATAAATGTTGTTTTTCAAAATTTTGAAAATTTTACATTAAATGTCATTGTGAATGTTTTTGTTTCATTGATTTTTATTAAACAAATGTAGGTATACATTCTGTGCAAATAAAATGTTCTGTAATAAACTGAATTTTGTTGAATATATCATTTTTTTCTTGCAATAACACGAAATTCTTTTCACACGAAAAAATATTTCAGTCCCCCTTAGTTTTAAGTTAAACGATTTTCACTGTACCAACGTTATGGGTTTTAGAGAATTTGTTTCTTGAATTTTTCCCCCTCAATTTTTTGTTTTTATTAATAAAAAGGAAAAAACTTAAAAATTTAAAAATTTTTTAATCATTTCTTTTTTTTCACTGGGTGGTTTAAAAGGGTTTATATTCTTTTGGAGTGTCAAGAACACGACAAGTAATTTTTAATATTTTGTTCATAGTAGCTTGTATGAATAAATTACCATTTTGTTTTATGTTTCTCGTTAAAATTAAACGCAAAAACCCGCAGAAGGAAAAAAAAAATAATGATGGTTGTGGGATTAACTACATGAGATTTTTTTTTTTTCTTTGTAGAAAATTTTTTCATGTGAAAAAAAATGTAAAAATCAACTGGAAAACTGGAATCAACTGGTCAAGTAATAAATGTGCTAAATAAATTAAAACTTTTGTGGATTAAGAAATTGAAATTAGTTTGAGAAATATTTTTAAATTTTCATCTGGAAAATTTTCGAACAATAAAATGAGTCAATTTCTAAAATGTTGACCTTCTATAAAATTTTTTTTATTATTATTATTATTTCATGAAAAATTACAAAAAAAATGGAATACTGTTCTTAATAACTTTTTTTCGTAGTAATTTACATGTCCTCAGAATCATGTAAAGGGCCCCATTTTTTGGGAAATGAACTTCATTATGTGTAATATTTTGCTAACACATGGATATATTCATTTTTTTGCTTTATTTTCCCAAAAATTTCATTCGATTGCAAAAATTTCAAATTAATTTAGCAGAAAAAATCTCAGTTTTTTTTTTTTTTAAAATAGGTTTTCCCCAAATTTTGGTACGTTAAAATTATCTGTAATTTTTCCGTGTCTTATGCAAAAAAAATTTTTTTTTTGTTCCTCAATTTTTAAAAAACATTTTTTTCTGCCCTTGGGAAAAAAAATATTTAAGCCTTATTTTGTACGTTCTTGGCGCGTCATAGAATGAGATTATACCAGACAGAATGCCTGTATATATATATATATATATATATATTTTTAAGGTATCCGACACGTTCGGCCGTGATTTTTGCAAAAGCATAAATGGATATTTATATATTTACCCCTTTTGGATTAGAAAATTTATTTAAAATTGTTTTAAGAATAGTTTTCAATAAAAAATTTTTTAAAAATACAATATTTTGACAAAAATGAACACAAAAATAACCAATTTTCAAAATATTCCCCTTTTGTAAAAAATCTTCTATTATAAAAATTTTTTTATATAGAACCTCTGTACAGAAGCTCAACTAAATTTTTGAATTATATAACTTAGAACTGGGTTCATCCATTTTTTCGACAAAAAGGGGGAAAAATTTTTAAAGAAAAACCCCTTAAATTTTTTTCAATTTGGATGTAACTCTGAAAATAATGCAAATTTTTCAAAAATCATAGTTGAGCCTCTGTACAGAGGTCTGAGCTTATAAACAGGCAACATATTAAAAATTAAAAATTTTTTTCCCAAAGGAGAACTTTTTGAAAAAGGTTTTCTAAGTTAATTTTTAAAGAATATTGTATTTAAAAAAATTTTTTAGTAAAAAATGCCCTTTAAAAAACAATTTTATACTTATTTAAACTAAACACTAAAATCATGAAAATCACCATTTATGCTTTTTAACATCCCGGGTTCCCAACGTAGCCGGATACTTTAAGCTGCTGAATAAAATCAGTAATTCTTCCCATAACATTGGTTGCACCGTCTGTAGTTATAGAAACAAATATGTATACGTTAAATATCCATTTGTTTTTTAAAAGTATAGTCAATTCTTAAAAAAATTTTCCCAAAACCGTCACACTTTTTTTTAGCATTATTAAATTTATTAGCTCTTTTCAATTCCTACCATTAGCTCACTCTCTCTATATATTTATTTATTTATATATTTTCTTGTTTAAATTTTTAATCGTTAATAAAAAAACCCATTTATCCAATCAAGTTCAAAAAAATTTTTAAATTTGAGTGGTGGGCGATGTTAATACAGTTTTTTCAAATATTAATTAATTTATTTTATTTTATTTTATTAATTACTAGTTTTCGACTCCAACTTAGAGTTGTCTCTATTGTTGTAACAATGCAACTGTTAAAACAAAGACAAATTTGGCGTCGAAAACCTGTTTGTGCATTGTCACATCAATGAAGACAAATCATGCTCTTTTTTCAATTCCTCTCTCTACTATTAGTTCACTCTCTCCCTATATATATATATATATATATATATGTAGGATATCCCATGTGTAAAAGGTTAGATTAGTGTTTCCCCCCCGTTTTAAATATTTGCATAATTTTTTTTTAAAAAGCACCACATTTCGCCTTTCTTGGTGGCTGCGATAGCCAAGTGGTATAGGGATCGGATCGGGGTTCCCGGGCACGGTTCAGGCCCCCTAAAAGACCCCGGGGGGGCGCGATGCCCTTATATCTGTCGAGATCTGAAACGTCCTCCCGTTGGTGTGGGTGGTAGTTAGGAGGGGGACTCAGGTGTCGTCCCGTCATTTACCATGGTTCAAAATTACTTGGTCCGTCGCCAAAAGCCCTCGTGTAGCTGAACAGTGCGACGTTAATATTCAATCAATCAATCAGCCTTTCTTGTGTGTGTTAAGCTAAAAGAGTATAATTTTGGACATCTTAAATTTTCCCAGTTTCACAATTGTCACGGACGATCTGCCAGGAAAAAGGCGACCTACGTTCAACGTTTAAATGCCCTTTTTGGATTTTGAAACTAGGTTTGAAAATGTTTTGACCATCGTTATACCACAATAGGCAATGAATTCATAAGGCCACTTTGAAAAAAAAAGTCAGATTACAAGAAATAGGCACTAACTAAGATCTTAAAATTAAGTTTATAAACGGATGTCAATAATTTTGTCTTTAAAAAGATATATACCTGTTATTTATTCCACATTATGGAATATCTTGAGAAAGTTTTTAATTGTTTCTCAGATTGGAAAGGAGTTTTTCATTGCGCTTGCCATTCTCCAAAACAAAAAAAATGAAAGAAGAAAAGACTGGACACTATTAACCGAGGAGATGTTTAGGGTTTAACCTGACAAGATTGATACCAAATGTTGAAAATTTGTAATTGCATCTCCAGATTCATCCCTCCCACTAAAAGCATTTATTAGTTGCTCAGTTATTTTATGCATTAATTATAAATTTTAATTTAATTAATTAACATATGTTTTCTTAATTTTTAAACACTATACTTCACGACAGTTAAAAACTTAAATCTTTTTAAGGATGCAGCTCTATACCTGCTGTCAAAAACCCATTTGAGTTGATGAATTTGCAAAAATTTAATACTAGGTAAGTAGGGGTCTTCCCCAAACCGAAAAACTTGTCAAGGGGTCTATAAGGCAAAAAAGTATGGGAACCTCTGGGTTAGATCATGTCCCTTTCCAGAAGACGGCAATTTAATCAAAACAGTATTCCACAGCAACGGCCTATAGCGTGCTTACTAAAACGCCGACATCAACCCTTTTGGGCAGAGGCCCACTATCACTTGACTACCTAACAACGTTTTCGCGCATCAGCGCCCGTTCACCCGTGCCAGGCGGTAAGTCACAATAGCACCGCATAATGAGTTTTATTTCATCTCTACCAACCTTCTCGAGGGATTGATCTAATCTTCCTATTCTTTAAAATATGCCTATCTAATTTTCATTCTGTAAATGCTCCCCTAAAATTCATAGTAAATTATTTAGTTTGCAACAAGTTTCTTTCTTTAAATTGTTCGTCTATCTTTTCAAAGTTAATCAATACATCTTAAAAAACCCCTAGACACCACGCCAATAAAAGCCCCGCTATCTGGAGAATCTAGCTTTTTTGGAAGATTACGGATGGATTCCCACAGAAATAATTGGGGGTTCGGCCGGGATATGCAAGTCCGATCGTAAAAGTAAAAAAGAAAGATGTATCGTCGAGAATGTGTATTGACTACAGAAAGTTGAACCAGAAGCTAGTGAAAGATAAATTTCCCTTACCTCTCATCGAAGATGTTTTGGACACTTTGCAAAAAGCAAAGGTATATTCTACATTAGATTTACGTAATGGCTTTTTCCACGTTGATGTTGACGAAGATTGCAGAAAGTATACGTCCTTTATCGTCCCAGACGGACAATTTGAATTCAACAAAGTTCCTTTTGGACTGAGCACAAGTCCGGGAGTTTTCCAACGTTATGTTTCAAGTATATTTAGAGATCTTACACGGAAAGGGTGGCCGCGGTAGCCGAGTGGTATAGGTATCGGATCGTGGCATGCCTTGTCACGAGTTCGAGCCCAGTACCACTAAAGACCCGCCGTGTAGGGCAGCGATGCACGTTAAATCTGTCGAGAGCTGAAACACCCTCCCGTTGGTGTGGTAGTTAGGAGAAGGGGGTGCCAGCTTAGGTGTCGTCCACGTCACTTGACCATAGTTCAAAATTACGTGGTCCGTCACCAAAAGCCCTCGTGTAGTTCAACAGTGCGACGTTAATATTCAATCAATCATTCAAACCGCAAATATATCAAGGACTGTTCAACGATAGCTAAACCACTTAGCGATTCAACAAGAAAAGAAAAAATCCCTTTGTTTTGGGGAATCTACAAAAAGAAGCATTTGAGAAGTTAAAGAAAGTTATGTCCGAAGGCTCACTCTTGCATATCTACAAGTATGGAAGAAAAACAGAACTGCATACTGACGCTTGTAAACACATCGAAACCATACAATATGAGAACCGAAAGACATAGAACAAAAGAAGAAAGACAGCTCCAATGTACAAAGAAGGCAATCTAGTAGCCATCCACAACGGACTCAATTTGGAACTGGACTAAAACTAAGACCAAAGTTCTTATATAGGTCCTTATAAAATAACTAAAGTGAACTCTAGAGATAGATATGAAGTGGAAAAAGTTGGTCAGCACGAAAGACCGAACTCCACCACCACCTCAGCTGATTTAATGAAGCATTTTTATACAAATTAAATTTTGAATATTAATTATTATATTTAATTTTTCTCATGTTATATCCTTTTCGAGAAATTAATGGCTATTATATGGTAAAACTCGTTTCTAATAATTATCTTATATTTGTTTGTAACAATTATTATATTTTCGTATCATTCTTTACCTTTCGACATATTCGAAGGATTTTTTTTGTGATTTGGTATTTAGTTAATTGCATGTCGCAATATAGAATATTTTGGTATTTTTATATGTTTTTTTTAGATCCAGAATTGTGAATAACGGGTATACATCTTTTCATCTGTAATATTTTATTATTTTTAGAACAATATTTTTATGGTTATTGCATAAACATTCATAAATAACAAAATTTATGGTTATAGCTTAATCTAATTTAGCTCTCTCTTTAGCATGTATTTTAGCTCTCAACACTTGTAAGAGCTGAGAGACCAGCTCTGTCAGAGGAGGGTGATTTTGTAGGATATATCCCATGTGTAAAAGGTTAGATCATATCCCTTTGCAGAGGACGGCAATTTAATCAAAACAGTATTCCACAGCAACGCCATCTAGCGTGCTTACTAAAACGCCAACATCAACCTTTTTCGGCAGAGGCCCACTAACACTTCCAAACAACGTTTTCGCGCATCAGCGCCCGTTCATCCCTGCCAGGCGGTAAGTCACAATAGCACCGCATAATGTTTTATTTCATCTCTACCGTCCTCCCAGGGATTAATCTAAACTTCCCATT
>BMAV01027090.1:187459-203669 GCA_019973955.1 Trichonephila inaurata madagascariensis | reverse complement strand
TTTTTGCTATGGTTCGCCTTTTTGACAAGAGAATTTGCGATTTGTTTCAAAATGTCTTTTTACAGACGATGTTCTACATAGCACTATTTCAGAGCATAAAACACACGTCACTTTTACTGATAATGCCATACATCGATATTCACCAAATTTGAAATTATCTGTTTCTTTTGCTGAACTAGCCATGTTAAATAACACGTAAATATAACACAAATAAACTTTAAAATGCAGTTGTGTCGATGAAATTGAGTATGCTATGCGTAAACAAACTTTGCATCGTAAGCAATTCAACTCCGAGCGTGCTTCCCGCGCAGCACCGGGACCGATCACTAGCGTTTGTTCTTAATACTTCATAGTGAACTTTGAATTAAATTGCAAACCATTTTGTCACCGGCGTGCCCAAAATATTGCGTCGTGTGCCAATAGTTGGCCATCTCTGCCGTAGACTGATGTAAGGCATCAGTGTACCAATTGACTGAGGTTCAAAATAAAGAGAGGTGACACCAATAGTTCTTGCACAGCATTGAGTAAACCCAATGTAACAGGATTCTTACAAGAATTCCTTTCATCTCAGCAAAGGTAACAGCTGTGTGTCAAACTGGGCATTCAACCGATTTCCCATTAACGGAAGCCTTTCTCTCGTCTCAAGCTACTGCTGTACACTTTAGAGATGCCCGAGGCCACCCCGTGGGACGGCTACAGTTTACTGTTTGTGGGGGATGGAAGCCTTCAAAAATGAAAATGAGTTCTTCAACCGAAGAGAGAATGAAGAGGTGTTGGCCTTCACCTTCGAATACGATCTTAGTGTCATCGTTCGATGAAATATCCACTGTAAAAAAATGGGTTATCAAATGGAATAAATCAACGGATTCTACAATTAAATGACAGTAGCGTGTTTTGATGTTTCTATTTGTTTAATATTAATTGAGTCATCTTATATCGAAGAAAGCAAGGTAGACGTGTGGCTGCGGTTACCAAATGGTCAGGGTCGTGCGGACTCGAGTACTGAAAAAATTCACTGTGTAGAAGGATTTTTTGTGGTTTAAGTACTTACTATGGCATTGCGTTAAAGCTTGGGCGTGGGATGTGTCGCCCTCATCATTCAACGCTACGAACAGTTCTCAAGATTCTTTGAAGTGTAACTTAAATTATTCACAAGTCAAGCAAGCTAGGTACAGCAAAAATTCTTGTTGGCTTTTAAATAGTCCTTTGAGCAATAAAATTATATTCTATTGGGTTTGTGAATAATTATCAGGCGTTCTTGAATACTATTTACTATGAAAAAGGAAACAAAAATTCAACGGTGATATTTTTATATGATAATCCAGTGCGTAGTCACCCTCCATGCTTCAATAAATGCTTTCCATTTGCCCGAAAGTTGGTCAATTCTAAGCCATGATTCATCCTCAGTGACAAGATCCTACAGAAACCGACTCCATTCGTTTCGTTGAAGCAAATCGGTGAAAATTTGGACACATGCGGCTTTATTGTTGTCTCTGAGTTCGTGCGGGACCCATCCAGCCAATTTTCATACCTTTCCAAACTTTTTGAGACGATGAACGATGGTTGAATGGTTCACATTGAAGTTGGTGGCCAACATTCGAGTTGTCAAGCTTCCGTCTCAGAGGCGGATTAAGCGGCTGTCAGACTTGGCCTCCACCAGGGGCCCTCGACTCCAGTAGGGGTCCCGCGCTTGATGGATTCCAGTTATAAATTCTATGTGCAAAAAAATATCTTGAACTGATATTGTAACCTCGATGATTTCCACAGCAGCCTTAGCTATCTTTCTTCCATATAAGGTAGTTTGGAGGGAAGACGCCACATTTAAGGATTTTTCGATGAGTACATTGAAAGTTGAAATGACAAGACCATGAAAAAAATACACTTTATTTTTCAATATTTAATGGGTTATGTGTACAAGTTAATTCTCTTCTTCGTATGAAAATAAATTAGAAATTTAACGTTAAAGAAATTCATTTAATTGTGGCATCTTCCCCTAAGGTAAACATTACAAAATTAAATATGAAGTAACAATAACTACAGAAAACAAAACAAACAAAAATTTAATTCTTTCATATTTAACTTGCTAAAAATAATAATGGTACAGGTTCGAATGATAGCCTACACAACATTTCACTCAGTGTAAATGATTATCATTGCAATAGTCGTGTAACCATGAGTTGCATTCGATGCACTGAATCTAGTCACACTTTTTTAGCATAAAAGTACCCTTTCTACACAGCACAAAAATCGTCATTATTATCCTCATCAAAACTGTCACCACTAGTATCTAGAGGAATTTCTTCGCTCGAGGAAGGCAAACATCTTCTTTTTCTTCGAAAGTTTCTTGTTATATTTGTTTTGACCTTTTCTCGCACAGTTAAGACTAGTGAAGTTAATTTTTTGATGCCCGTTTGGTTTGCGGTTTCTGACCCGAGGACTGTGCTCCCGTGTTCTGTGCTGGTGGAGGAAACCGATGCTGAGAGACCAGTTATCATTAATTGCATTTAAGTACTATTAATTATAATAATAATTATTAATTACATTTATATTTTATACAGTATTACAAAATTAAAAAAAAACAACAAATTTTAAAGTTCATTTCATTTATTTCTGAATCATGTGGCGTCTTCCTTCAAGTATAAAGGGAAAATGAAACACACGATTATTTCCTTATTGCTACAATGTTTTGGCAGCATCTACATGCATCGTATGTGTAACATTATGGGTAACTCACTTATATTGCTAATATCTTATTTAAAGTAACAAGTACGTTTATGAACTTTAAATATGAGGAACGAAATATTATAAAAGTTGTACTCACCACTTTAAATGTTCAAAAGATCGAAAAATAAGGCCGATTAAAGATGATTAATTCAGATAAATTAAAACGCCATACTCAATGTCGACCAGACTCTTCACACAAGTGTCTCAAAATTGCCATTTATCGACACATAAAAGTACTATTAACAAGCTGGAATCTTCCCTCGAATTACCATATCTGTATTTTTGCACTCTGTACAAAATTTTCGCATGCATTTTGTTTCACAAATTTTATTTCGAACAAACGCATACTATTCAAGTCAGACGTTCATCATTAGTTCACAACCGTGTTTAATTACTCTTGGATGCATCTTGCACTGATGAGGAAAAAAGTCCAAACACCAAGAAAAAATTATTTTAGAGTAATGAAACTTCGGCAATACATTTGTATATGTAACATATTAATTTTGATTAAAATTTCAACATCACAGGTTAATGTAAGTGCGAGAAAACCATTTCAAATGAGGTATGATGTTAAAAACTGGTGTAACCGTCAGAATTTTAAATGCAAGCATGCGTACAATATGTCGTACAAGTACAGTTTCTGGGATGGAATTGCATGCTTGTTGCTTTTGGTTGGTCAATATAAGGTTGTTTAATTCTGGTTGTGGGTGACGTTGTCGTTGCCGCCCAAAGATGTCCCATTCGTGCTCAATTGGAGAAATATCTGGTGACCTAGCAGGCCAAGGTAACACGTGATGTTCTACAGAGAATGTTGGATTAAAACAGGGTATGAGAGCACATGTTATCCTTGTTGGAAAACACTCCTTCAATGATGTTTATAAATGGCAGTGCAACAGTTTGAATTACCAGACTGACGTACAAGTTTGAGTCAGGGTGTATGAATTAACCTAGGGAGTGCTCCTGCAGTAAAAGAAAATTGTACGCGCCTCTAGGTGCAGGCCCAGCGTAAATAGGCCGCCGAAAGGTTGTTTGCAGGCGCGGCCTTTTTTCTAATCAATATACAGCCATAGAGGAGGGCAAGTACAGCTTGGGGCCCAAAGCCTGACTTTGCAGAGAGGGGGGCTAATATTCTCCATTACACCACTGCATTACTGGCACCAACATAGAAATAGCTTTACTAGCAACATAGAAGCAGACACCATAACGACCATGATTGGGAATACCATACTCCAGAGAATAAATGCTTCTAGCAAATCAGTGCAATAAGTTAGGTTCGAATTGTTAAAAGAATCAAGTCTTCTAAAATCTCTAGAAAATTATATCCAAAATTTCAGAAAGGAATTTGAAAAAATGGAACAAGAAGCAACTGATTTATCGGGTCTCTCGTTTGAAGAATCGAAGACTACACTTGAGCTCTTCAATCACACTTCCACACCCCGTCAAAGGTGGCATACGTGGAATGCGTCAACGTCATAATCATTATTGAATTCTAAAAACCATTTACAAGTTTCATAGAGACCGTTACCCGTAGATAAACACTACTACATTGATATTTATGAGCTCATAATTACAAAATAAATTGTGTATTTTCAGAGATATCACGAATCTAATATTTATTCCAACGCCATTTATTAGTTTATGCGGGATATTGAACAATACATTTCCATTGCCATCTTGTGACCAATTGCGGCACTTAGAAACACAAGAGATGAATATCACAATTTCGAACATCGTTAAGGGATGAGGACGACACTCGAGCTGCCCCTCACACTCATGGGATGACTTTACTACATATTTAACATGCATCAGATTATCTACACGGTGCATCTTCATTGACACCAGAACTCGACAAGGATGGTGGCTTCCACTTCTCCGTCGCCGAGTGGTCAAGGTATCGGATCGTAGCTGGCCTTGTCACGCGAGTTCGAGCCCAGTACCACTAAAGACTCGCCGTGTAGGGGAGGATGCACGTTAAATCTGTCGCGAGCTCAGACTTCCTCCCGTTGGTGTGGTAATTAGGAGAGGGGGTGCCAGCTCAGGTGTCGTCCACGTCACTTGACCATGGTTCAAAATGACGTGGTCCATCGCCAAAAGGCCCTCGTGTAGCTGAACAGTGCGACGTTAATATCCACTCCACTTCTCGGTCTGTTGTTGTTTCTAATGCCACCTGATCGGTAAAGGCCAGATCAAGGTCCACGAAATTCATCATGGTAAAGGGCTAAGTGACGTTTGTCGTTTAGCTCGATTTCATCCCAATTTTGAGGCAGAACACTCTGGCGGTGGTCAGGGGCCTCACACCTCTCTTTCCCTTATACCAACCTCATGAGAAGACTAGCGGCTCGATGGCTGTTTAAGTACCCCCATGCCCCTCAAAGGCACTATACATTTACAAACATCCATGTCATTTCCGGGATTCGAACCCAGGCCCAGTGGCACAGCAGTCAGCGTTTCTAGCCACCATACCGGATGGACGACACTTCGTCTTATAGTACCCATCAGAAGGCAAACATAGTGTATCCATTCCACAGAAACCAATTATCGACGCCAGTAGCGGTAATACACGTTTCGAACATCATCAGAAATATTTTTAAGCCTCTGCGCGAGTAAAAATGCGAAATAATTTAGCTAAAAACTCGTCAGTGAAGAAACTATTTCGAGAATCTGATTAAGTGACGATAAAGAAATGGGAAGACTCCGGAAGAATTGATAGCCCATCTTTTGTAACGGCCGTGAATGTTGAGTAGTCAACAATGTATCTAAAAGCGCTTTTTCACCAAATTTAATCAAGCCATTGACTGGCGCAAGGAGAACGAGTGTCTGGTGAGTGGGAATCCAGATGTCAAGGTCGAACACAACTCCCAAAGGAGACGACCTTTTTTTTTTGAATTTATACTTCTTTTGGGGCGTTAGAAAAATAGGATAAGGGTAAAATTTTACAATGCGCGCGCACACCGTCACGGATGCGAAAATCCTTTGTCTGGAAATATACAGAGCGAGACAAATCATTCCCGCCTCCGAAATCTCAGAAAAATATCTCTCTTCACTTGCCTGAAGAAAGGGACACCTGTGTTTGAACTGAAAACCTCTCGATCTGCAGTCGAATGCTCTACCACTGAGCTATACACCCCGTGTCAGCGAGCCTTTGCTTTACGTTTCATTGGAACGGATGCGAAAATGCTTTGTCTAGAAATATGCAGAACGCGCGGGACAGACCATTCCCGCCTTCAACCCCCTCCCCATATTAATGGTCCTATTGTCCCTGTGCGGGGGTGTTTAAATTTATTTAAATCGTGAATATCTCAGGTTTGGCTGGTCCGATTGACTGAAAAGACTAGTTTCGTTCAATTCTGCTTGTGACCGCCTTTCGTACTTGGCCCAAGTTGACCTGCTAAAGACTTTTAGAAAGATTTTAATCTTGTTACTTATTCTTTAATCTTGTAATCAAAGAAGTATAACTTCTTACGTGCGTTCATAAGTACACACAAACTTTTTTTTTTCTTTCATTTCCATCCTATTTGAAACATGACTAGTCTGCCGGAATGCGTGGCTGCTTGTAGGGATCCTCTTAACAGCTCTGATCCTCGCATACAAAAAAAGAATACAATAACTAGTTGGAAGGGCTGCGTTGTGTTTTGAATGCATCTAGGTATGGAACACTGTTTCCAATCTTCCTGCAGAAACGTGACCTCTTTCCATGCAACCCTTCACCTCCAGGACTCTTCAAAATACGCGTATACAGTAGAACGTCGTTTATCCGGAACGTCAAATATGCGATCCAGTTTTTTTTTAATTTTTGGGTCAACTACAAATACTGTATATGAATATGTTTTCGAACAGTGCGATCTCAACAGTTGTTTCGCGTGAGGCCTAAAGTGAGGGGAAAACCCAAGGTCAGGGATATTTTGGGAATTATAGTTGTGCGATTTGGTAAACATCTGCGCGGAATATTAGTTTTGTTTCCAAGTGAGGGGGTGCTCTTTTGTCAAGTTGTGAACTGCTATGGTTTCAAATTCCAAACGGAAGTGCAGACGAAATATTGAACCGTCTCTCGAAGAGAAAACTGGAGCGTCTCTTGCACAGTTTTATAATGTTCGAAAGTCACCAATTTCTGACAAAAAAAAGCCGAGAAACTATTTTAAATTTTGCGTCAGAAAAAAAGGAAAACTGCTAACCCGTTTTCTGCGTTAGAGACAGTTCTGGAGTGGTACGAACAACGATCAGAGAGAGAGAGTGCTGTCTTACTCAACTACTGCTGATCAAGAAAATCAGAGACTTTGCAGCGAAAAAACGGTGTACAACGGTACAGCGAAAAATAGGTGATTATTTTCCACAATAAAGGTAAAATTGCGACATTTGGCATCTATTTTGCTTTTTCTTCCCGTTTCCCGCATGTGATGATTTTCAACATTCGTATAGTACCCGGTTTCATGTACTGCATGGATCGCATTCGGTTTCCGAACGGTGTCCGGCCCCAATTCATTCGGATAAAAGACGTTCTACTATAATTAAAAATTAATAATTGAAGATCGTGGCTTACAGAGATGTATTCAAGGGGAACCAATCATTCCAAGTGGCTCAGTTTCATTCACCCATCAAGAGCACCGAGTGGCGAAAGTCTTGTCAATCTGCGCAAAGCATCACCACTCGCTATTTTCTGTCTGCTGTGAATAAGTCTTTATTTCGATTTTATTTTTATTCATACTGCGTGGCACTGTAAATCTCCACAATAGAGGCACTATCTCTCGTTGGTGGGATGTGGAAGTGTGAGGTATCGGGTCAACTATCGAATTCATCGCATGAGCGAGATGGCTGCGATAGCCGAATGGTATCGGATCGGGGATGGCTTTGTCACGAGTTCGAGCCCAGTACCACTAGAGACCAGCCGTGTAGGGCAGCGATGCACGCTAAATCTGTAGAGAGCTCAAACGTCCTCCCGTTGGTGTGGTGTGGTAGTTAGGAGAGGGGTGTCAGCTCAGGTGTCGTCCACGTCACTTGAACATGGTTCAAAAGTACGTGGTCCGTCGCCAAAAGCCTTCGTGTAGCTGAACAGTGCGACGTTAATATTCACTCATGACGAGTTTCTTCGCCAATCGTCCTTGTTTCAATATTTTATTGTTTTATTTACGTCACGCTGGGAAATGACACGAGGGGAATGGGCCAAGTTTGCGATATCAACGTTATTTTAATTAAAAAAAATATTAGTGTGCCTCAGAATTTAAAGTTGAGGATTGAGCGGCGCGTCTGAATTGAAAACTGCTGATCTGATGGATGTTATGTGGTAGGGGATGAAGAGGGGACGAGGAGGTCCAGCTTTGCTTCTTTTGAGTCATGAGTTTATATTTGTACCACTGAAGATCTGCCGTGTAGAGGGACAGGGCACGTTTAATCTGTCTAAGCCCAAAATCCTCACGTAGGCGGGATGTGGTATTTAGGAGAGGGAAAATGCCAGCTCTGGTATCGTCCTCGTCACTTGACAAAGGTTCAAAATGACGAGGTCAGTCGCTAGTAGCTCTCGTGTATGTTTAAATGCGATGCTAACAAACAAACAATCAATACAAATTTATCGCGTTGCAAATTTCATTCCACGAGACGGATGGGTTGATTGTTTATGAATGTAGTATTTCGAGCGACCTACTTCGTTATTTTGGGCTATGGCTGAAGTGATGACATCTTTTAGAACAGTGATCCCCAACTCCCAGGCGCATACTGGTACCGGTCCGTGGATCAAATGGTACCAGGCGTCCCAAGGAATTATTTCCATTTTATTTACTACAGTATATTTTTGGGGGTTTGTGCGTCTTTCCATGGAAATCATTTTATGTTCATTTTTGGTATAACTGTATTTTATTCTGAAAGTATATTTAAAAAAATATAAAACTAAATTAAAACTATTAAATAAAAACAATCTAAAGCAGTGCTTCTCAAACTTTCAATACTGGCGCCCCCCTTTTCAATCATAATTTTTATCGCGCCCCCCCTTATACAGTAATTAATGTATTGAATACAATAATAATGCACTTTGACGCTAAAGCTACAAAACGATCTTAATTATAAACCGTACAAATTAGTAAGATAAGTATATTAAATTTTATATATGTAACTTTTAAGTAATATATATTTTAATTTTTTTCCCGAATTTTTAAATTGGAATAGATTGTAAAATGCGGTGGCTGCTTTCAAGACAAAATATAGATCTCAGCCAAATATACAAAATGTACTCAGAGTGTCAATTTCTAATCGTAAACCTTCCTTTGAAAAACTTTCCTCTGCAAGACAAGCCCATGGAAGTCGCTAATACTTATTAAACTTGCTCTTAATTTAGTATTACCGTAAAATCCGGCGTATAACGCGCACTTTTAACTCAAAAAACAAGATCGAAATTTAGGGGTGCGCGTTATACGCCGAGTATAAAAATGAGAGCTTTAAAAAAATGAGTATTAAAACAAATTTACCCTTATATATCGAAATACTGTTTATTTAAAAGAAATAACATACCTTATGAACTTTCATTGTTAGATAACATGAAAAGGCATTCTTTTTCGACCTTTTTAAGGCGAATAAATGTACACTGTTTCTTGTTACAATTAATTCATTCAGGCGATTTTCTAGGACCCAGTTCGCAACACTTTCTTCTAGAATAGGCCATTTCGTTACTCCTTTACTAAAAGCACATTTTTTCGTTGACATGTTAATTATTGTCATTTCATTTTTTTCCCCACTCCCTTATGAATCTTTCGCCACAATATCAAACATCCTTGTTGCAGCACGATTTCCATTTTCTTTTGCAAATTGAATCACTAAGATCTTGAAACCGGCATCGTGTTTTGCTTCGTTTACCAGGACCCATCTTTACTGCTCGCTGTTTGAAGTGAATTCAATATTATTATTCATAGTATTGAATATACTACAGGCAGCGAGGGTAATAAGTCTCAGGCTTGTTCTAATTTATTTCAAAATTAATCGTCCTCCTCGTACATCACATGAAACGGGAAAAAGGAATCAATGTTTATAGAAAAGCGTGGGAAAAATCCAGCCATGGCGCTGATTCGGTCTCCCCCCTCCCTTCTTGTGCTTAAGGGTTGTATAATTCTAGAAGTATACTATTTTTTCAAAAGAGAGTCTGGAATGATTCATCCAATAAATAATGACTTCAAAACATAAGAAAATTGCACACGTACATTTCAAATTTTTTCGTAAAAAAGGGGGTGCGCGTTATACGGCGAATATATCTAAAAATTAAAAATACAGCTTGAAAGTATAGGTGCGCGTTATACGCCGGATTTTGAGGTAATAAATTAGTTATAAAATACCTTGTGCAGAACTGATACATTAAAATTATACTGTCTGAAGTACCCGCTCTTCGAACGAGTTCATTTTTTAAAAAACTAAAACATTCTTAATAAATAGCTGAATTGTCAGAAGAGTAAACCCAAATGCGCGACAATTTTTACGAAAATGTAAAATGATATTTTATAATGAATGCTCATATTATAATTAGTTTTAAGCGAACAGTAATTTTAAGCCTCATGGAATTAGCATTTAGAATTAATGTTAAACAATGAAAAATAATATAAAATTCCAATGAAGAATAATAGTGTTATTTTTAATATTTAAAGCGAGAAAGCTTCAAAGTGTTTTATCCCGGGGTTCAAAGTGTTTTATCCACACACTCGATACTAGGGTTAATGGTCACACGGGGTGATTGAGTCACCCCAATCCTTTTTTTTTTTATAAATATTTTATTGTACACGATACAAATCGTGAATCCAGTGAATAATTTAATTAACAGAAAGTAAACTTACCTACTTTAAAGAAACTTTTCAATTTTTCTTTGGTAACAAATAAACAGTTTTGCCAGAACTTACGATTTTGTGATCTATGTGTCCTGCGCGACCACTTCCGGGTTAAAAGTTTATTCATTATGATCATACACTACTTACAACTTCCCTAAATGAGAAACAAACACATAAGAGAGGGGTCATAACTAACTGTACCAATAACTTAGAAGGTCAAACAGATTATAAGCAAAACCAGATTACAGCTATAATGTGCAGTATTTCAAAAATAATCACAGTGATGAATTTTTTATGTTCCTAAATTTTTTCGATTCTGGGTCTGGGATGCGTTTTTTCTCTGAAAGAGTAGTAAAAATCACTCATCATGAGATTACAGCAAATCAAATAAAAGTTTTTTTATTTGATTTTTTGGATCAAAGATGGCTAATTAGGTATTGAAGAAGTTTTTATTTTTGATATATATATATATATATATGACTTATATCGCCTATAAATTATATCAGAGTAAAAGTGCAATTTTTGTAATGTGTGAAAGTATTTTGTTTTAATTCATTCCAGAGTAAATTAATTATTTTTTAAATCTTTTATTTTCGATATGCTCACGCCCCCCCCAGGGGGGCGCGCCCCACAGTTTGAGAAACACTGATCTAAAGTATAAGCAATCCTCAACGGGCCGTGGTAAAATTATCAACCGTTGACCGGTCCACGGCGATACAAAGGTTGAGGAGCACTGTTTTAGAAGAAACAGGATTCGAATCCCAAGAGGCAAAAAGTAGCGAGTCTACAATAGGGATGGCGATTCTATCCGAAAAAGATCGATTTTTAAATCGATTCGAATCGTAACCTGATGAATCGATTCTCAAAAAAATCGATGTCTAAAGGATCGATTCCTAAAAAATCGATTTTTTCTCAAGTCTGCATTTACAATGTAAATATAAATCCATTTTATGAAAAACAAGAAAGATGCCATAATAAACGATCTCATATCAGAAAAATCAAGGAATTTTTTAGTTCAGGATATTCGACAATTACAATTATTTTTATAACCATATCAAAGTGTAAGGTATTTATTTTCTAAATGTGTATTTGTTACAAAAAAAAGTTTGGAAAATAGATAATATAGCCAATGCTTAATATATAAGCTTTTTAATAACAACAGTCAGTCAAGTCTACAGGGATCCAAGCGGTTCCGGTCATCACTTGCGATGTTGCCGGCAATGGAAAAAAGGTTCTCACAAGGAGCAGATGGTCCCATGATAACTCTTATACATCATGGCTATTAAGTGAACGTAATGGTAGAGTTTTTATGTCCTTGCAGTAAAGTATAGGATCATACTTAAGGTGCACAACTGCCTGCGATAAATAGTATTTAAATTCTTCGTTTTTTTATGGTTTTTACCAAAACGGAAAAAAATCGAATGCCGATTTTCTACGATGAAATATCGATTTAAAAAATCGGTTTTTTGATTAATTGATCTCAGATCGCCATCCCTACTCTACAAAGCGTCTGTTGAAAAAATAAGAATGATTTATCAGCAATCTTTCACACGGCCTCGTACATTTGTGGATACGAATATATGCGTGGGATCTGCATAAGATAAGAAATAATTTCAACTGCGATCCAACTTTTTTTAAGAGTAGAGAATAAGGTTTGTAAATATACTAAGCACGACTCTCTCTGCTGTGGGATACTTTTATTTACCTGCATTTTTTTTTCTTTGAAAAATCAGAGATAATTCTATGAGACTAATTCACGCGCGTGAAACTGATAAATATTTATATTGTTTTTCATCACGTAGAGTGAATTTATCTTTTTTTCTGTTTAATCCAGTGTCACCGAGTTGTTCGCAGTAGTTTTAAAAATTTATTTCGGTTTTATTATTTTAATTTTTCAATATCAGTGATAGGCTCATAAATTCTCGCTTTTTGGAAGGGGACAATGAGAAGAGTAGGGTGCGTTGAGTCAGAAGAATAAATTTCACCGTCGTGGAGCGTCCAACGACTAAGTTGAATAACTTTTCTTTCTTAGTGTTATTCTTAATAATAAAAAACATTTGGAACTAGTTCGATATCACGGGACACGCGCCAAGTTGTTTTTTATGTTAGCCAAGGGGGGCGATAGCATTACAATAGGGTTACCTTGATATTTTTGCAGTTTTTGGAATATTGCAAGTACTTTTTAATTGATATTCATTATTAATGTTAATACATATTATGCAATTATTTTATTAATAATATAATATAAAAATACAATTATTATTATATGTAATAATCATATAATTTTCATTATTTATAATAATTGTTTTTTTATTATATTTATTTATAAATATTATTACATATTATGTTATTTATTTATAATTATTACCTTATGAATCATTTTTATATTACAATACGATGATTTTAATCTTTTTATAATTGCTGTATTAAGTTATATTATATGATTATTATTATATATAATAATTATTATTAAATCATACTTTATGAATATTATATATAATTACTACAAAATTATATAAGAATATTATTATGTACTGCATAATATTATTAGTAGGGGAGACCGGGGCAAGCTGACGAATGTCTTAATTTTTCCGTTTTCCGCTAGGTAGCAAGATCAACTAAGCACTACTAGCTCTCTTACTGGCCGTTCGTTAAAAAATAGTATAGAGCAGTGTTCCGCAACCCCCGGGCCGCGGATCAAATGGTGCCGGGCTGCCAAAAGAACATTAAACTATTACCATTGTATTTTAAGTGCTGCATTTCTCTCGGATTTGCGCAACTTTCCACAGAAATCACTTTATATTCTACGTTAAATGCCTTTTATTCATTTTTGGTGCAACTATATTTTATTCTGAAGGCATATTTAAATGTAACTAAATTAAAATTGTTAAATGAAAACAATCTTAAAATATAAACAATCAACGTGTCCCACCCTCAGCGGGCCGCGGTAAAATTATCAAACGTTGACCGGTCCGAGGCGATAAAAAGGTTGAGGAGAGCACTGGTATAGAGAAGCTTAAATCGCCATTTTTGTGTTAGTTGTAAAGCTTTGATTGTTTACCGCTGCCCCGATATAACTTTTATGCATGTGTAAATAAGCTCTGCTAGAGATACAAGCAAGATATATCATTTATCTTTCATATTTGTAACTTAGTTTAAATACTACATATTACCACGAATAAATATCAATTAATTGACTTCCTTCATGGAAATGGAAATTAATATTTTTAAATAGGCAGTCCGAGCTCGTCATCTTGCCCCGTGTTTCGGAATTTATTAAACTAACTATGTTGTATGTTCTATTAAATCCTGTAACACTTGTTTGTCTGTGTTTTTGTCCGCTCGACCTTGCGCGTCTATCTCTTCTGAGGCTAAGGGGTGCATTGGATCGGGGGATGTGTCGTTCGAAAGGGGGCGACCACAGGAAGACATTTTTGGCATCCGCTAACAACTTTATGATCACTTATCCAGGACAAACTATCATAGACAAAAATATCGATGAGCGCTTGAGCACCCCTTACTTCAGAGCAGCCAGCAGCAGTTGAAAATGCGGTTAAAGGGTTTAAAAAATGTGGGATTGAGACTCATAATCCTCTTGTGTTTAGCAAACATGACTTTGCTGCTTCAAAAGCTACTGACCATGATGTTGTTGGCGATGAAATTGAGAATAATAGTGCTAATCCTCAGACCCTGGTAGTAGAAAACCAACATATAAATCCTCCAGAAGAACCAGAACATATGGCAAATGCTGATTACGATGCACTAAAGAAGCCTGATAGTATTTTTTTAAATTTTTTTTTTATTTCAAACCATTGCCTAAACCACCCAATTCGCAGCGCCGCCCATATAAAAAGCAAAAAAAGTGAGCTCAAGCATTGTTACAAGCACACCCATCAAAGAAATGTTAGAACAAAGGGAAAAGCAGAAGGAAGAACAGAAACTTTAAAAAAACAGAGAAGAGAAGCCCGTGAATCTAAAAAGAGAGTAAAAACACTCAAACTAAGTTCCCGTAGGCCTAAGTCTATAAATTCCAAGCCAAACAGTCCAGTTGCATCAACTTCAAAGGATGGTGTTATAAGATGTCCTGCTTGTGAAGAGGAATATTTTGACCCTTCAACGGAAGAAATGGATCCAGTGCTGTAAATGCCAAGAGTGGTTGCACGAGGAAAGTTCCAATTATGAAAATGGCATTTTTATTTGTGACTATTGTTAGCTGCACAACTAAACACTTCAACGTTACGTTACAATGTATTATGCTTAGTTTGATACTTTGTAAGATGTAAAAACCCAGTAATCATTTGTTATACCATGAAACATATTCAAAAGATAAAATATGTTCAACCTTTCTCAGTGTTGTCATCTTGCCCCAGTACTGGGGCAAGATGACAATTTGTTAAGGTTCTGTAAAAATAAAATTATCCTTTGTTTTTTTTATTTGAAAAATTAAATGGAAATGTATTTAATACTACAAAGGACTGCTCTAACACTTCATGTAAAAGTATAAGTTTTTTTTATCCTTAAAAACAAATTAATAAACAGCAAAAACTGTTAACATCGTCATCTTGCCCCGATCTCCCTTACATATAACTTTTTATTAAATTATATAGTAATTCATTATTTATTGATTGTTCTTGGTTATTCTCAATCTCTTCCTATATTCATTTTTTGAAATATATTTCAATGTATTTCAAAACAATTTTTAAAATTATTTCCTGACGATTTGGCGTCATGCCCCGTGATATCAAACAAGCACCAAACATTTTAATAAAAACCTACTAAATACAGCCGAACCTCAAAATTGCGAATTTTTCTATAGAGTGATCTTTTTCCTGGAACCTTGAACATTTCACGATTTTCTTCGTAAAATAACCTCTCTATAGCGAAATGCATTTTCTATGTAACGAACTTTTTCTTTCATGATTCAATTTTGTTCTCCCTTTTTTTAAAGTATTTCTGAAAAAATTTCAAGTTATTGTCTCTTTAACACATTTTACGGTGATCATAAATCTTGAAAACTTATTTTATAAGATCTTAACTCGCCGAGAGCAATAGAGTTCTGGACGTTTCATCCAAGAAGTGAAACCTTCAACCCCCATTGCCCAGTTTACTAGAAACATCTTCTATATCCTCTTTCACTCTCAGTGGAGATGTCCCGTGCCCCCGTGTTTTAATTATAAAATAATGTACGTTTAATATTACTTGTTTGCTTTAAATTGTAAAATTTCCTTAAAATTCATTAAGTTTAGTATAATTTCTTAATCTACACTATTAAAATCCGAAGGTAAACAAACGTATCTATGAATCTATGATGCCCAATTTTCTCACGGTCGACGCAGAAACTCGCCGAAGGTACCAAAATTTCGGGAATGTTCCGAGGAATCCGTTGTGACCATTTGTATTCCGATATTCCAATTAGTTAAAAAGATATTAATTAAAAACCTTAAAACACATTATTAGTACCATTTCTCACCGCCAGGTGAAAATTCGGAACTTTTTTTTTTCAGACTTTTTTAAAACGTGATCTAATTTTTTTCATGAGACTCACACAAAAAAATAATTACAGATTCGGAAAGATCATTTATTTCTCCACGATATACTTTAATTTATTTTACAAAATAATTATATTTTGGATTTTTTATGATTTTTTTAAAATGAGTCGAAATCGGTTCCTTTTTTTGAATACGAATTCTAAA
>BMAV01027090.1:99108-187359 GCA_019973955.1 Trichonephila inaurata madagascariensis | reverse complement strand
TCGAAATCGGTTCCTTTTTTTTGAATACGAATTCTAAATTGTTCCGCTTGCACTTTCTTTCACGTTAATGAAAAAAATATTTTACACTAAAAAAGTTCATGCTTTTCTGTTTTAGAATCAGTCATTTAAAAAATTTAATGTCAAAAACTGTTTTTTCTTACGATTTTTCAAAAAATACTCAAAATTTTATTTAAATACTTAATAACTTCTTTATTTATAAAAATAATCTCACGAAACTTTTTTTCCGTGTGTAGAACGATATTATACGTAATCTGTACAAAGATTCATAAAATATCTTAAAAATTGCGGTTTTTTTAAAAAAGCGTTGTTTTTTTCTCTCCCCCTTTTGCGAGAAATATGTAAGCATTACTTTTTTTAAAGTTTTTTGCTTAAAAATTACCGTTGTTTGCAATCGATATATGAAGTTTGAAAGCATTAATTTAAAAATGTGAAGCCCGCAAAAAAAAATTTAAATTTAACAAATAACGCAATGCGTAAATGAACAAATCTCCCTCTATTTTTAAAGGTAAATTCAATGCCTTTTTCCGTAGGAACCTATGGCGTGGTTGTTTAAGGCGCTTCTTTATAAAACGGTAGTCTCTAGGTTCGAAACTGAAAAGGATGTTATTTCGCATTGCGTTATCTGTTAAAGTTTAACTTTTTTTTCGGGCTTCCTTTTTAAGTTAATGGCTTGAAACTTCATATGTCGATTGCAAGAAACGGTCATTTTTAAACAAAAAATGTAACAAAAATAATTCTTAAATATTTCTCGCAAAAAGGGAAGAAAACGAAAACAGAATTTTTTTTTTCAAAAACCGTAATTTTAAATCTGTACAAAGATTGAAAAAATTACTTAAAAATTACGGGTTTTTTTTTAAAAAAAAAATTGTGTTTTTCGTTTTCTTCTCTTTTTGCGAGAAATATTTAAGCATTATTTTTGTTACATTTTTTGTTAAAAATTACCGCTGTTTACAATCGATATACGAAGTTTGAAAGCATTAACTTAAAAATGAAGCCCGAAAATTATTTTTTAACTTTAACAAATAACGCAATGAGAAATTGAAAAAATCTTCCTTTATTTTAGAGGTATTTTCACTGCTCTCACGGAAGGAACCGACAGTGCGTTTGTTAAACCCACTGCTTTATAAAACGGTAGGTCCGAGGTTCGAAACTGAAGAGAAGAGATGTCCAATTTTGCATTGCGCTATTTGTTAGAGTTTAAAATTCTTTTAGTGGAATGAAAAAGGTTAAAATTAAAATAAAATATCAAAATGTTTTCATCAGATTGTTTTTTTTAATGTTTTTTTCACAGTATATATATATATATATATATATATATATATATATATCCGGGATTTAGCGACTTCGTTATATAGGTCCTATTGTATATGCCTTATTTTTGTGGATATTAGAATCTTCCATAGACACTATCGCAGGAGTTTAAAAAAAAATAACTGATGTATGAAAAATACTTCATATTTCAAGACAGACTTACAAATTATTGCTTTGATTCTAACTTGGGATTGAAAACTTATTTTATTTCTACAAACATGAATTTTTATACTGGTACTAGCGGTCCCGACAGACGTTGACCTGTACACGCGTCTTAAATTCAAAAATTACAAACTTTTTTTGAATAAGTTGTAACAAAATCTGGACCACTTTGATGAAATTTTTTATAAAGAAAGTTATTACAATACCTGACATCATCACATGTACAGTTACCACAATTCGACCTATCGATTGCGAGTGAGTATGCATTTACTATGAACTAAGTTGATTATAGAACCTATTCTGAATAGAAACTTAAATTTGTTTTGATTAAAGGGTAAAAAAGATAAAACTCGAGCTATTTTCATAACAGGTATATTTTTTTAATGCACAAAAAATAAATTTATCGTAATGCCATTGAATGTACAATGTTTTCGGTTAATCCTTGAGAAGTGTAAGCAAACAAATGCAAAGGTTCACCAAACCTCGGACATGCAACATATAATTGGCCGGGCGAAAAACAAGGCTTTTCTAAATCTAAGCCACAAATTGTGACTTATTAATGATCATAGCAAATACCAAGCGAATTGGAAATTGCAAACATTTGAATGGGTAGGTGAGTCTGAATGAATCATTGGGGGATCTGTAGTAGAAGTACAACTTCACTTTGAAGTTTGCCGCTGAAAATAGTGGCCTCTTGCCCATGTTTTTTTATGAACAATCGCGTGCCCTTACATAATTGTGGCGCATATATTTAAATAATTGCGGTATCGGACCGAATTGTGAATCTAAATCATATCTACTTGAACCCACACAAAAAATATATTCCAAATTGGTCCAGCCGTTTAGGAGGAGTTCAGTCACATACACACGCACAGAAGAATTACATATGTAAAGATTATTTGAAAAGATATTAATTAAAAACGCTAAAAAGTATGATTCCTCTGCATTTTTGTAACAATAAAGACCCAGTTTGGCTGCAAATCGATTTTCGAGATGTCCCATAGTCATTTTTATAACAATAACGTTGTTACAACAATGCAGGTGAATATTGATTTGAATATTTTTAAAGTTTTTAATTAATATCTTTTTAACTAATTGCGATATCGCACCGAATTGTGAATCTGAACCATTCTCGAATCCACTTGAATCCACACAAAAAATTTCATCAAAATCGGTCCAGCCGCTTAGGAGGAGTTCAGTCACATACACACGCACTGAAGGTTTTTATATATAAAGATGAAGGGGAAAAATTTTTCTAAATATACTTTAAAATAAACGAAATTTTCTTTCTTTTAAAAATTTCTCAGTCAGTTCGTACATGATTGATGTGATGTTGCTTTCTTGGTAAGTTCACCAAATAAGCGGAAAATAATTTGTATGACTCTCGGAGGGAAATATATTGATGAACTGACAATTTAAGATAAGAGAAAAGTTGAGTAGTTTCAGAACACACCCAAAAATGTTTCATTAAAATTTCTGCCGAAACAGTTTGTGTTTAATTTCTATCTCTAAAGAATGAGAGAGAAGCCATTAGCAATTCTTAATTGTCGAATTTAAAAAAAAATAAATAAATAAAGCATTTTTGAAGAGGTTAAAAATGAGTTTCGAATATTCGTTTGTGGCTGCAGTAGCCTAATGGTTATGGTCAGGAACTCGTGGCCAAAGTGTCACAGGTTAGAGTCCTTGTGTCATTGAATACCTGCTGTGTAGGTGGGAGGGGAGATGCACATTAAGTTCGTCGAAGCTCTATGTTCTCCTGCAGGTGTAATATGGAAGATAGGAGAGTGGGGTGTTAGCTTAAGTGTCGTCCTCGTCACCTGCCCGTCGCCAATAGTTCTCCTGTTGCTTTACAGTGCGACGTGAATGTAATTCTCACTTCCCAATATTCTTTTAGTGAATTCCAGGGGCGTGGTTATCCCCGTATCAATGATACGGGCACCCAAGCTACAAGGGCCCCAACTTCAGTTCGCTAATAGGGCTCTCATATCTAAAACAGGGCCCCGAAGCATTTTTGATACAGGGCCCACTCAGAACTAGCTTCGACAGTGGTGAATTCGAAAATATTTCGAAGAACCCACCTAATTGTTTAAACAATTGGAGGGGAAAAAAGGGCAAGCAAATTTATTTTGAATATAATTATTGCAACAATAAAACGGGAAATAATCCTTTTTCAGTCCCACACACACAGTCATTTCATTTTTATAATTCTTTTCATTTTACTTTCTGATGCTAACAGAGCTTTCTTTGGATGAAAATTTAAACTTTAACTTACTTTTTTTTTTTCGTTTCAATGCTTACCGCATTTTATGTCGAATTATTATAAATGAACGAATTTTCCAAAAATAAAAAATATCCCAGTTACTTTTCTTGTAATCGGTTACCTAGCACATTTGTAATAGGCGTTTTTAATATTTTTTTTCCGTAATAAGAGAGAAACCTATAAAATATTCCAATAATCTTAAAAAAAATTTTGTCTCTACAGTCAGGAAAATTGACGGCTTCTTTGTCCCTTGATTTCAAAATTGACAAATACAGTATTGTTAAGAAACGTCAGTCACACATATAATGTTTCAAATCGAATAGATTCAAAGGATTACTATTTTTCACTGGTAGGAATACCTCTTTTATTTTCAATTTTTATTTAGCTCTACAACAGGGATCCACAAGGAAAAGCAAATTTTATTTCGAGGGTCCATTCTATGAAGTGAGGGATTCCCCATCGAACATGATTCAAAATAATAATTATCAATCAATAATTAATGGGATGAATATGTTGAGAAATGGAAGGAACAGTTAAACATGGCAGTTTCCCAATTGAGGAAAAATGATTCGAATTAATTACAATTCTTTTTCTTACTTGAATTTCTCACATAAAAATGGCTTGATAAAAAATAACTGCTTAATTTTTGTCAAATTTTGCTTTAATTCATTGCGAATTAAAAAAAAAACTTAATCACTTATATAACTCAATTTTTGAAAAGTTAATTATGGATGAAAGTGACATTTGAGTACAGATCAGGTATACTTCACTGGTAGCTAAAACAAAAGCACCCGAGTGGCTATCCTTCTTTGAAAATGCTTGTATTCGCTAAATACATTTGAGCTTCCAAATGCAAGACAGCAAAGTTGCATTTGTGAAGTGTAATGGAACAAAAATGTTTTAGAGAAAGAAAGATTACAGTGAAAGATGTTTTGCCCACCTGCGAGTCATTGTTTTGCGGCAGTGCATGCCGTTTGTTCCGAAAAAAAGATCAAAACAAGCACGGGGAGATCAGCTGATCCATTTGGCTGGCTGCCATGGAAAGTTCCAGCGCACGACGGCGGCCGAAAGGGGATTTCCTGGTCACTTTGGAGAGAGAAGTGATCACATTTCAAGGAAATGTTGCTTTATGAAACTCGCGGCTGCTGTGAAGATAAGAATTCTTTTTTTAGGTTCCCGCGTGCAACCTGCCTTCTAGAGTTTCAGTGAATGTTATTTTTATGGGTTTTCGCGTTTCCACTTTTTTACCTCGGAGTCGGTTTTATTTCTTAGGTTGCAATATCATACAGCTTAAAACACGAAAATGGTCATACAGTCGGACCTCTATATAACGAAGTCGCTAAATCCCGGAAAAAAGTTCGATATATGGAAAATTCGTTATATTGAGGGTCATCTTTTAATATGCTTTATAAACCACATAAAACAAATTCATGAACACTATATATTAAAATAGTAATTATTCACACCTTTTTTTAAAAAATTAATATATGTTTATTTTACATACCTTACCCATCAAAAAAGAAAGAAAGAAAAACTGCAAGGAAAGCAAGGAAAAAAAAAAGTCGAAGAATTCACTGTATTTTCAATATTAAGAAAATAATTTTATACAAAAATTAATGAATTTTAAGGACATTTTATAATTTAAAGCAAACAAGTAATATTAAACATACCTTATTTTATAATTAGAACACGGAGCAACTCCACTGAAGGTGAAAGGGGTCATCGAAAATGTTTCTAGTGAACTGGGGAATGGGGGTTAAAGGTTGCACTTCTTGGATGAAACGTGCAGAACTCTATTTCTCTCGACGAGTTAGGATCTAATAAAACCAGTTAAAGATTTATGAACACCATAAAATGTATTAAAGAGAGAATAACTTGAAATGTGATCAGATATACTTGAAAAATAGGGAGGAAAAAATTTGAATCCCGAAAGAAAAAGTTCGTTATATTGAAAATGCACTTCGCTATAGAGAGGCTATTTGACGAAGAAATTAGTGAAATGTTCCAGGAAAAAGTTCACAATCTAGAGGTTCGACTGTATCTATCTCTATTCAAGCCTGTGCATAAGTTTGGGCCCTAAACCTGACTTTACAGAGGGCCCTTAATATTCTTCGTTACTCCTCTGACAACACCAAATGAATAATTTTAAGAACCCCGCCCACCTTTTGCGTATTTTATTGTATCCGAATGTTTACAATAATCTCGATTTAAGAAGTACAAAAACAAAATGTTCACGTTGCTTCCGGAAATTCTGGACCCTACGGTCACGAGCCCGTGGTCAGCGTTCTATCTGCTAAATCGTTGGTTCGAGTTCTTAATTTCACTACAGACTCGTCGTATGCATGTTAATGAAATAGCTTTCTGTTCTTACATTGTCCTGGAACATGATTTTGGGAGAGTTGGACCCAGCTCGAGTGGTGACCGACTGGTCAGAGTCATAAACTTGTGGCTGGCTTGATTTCCGTCGAATCATTGATTCGAATCTTGGAATTTCTAAAGACAAGCCGAATACGAAGCTGATACGTGATAAGTCTGTCTAACCTCAAAACTCTCACGTGGAAGTTTGGGGAGAGAGTGGTGGCAACTTGGGTGTCATCTCTTTCTTTTGGTTAAAAAAATGTCGAGGTTTTCTCCAATAATTCTTTGTGACAGCGGTTATTTAATGGTTAGGGTCACGGACTCGTAAGCGGCGTGTCATGAGTTCGAGCCTTAATGCTATTAAAGACCCACCATGTAGAGGGGCTGATGCACGTTAGATCTGTCATGATTCAAAGTCCTTCCTCGTTGGAGTAGTTTCGAAAGAGGGGAGTGGCAGCTCAGGTATCGTCCTCGTCACTTGACCGAGGTTCAAATTAAGAGGCCCATCGCCAATAGCCTTCATGTTGTTTTATATAGTGTAACGAAAAAAAAAAACACTCACACACACTCAACCAATAGCCTTTCAAGATGTAGTGTTAAAAAAGAATCAATCACACACATGTTCCCGTTTTCAAATAAAATAAAGGAGCAACAGGTTTTGTCAAATTGGGTCCGTTTTGTCGTTTCAAAGCCTTCACCTTCGACCGAAAATTTAAGAATCGATATTTTACCTTTAAATTTTGTAGTAAAAAATTCTTGCGAAATGCTATTTAAAGCAAATAGATAGTAAAAAAAATAATGAGGAGTCAATTATATAACGATAAATACATAATTATTCCGAAGTAATTCTGAGTGTCACACAAATGTTGATAATTAAAGTTCAGCCACAAAGCATTTCAAAAACATATCATGAAAAATAAAAGAACTTACATTTTGTTTTTTCAACGGAAATGTTAAACATTTAAAAATAATAATTTGGGAAATCATAAAATATATTGTACATAAAAATAGAGAGAGAGAAGCTTTAGATTGAGTAATAGTTTGTTGACATTGCACTTTTTCCAGTTGCTGAAGGATTATTGGCGACGAATTTGACAACTTTGAGCCAAGGTCAGCTGATGAGGACGACACATCTCAGCTTCACACTACGTCACCTTAAGGACTTTGAGCCAGGACAGATTTTGGACGTCCATCAGCCCTCCCCGCGTGCTGAATCATAACCCCTCGGTGCATGGGACCACTTTAAAAACGTTAGATGACCACGTCTCAATCCAACTCAAATTCAAAACAGTGCATAAATTTTTACATTTATTTCAAACGGAGTATCTTTCGCTTCAAAAATGGTAAAAATAAGCGTTTTCAGTCTTGGCAGATGCTCTCCACCTTGTTGTTTTGCCTTTCTTCTATGGCAGTCAATTCTAGTTATGTAGGGCTTAAATTTATAGAGAGTTTGTTTAAAATGTAAGCAACACAATTCAGGTTTTTCAATTTAATTTTTCCTTTAAGGTATCCGACTACGTTCGGAACCGTGATTTTAAAAAAGCGCATAAATGGATAATTTTAACGATATTTAGTGTCCCTTAGATTAGAATACATGTATAAAATTGTTTTAAGGACATTTTGATAAAAAAAATTATTTAAATACAATATTTTGGCAAAAAATTAACTTAGAACAACCTTTTTTCAAAATGGTCTCCTTTTGTGAAAAATGCTTCTATTATAATAATATTTTGCCTGTATATAGCTCAGACCTCTGTACAGAGGCTCAACTATGAATTTTGAAAAATTCACATTATTTTCAGAGTTACAACCCATTGAAATATAATTATCGGCGTTTTCTTCTTAAAATTTCTCCTCTCTGTTGTCGTAAAACATGGAGAAACCCACTTCTAAGTTATATATTTCAAACATTCTAGTTGAGCCTCTGTACAGAGATCTGAGCTATAGACAGGCAAAATATTATTATATTAGAAGCATTTTTCACAAAAGGAGAATATTTTGAAAATGGGTCATTCTATGTTCATTTTTTGTCAAAATATTGTACTTAAATAATTTTTTATTGTAATACTATTCTTAAAACAATTTTATATACATTTTCTAATCTAAGTGATACTAAATATCATAAATATTATCCATTTACATGCTTTTGCAAAATCACGGTTCCGAACATAGTTGGATACTTTAATGAAACGTCATTTACTAAAAACGAATAATAATTAAAAGCCTTACTAGCTTTTAAACTTCTTTGAATGTTACATCTGGTCTTTCATGAGTGGGTGCATGTTTTATATACAACGTCGTTAACATGTGGTTTTATTATGTTCCCCTTTAGACATTGTGAAAATTCTTAATACGTTAAAGATATTTTTGAAATTTATAGCCCTTCAATAACGTTACATGCAATTCTAATGATACCACAAACATCATAGAAACTACTCAGATATTAATCACAAAATTAGTAAATTTGGCAGTAAAAAACTTGACTTTTACAAAAGATGTGAGGACAATAGATGTAAAACATGTAAAATGATCAAATCATAGATAATTCTAAATTTACCTTCTGTAACACATTTAACTGTGTATACTTATTGACTTGTAAACTGTTCCAATTTAAATGTATTCTAATAAGATTAATATCAGATAGTATTTTAAATAGTATTAACTTCAAAACTTCAATAGTATTAAAAACGCACATAAAATAGAAATACGACACTTCAATGTACATGGTTTTGAAACTATTGCAATCAATATTATTAAAGTAGCCCCTGATATTAAAGAAAGATTATGTTGGAAAAATTACTATATTAAATATTGTAATGCAGTTCATCTTTATGAACTAAATGTCCAAGGAAAAAATATTCTAAATGCAACTAAACAAAATTCTCAAGATCATTATCACAATAATGAGATTAAAAAAAACTAATAAATCAAAAACTAAAGGTCTAGAACTAAAAGATTGTGTAGAAACAAAAATGTTCTTAAAAATAGTATGTTTTAGATATATGTAAAAGTTTTGAGAACGAAACACATAAATCATTTATGCTTGGACTAAATGTAAAACAAAATTATGTATTTCAAGAGAAATACTAAATGCAGCTGAATTAACAGATTGCCCCGCATTATATATTGTACACAAGACATTCACAAATAATTTATATTTCACAAACATTTAATATATGTAAATTTTAAAAAAAAACTATCGATCAAAACAATCGATTTTAAAGTCGAAGGAAGTCTAGACTTTGTTTCAAGTAGAGTAGGGATTAATCAATAATTCTGATATAAAATACCTGTAGCTATACTAAGGACCAGTGGCGTAACGTACACCCTCACAACCCCCGGAGCAAGAGTTCTACTTCTTGTAAAATCCAACTTAGGGGCCTGACATTGCAGGGGGGCCCTAATGTTCTCTGCTAAGGACTTCTTGCGAAGCAACAAATAAGGCATCGATTCACTCCTTTAATATTAAAGTCCTTTCAAATGTATCCCAATACAAAAAAAATAATTTGTTGCGGATTCAAGCTAAGGTCCGGGGGACTGAAATTTGTGGAAAACAGAATCTAATTGATTCGAGAAAAGGTCAAACTGACCATTGGTACCAAATTCCTGCAGAAGCTCTGCGCGTTCCTATAGCAATTTTAGTGCTTCAGAAGGGGCGAGTACTGTCATATTTCTTGAGTTGTTATAATTGCAATTTTTGGTTTAAATGTTCTTTACAAATATTGAGATGCTTAGTGTGTTTTCTTGTACGGGAACAATGTTATTTTGTTTCTAGAAAATCGCGTAAATACGAGTATTTTGTACAATTGTAGCTTAACCTTTATTGCGTTTCAAGTCTCTTGGCAAATTTTGATTACTTTAGAGCAGAGATGTCCAACCCAAATGGCCTTGCGGGCCACTCCGAGAAAACATAATCTCGCGGGACCCACCCAAAAAAATATGCACCTTTATATCAGATTTGGAAACAAAAAAACATTTATTGAGTAAAAATTTAAAACAGAATGAATTATTATTATTGTTTTCATTATTTTTCATGCATACAGACATAGATAATATAATAATGTTTATATAATATAATAATGCAATGATCAAATAATGCTTAAAATATTACAGTTGCTATTTTCTTGAAAATTAGTGTTCCTTTTTAATTGATCTTTCGTTACTCATTGTTGAAATTTGATAGTGCTGTCATTCGCAAACGATTAAATATACCTTTCCCTTTATCTTAACCGTCTTGAATATTTTTTTTTAAATTTTAAAAAACATCTCTGTCTGCCTCTTGAGCACTCCAAACAGAAAAGGAGGAGGAGAAATGAAAGTCGCACACACAGAGAATCATGTACCATCCATAGTAAAGGATATACATAGTGCAATTCGGAATTTATTAAAAAAGTAATTTATTATAGAAAAATCAAATGTAACTGTTCGATAAAATATAAAACTATTTTTATGACATTTCTATTATCAAAAAGGCTTTATTTTAAAACAAAAACAGGCAATACATTGTAGATATATATATATTTAACCTCAAATTAATTTCAAAATGAAAAAACTTTAAAAACCTGATATTTAAAAATTTTTAAAAAAGAGTCGTCGGGATTCCTGAGCCATCGACCTCGTCTGAAGTGCCAGTGGCCTATACTGATTAAGTCAACCCAGTTACTCTTGATATGGACAGTTGTAAATTTTCCTCAAAAATATTGAACGTGACAGTCTTTTTGTAGTCATAATTGACTCCAGAAGGGGGGGGGCGTTACATCGTCAATAAAAATAAATAAACCATAATCGTTTGGAGAAGTAGTATATGAACTACTCAACAACATTAAATGTAAATGTTTTTAATTTGTTCTATGAACAAAAGATTTTATTGGAATAAATGACGGCTTAGTTTGTTTCTTGGTGCCGTAAAATTAATATAAAAGTAATTTCAACACATAAAAGCTTTATTCTAAGTGCTTTCAATGCAATCTGATTTCATTTGAACTAACCTACTCTATTAATTGAATTTGGAATCACAGTTTTAAAAAGTTATAGGCCGTTATTTTGTTATAATTTTTAAGAAAACTAGTGTTACTATGGTAATATTACATCAACCTCATACAATTATTGATGAAGTGGTAACCGATTTTAGTAATTATGATGCGTGTATGTTTGTCGCAAACAAATCAATAGACTCCACTTTGAGCAGTGGTAAATTCTAAGTTTTATTTAGTAACTTGATCCATGCAGTTAATCGTAGCACTAAGATTGAAGATTTAAAGATCCTTGGTACACACTCAAAAGAAACAAGGAAAGAGTACACTGTCAGTTACAAATATTCTCTGAGAAATTTCTGTACAACATAATACAAGTTATTAAATCAGTAGTTTCATTTCATTTTACGTTTAAAATCTTTTGTATTTACAATGTACAAATACACTTCATATGTTGCCATATGAAAACATAAAAACAGTACACACAAATTCTGGATGTAATGGAAGACAAGTTCAAACAATGCACTTGAATTGAGAAAAGAAAAGAGACAGTTTTTTTCTTTTAAATAAATAGTATCAAAATGAAAAAACATTTCAAAAAGGAAAAACAAAAAATACAGTTAAAATACTTATTTAAATATTACTTTTGATAAGGCTACTTTGTGATTGCTATATTTATTTTCTATCGTTGTGTATTGATGGAGCACAGAGTAAACAAATTAAAATAACATTTTATTTCATTTCCAAATCTGATGTCATTATTTTATTAAAATGTCACATCATTTTTACAAGGGGGAGAATTCAGGATATTTAGTTTAATGTAAAAAAAATCCTACAAATTAAAAAATAGTACATGCATAGAAGAGTTTAGGCAATAATAATATCAAATAACAATTTAATTTAATTAGAATTCAAATATTAGTGCCTTTTTAATTGATATGAGGGAGGAAATAAACTGTTTCTAACAAAACTGTAAAATTTACTTTTATTTTTAATAGGATTTAATATTCAATTTGATTCTACTACTTCCAACAGGTGCATGTTCATTTTCTTAATTAATGCAAATAAAAAAGAAATGAAGTGAATTACATTTCTGGTTTTTATTAAACAAAATTTCTCAAGAGAGCAATCAAGAGAAGATATTTTAAAGGAATGGCTGTGAGCAAGATCATCTTATTTTGACCAACAAAATTCTTACTTGTTACAACATAAACTTAAAGAGAATTTTATCCAAGGACTTCGTTGATAACTGTACAGCTTTGTTGGTTTCCTTCTTTTCCGTTTTTTGTTATATCTCAAAATGCTTAAGGGTTTGCAAATACATTTATTTGAATACATAAAATTTATTTCAAGATAAATATACAGTTAGATGTTTAAAATGAAGAAAAACTATATGGTTTGGGAAATTAAAAATATCCTGCATCCACCCACGGATTAGCTTTGATCCTTATACAATTAGAGAAACTGTTAGTTAATGATATAACAGTGAATGAAGAATGTACGAAAGCTTATCATGAGTAATACAATTAAAATGAATCCACAAGATATTCTGGATTGACCAATAAGTGTTTTTAAACAAATAAAAAAAAGCAATATTTATTCTTATATGCAGTTAATGATTCCTTTATAAGCAGGAATACACCTACTTTTACTTCTCAAATGAACATCAAATCATTTTTTTCTTCCTAGAAACAAGAAAGACAATGTGTCCCTCAAAGATGTGGAAAAGTGTTTCAAAATGAGAACAATGTTTTGAAAACCGATCAGAATAGAGCATTTGAGCAGAATTACATTAAACATATTCATCAATTATATGCTCAATGCAGCAAAATAATGCTGTCACTCATTTAAAGACATGTAAAAAAATAAAATATTCCATATTTCCTAAAAATTTTAAAAAAAAAGGAGAAAATCAGGAGTGCTTTTGTAAAATGAGAATGACTTAAATTTAATGTAATCAAATTAAGGAAAAAAAATATGCAATAATGTTAGGTCACTCAGGTTCAGTACACAAGTACATTTTAATAACTGAATGATTCATTTGAATATTCTTCATTAATCAAGTTTATAAATAAGCAATAAAGTAAAAAATAAAATTATCATTTTCTTTTCTTTTTTTTTTTTTTGATTACATGAAATAAGACTGCAATTCCATTTCAAAGCTTTCTAACTGCACTAAAAGAATATACCTGATATTACTTTATTGCTCCTAGCACTTATTGGTCATCAGTTCGATTTTAACAGAAATCATGAAAATGTTATCTTAAACTTGTACTTAATTTATGATTGCTAATTTAAGACATACAATGCATAAAAAATGCTCATTGTTTCCTATTTAAGTAAAGAGATAATGTATTCACTCTATCAGTGTGCATCAAAATGATATGCACAAGATTATTGCTTTAGTCATTCGTTTCATTTTTTCAACTTGTAAAAAAAAAAGATTATTCTGCTACAAAAGAAACTTCTCATAAAACAATGCATTTACAATTAAATAATATTCTGGAACAAGAAGGAACACACTCAATTTCGAGCAACGCTAAAACCTCAAGACTATCTGTACAGGCATTCAAGAGAATAGAGAATTGACCACAAGACATTTTTAGAGCTACAAAACATTTCTTGCGAAATATAAAACGGGAAGATGAAATGCAAATGCTATATCACAGACAATAACAGCAAAGTGCATTGGACAGGACTTATTGCATTTTGACAACTTTTTCTAAATTTCAGACTGGCATTAGGGCACATTATTTATTCCAATGCAAGGGGAAAAAGTTATCAAAAGACTTTTTTAATTAAGTCCCAGTCGAGCATTTTATCGTATAAATAGTCTTAAGAGTCTAATATAAGTGATTTCAAAATTTCTTTAAAAGCCATACAGACTATTATGCATAAGTGGTGATATAATGTGTTTATTTACAGTTTATGCACTTAAGTGATTTTCGTAAATAAACTAACAAGAAAATTATGATGCATTTCATCTAAAGAGAAACTATTTGTAACTCTAGGCAACACAATATTATTCAAAAAATTTTTAACAAAATTTATGTAATTCTATTTAAAGCTTCAAAAACAGGAATTAAAACAAATAAAGAGCTTAGATGATACATTACATTTAAATACAGCAAGATAAACTAGAAACATAATTTTGAAAAAGCAAAAAAAAATTATAAAATGTGACATTTTTAGTAGAAAATCTTAATCTGATGGACAAAATTAAAGTTATAAAAATGATACAATATATTCAACACAAAAGGATATTCCCTACAAAAATTTCAATACAATAATATTTTTGAAAAAATACTCAGCTAATAATATATGAATTATAAAAAAAAAAAAAATGAACTAAGATGCAATTTTGCATTCTTCTCTTTCCTCTTTTTTTCATTAAAAGAATAATTTAGTTAAAACTGGTCAGGAACATAGTCAAGAATATTTAAAATATTTTTATTATAATAATAATCCCTTTCAATAATAGAACCTATTTAATGACAGCTTTTGTGCATGTTATTAATTATTAATGTTTTGGAATTTGCAATGATTTGTGTGTGTGTGTGCCTAAAACTTTTTTCAAAATGTATTATTCAACACACCCAAAATTTCTTTAAAATAAATCCCCAATATAAACATAAATATATAATATACAGCAGGGGCCGACAAATACTGGCCCATATGCTGTCTGTAGTTTTTTTTTACAGCTCGCCAAGACAGCCAATAATCAAATATCAGAGAGAAAATGTTCTCTATATTTGAGAAAAAGTTTTCCATATTTGGGTCAATATTAATTTTAAGCAAAGCTTCTTTTGCATGAAGATCAACAAGAGTAAATATAGACGCAAGTTGGTTGTGAAGAGAATTTCAACAAGCAACCTCACTCCTGATTTCAAAAAAATTGTAGAAAAGTGTGATTCTAAAATTAAATGTGCCACCAATTAACTGCCATAATTTTATTTAACTTATATTTATTGATTTTCAAAGTACCTTTTCTGAGATGCAAAATGAACTAATGAATCCAATCATCTTAAAAATGTGCAGCTCTATGGTATCCTCCATTTGAAAAAAAAAAGTTTCTGAAAAAAATTATCAGGTTAAAAAAAATGCTAACTCAATCTGCAATTTAAAGTATTTACTTCATTTTCCTCTGATGTCTCTATTGAATAATACCATCAGGTTAAGTTTAATCCAATCAAGAGAAGTACACAGAAACTTGTATATCTTTCATTTTCAATTATAAACAACCTTCAAAGGAATAGCTTTCAATCAGCATGGTAAAAAAAACTGAAAAATAAAGATTGAAATAAGTTTTTCAAGAAAATCAAAAACGAGTTTATGCGGCTTTGTTGTAAGCTTACTTTAATTAAATTAATAAAAATTCCTCTAACTTTTAAAATATAAAAATTTCTTTATTGCATTAAACCACTTTTTATTTAAAGATTTATATTATCAAATATTCTTTTAAAGCTTTGTAGAACATTAGCTGTATTAAAAAAAAATTCACCCTATTTACAAAATATAGAACAATTTTTAAGTATTTCTAAAATTTACATATTAAAAGAGAACTTTTAATTTATTTTTTATTCATCAAAAAAAGTATACAATAAAAGTGGAAAGAATAAATTGTATATATAAATGATCATTTCCCAAAACAGAACAGTGCTCCTTTAAAATAATCTGCAACAAAATTTGTCTCATTACAATGTAATATAAAAAAGCAAGCAAAAAAGGATGAAAATCTGTTTAATTTTTACTCATTTCAGGAGACCAGTACTATACTTTTTCTTGATTAGTATTATTATATGTTCAATGAAAACAATACAAAAGCCATTTAAAACACATTATAGTTTAATACATCTCCAACTTTGAAAGTGCAAGAAAATGAAATTAAAATGCAAGATTTACATATGTTTAGTCAATGGAAGTCAAAGGAGCAATATTTTAAACTGCAAAAAAATCAATGTCTTCAGTAACATTAAAGGCTATTTTTCTTTTCATGAGAAAAAAATATATGGCATGCAATAAATATGGAGAGTGGCAGTTCAGGTGTTATTCTCATCTCTTGACAAGAGTTACAAAATAACATAGTATGTTACCAATGGCTTTAGGGTCGTTAAAGGGGAATATCAATCTAAATTGATCAATTTTTTTAAAAAAGAGAAATTATTCAATAGTTTCTCTTTGAAAGAAATGGACAAACTGCATCAAGACACAAATGGAGAGAAGATAACACCATAAGTTTTCAATAGCTATTTGCAAGTCACACATGCATATATTTTACTTAAAAGTTAATTTATTGATGTTCTGAAAATTCCCCAAGAAAACCCAGATAAACAGCCACACACACACACAAAAAAACTCTTTCGCAGTTATAGAACAATTAGCTTCACAAGTTTATGTAACAGTAAAACACAATTTATTTACAATAACTTAATCATTTATAAAAAATATTTTAAAATATATCACTATGAAATAAAATATGAAGAGGAATTACAATTTTCTAATTTCAGTATTAAAATAATTTTAAATACAGTTAACATACATAAAACAATTCTTGTGCTGTTAAAACTCAAAATAATTGAAAAAACATTTCCTTAAAAATGAAAAATACATTTTCACGAGTTAAAATTAATATTTGTATGCAAATCCAAAAGAAGTGAATAATTAATTCATTTTACCAGTATTAAAACCTTTAAATATGTAAATGAACCTGTAATTGCCCCAATGCTCAGTATCTTGTTCAATTTTTGATATCTAATGAATTTTATTGCCTATGATTCTAAGCTGCGCTCAATTTTCAGAAGCATTAACATTGGGAAAAAAACTGTGGCTTAGACTTAAATAAATACAATAACTGAACCACAAATTAATACAATATATAAAATTTTACAAAGGAAAAAGAATGGAAAATAATAAAAGAAAAGCTTTGATTTTTCCCCCCTTTCAAAATAGTTCAAATTGAAGACCTTTGAGAACAATATTTTTTTATGATTAAAATTCGACATATCCTATTCTTTTCTGGGAGATGGTGAGATAATTAATTCACACAATGGAATTATTTTACTATTATTATAATCCTCAGAATTACACTTATATATATACATTGCTTAAATTTTATATATTGAATTTAATCAGCAGAATTTAAAAAAATTTACCTTGTGTCTGATGTAAAATAATTATTAGTTCTCTATATCTGCTTTCTTAAGAAAATAGTACTATACTGTTCGAATTAACTGGGACAAATGGGAAAAAAAGTGATTTTTTTCTAAAACTTTAGCTTTTTATCATTACATACTTTAAATAGACTTAAAAATCTAAATATTAATATCAAGTGTGTCTTCCTTGGCAGAAATGACCTTATCAACCTGTCTTGGTATTGACTTCACTGCAGTAGCATACATGTTCATGATTTCATCATCTTGGAAACACACTAGTATAGCCCTTTTTATCATTTGCTCTATTATCGTGCAATTCATTTTAGCGAAACAAATTTTGAGAATATTCCATCAGTTTTTAATAGGATTTAAGTCTGGAGAATTTTCAAGCCAATCAAAAACTTTTATTTCATTTTCCCCAAAAAAGTATGGAACAATTTCTAAATGTGACAAGGGGCCAAGTCATGTTGAAGAGTTCCATCAAATGTTTCCATGAATGGAACAATCTTACAATATAATATTGCTATATATTTGACAGAATTCATTATGTACTTAAGAACAAAGCTTCCAGGGCCATTTGTTGTGAAAAAAACCCCAAACATCTGTTTAGAACAGTATTTTACACTGTTGGATATGATCTGGTAACCAAGTTTCAACTTCTCTTCGTCTAACTACATTTGATTTGTATCCCTGCACAAATAAATGTTTCATCACTCAAAATGACCATCTTCTAGTCGTTAACAGTCCATGATCAGTATCTTTTGGCCCATGCTAAACGTTCTTTCATCATTTTCAGAATTAGAAATTTTTTTTCCTATCATTCTTGTTGCCTTAAGGCCACCTTGCAGAAGCCTTATCCATGCAGTTGAGGTACTCATTCAAAACCACTCTTCAATAAATCCTTCAGTCTATGCTCGTCTTTCTTGGATTTATTTTTCTACTTATTAAAATTTTATCAATTCTTAGAGTAGTTTTCCCACTTGTGCCCACATTTTTCTTTTCTTTTTGGAGACGATGATCCAGAACTTTGAAATGTTCTTAAAACACTTAATTCAATCCCACCAACTGCCACTGTTGTATCTCTCACAGTCATAGAAGTGTGTTCATTAAGAGCATTTTATTTTAGAACAGTCCCTTGGAGTAATATCCCTCTTTGAACAAGTAACATGTCTTGTACAGAATGCAAAATTGAAATTACCAGCTGCCCCACTGAAAGGCTCACAACTGAGCTCCTGATACATTAAAATGAATAAATTATAGTCAAAGTCGATCTGTCACCCTACCTAAAGGCAGATATAATGGGTTGGAGGTGGTTTAGAACATCACCAGTAATCACATACCAACTCAAACAAGAAAAAAATGCTTGACACAATTAATTCGAACAGTATAGTACTTGATTTATTTTTGTAAGCTAAGTGATGCATCAATGGTTTCACAATAAGTGGTAAATTTTTTTGAGGGGTGGGGGAACATTGGAATGCTAACTCTGCATTGCATTCTAAAACTGAAAACAATTTCATCAAAATCTAAATCTAATTTGTTATTTTATAAATATAATGAGTGATAGGAGAAAGTATCTAGCTTGATTAATTAGTACAAAAAAATACTTTTGTTTGCATATAGATGAAATCTTGAATTATTAAGAAGGATTGTGCTAGAAATATTTCCGCAAAAAAGGTATAGTATACGGAAATCATCTTGAATTACAGCCACAATAGATCTACATAACAGAATATTGGCTTCATTATATTTATGTCACATGGATAATAACTTCACCAATATAGGAGGGCCATCATATCTGATTACACTTAGCCTTCATGTAGCTAGTCTAATGAAAACTGGGTCTCTTTATCTAATCTGTTTGTGAAACAAAACTGCTCTACCAACTAGAACTTGTATTTACCAATTTTATATAGAAAAGTCGTTCTGCTTTTAGGTAGCCAGTTTTATTTGCAATCTAAACAGTATTTTGGTTAATGTAAGCTTATCAAATTTCATTCTCTTTTTTACCTCAATTTTGTTCTGCAGAATACAGTAATAATATATACCATGTTAAAAAAGCTATTATATATTCAATGATTTGAAAACTTCAAAACCAAAAACTCCCAAATTCAACATATAAAATCACAAGGCACTAAGATATTTATGCATGCAATCAATACTATTCATTTTTAATTATTACAACTTTTAAAAATCCATAATTCATTTAAAAAATGCCTCTACCAAAATATAAAAGTCTTTTTTTTTTTAATGGTAAAGTTACAAAGATATTTCAAATGATTTTTACATACAAAGCTTTTTCACCTTACTTAATACAGTCTTATTTAATACATTAAATTACGCAGAGAAGTTTCATATGTACTATATTTCAAAACTTAGAATACAATTTTAAAAATATTACAACAGTGGGAAAACACATATCCTAAAAACCATGCATTTGCTTACTTTTCAAAAATAAATATTTACCACACATTTAAGATTAGAAAAATATTTATTTCAAAATCGCATGATAAAAAATTACCACATTTGAATGACATCTACAATTTAAAAACTGCATAGTTTGTTATTGCTTAATCTTTCATGTTAAACAAAAGTTACAACACATTAACTTTCAAAAAATAAATAAATGAATAAAAATATAGCTCAAACTTTTTACAACAAAAATTACTAAATATAATTTTTTCAAAATGAGGTCAATGCAAAATCTTAGATGAATAAGTAAATAAGTTTTATCTAAAATCAAAAATATTTTTAAAGCAAAGTAGATATAAATCCAAACTGAAAATGTGCTTACAATCAAATTCAAAGCAATGTATTTAAAAATTATCACACATACTAAACATGAAATTTGAAATTTTCTATAGTACTTTCAGTATGGCACAGTTACATAAATTTTGAACTTTTTTTTGCAGGAGTTATGTTAACTAATGAATACAGTGAAAAAGAAAATTACCAAAGGGTCTGTATTTCCCATTAAAAAACAGTACATTTTTGTTTTACAGATTTAGAAGAATTGAAATAATACCTTTATATGATAAATAAGATAAAATACATTATTAAAAGTAAATCTGAATGTATGCTTAATAATTTACGAGATATGGATGTGAAGAGCTATATAAGATATTTGAAATATTACTATAAGTAATGATGTTAAAAGTATATAATATATATATTGCAAATCACAAAAACATTTTTTAATAAAATAGTGCCAAAATTAAGAGTTACAAAAATGATAATGTTTCTCTTATATTACAGAAAGTTGGATACAGAGCATTTAATCCAAGGTACTTTTCTTAAAAATTAAATCAAAATACTGCATACATACAGACATTCAACATAAAAATTTATTCTTTAAATATATGTAAATAATTTACTTTAAAAAAAATGATAAATAGAACTTTAAAAGTTGTTACAATTCATTTATAAGTGATATTTTTAAAGATTCAAACACAATTAAATCATATACAACCCCCTCCATCCCAGTTTTTTTTTTTAAAGAAAAGATATATTTCATTATTTACCCAATGTAAATGTATAGTCATCAGTTGAATTTTCCAAGATTTGCATTAAAAATATTGCCATTATATTAAGATTTAATAGAGTAGATAAATTTAATGGATATAAAAAGGGTAGTTGTATTTACAGATATACTTTACAATGAAATGAAATACAATTAAATGGCACAAACTAGTTGACACACAACAACAAAAAAAGACTCACAGAAATAAAACATGCTTAACAATACGTAATTTCACACAACAAACTTTATATTTGAACATTACACTATAAAACTTCTTATAAAGTTATCTACATATGTTATTTATATATATACCTTATTTGTATTCATTATGCTAAAGTATCACAGATGATACCTTTGGCTAAATTACCAAATTCTGAAAGAAATGCTATACGCCTCACTTAAAGCCTCTCTTTATATAGAAGGGTTTCATAATTTTGGAATAATTGCAGAGTTGGGCTTCACAAACTGCACAATTGCCTTGAAGTTATTTTAAACACAGAAAACTAGCACAGAAAAATCACAAACATATTTATACATTTTTTTTAAAAAAAAAATATTTTACACAAATGGAACACAGTATTTTTTCATTTCATGGTGACTGACTAGAAACATGTACCCCATACAGTTAACAAAACAATTAAAATCAGTAATGAAACAGAATTAAGAATTCATCTAACATATTAAATTAGTTATTTTACATAATTATTAAAAAAAATGGATACTTTTAACATGCAGAAAAAAGCTAACGGCTGCCCAGTATGCTGGAGAAAAAAGAGAAAAAGCTTGAACTGGTGAGTATAGATGAACAGTATCTTTTCTTTTTTTACATAAAATAGTGACTGTAATGCTTTCTTCATGACCCTGTCTTTTTAACAGTGCAAGAATGAATATTTCATATGTTTTATTATATATCTAGTGAACAAGAAAATTCATTAAAATAATTGATGATTCAAAAAGATTATCATTATTTATATATTAACAAAACCAATGATTATGGAAAATATGTGGTATCAAGCATATTAATATTTAACAGTATCAAAATTATGAAGTACTTTGTAAGTAGCTACATAAACCTGTTGGAAAATACAAATATGCAATGAAATGTAAAATGTAATGAATGCAAGCTATCTGCATATTAAATGTAAATAAAAATTTAGACAATCCAGAAAAAGTTCCAAGACTTTTTCTCTTTAGAAAGTTAATATCAATGAATAACATATTAAGAGATGAAACAGTTCAAGGCAAGTTGATTAAATGATTAAACGCATATCTTAAAAAAGAACTCTCAACCCAACATCTGAATTATCACAGTAAACTTCTAAAGCTTGTGGCTTAAAATGCATATGAATTTTGAATAGATTTTTCAATATGAATACACATTAAAAACTGTTTTAACATTTTTAACAAAATATATAACAGCATGTCAATGTTCAATTAAATAATTTAGTTCATAAATCTTTACAATTAAATACACATCTGCTTCAGTCCCTTACAAAAACCATGGACTTTCTGAATAACATCATTTCAATTCCCAAAACTACCTTCAAGATCATTGTTTAAAATGTCTCACAGATATTATCTTAGTTGACAATTGAAACTTTTAGCAGATTTTGTTTCCTTTTTTTAATTCTGTAAATACGAAACAAAACAAAATTGTTTTACTGACAAACTAAACAGAATTTGTAAGCATCTAGAGTGTTTACAATAATTTGTTCTTTTATCAAATGGATCAATAGCACATATTTAGAATCTCAGAAAACTTGATGTTTCAACAACTAATAAAATAAATGTCAACATATATGACATTTTTAAAAGGTAACCAAATGGTGCACAATTTACAGATTCTGAAAAATCCACAAACTTTAAAAGCAGCACTGAGTCCTTCGTATATCGAAGCATTAAAAACACGTCCTACCTAAAGATCTAAGAGATTTAAAAGCACTGATATTGCTTGAGTAAATGGAGTGAGTGATCTCTAAGACGGCTCTGACTTCATGGGAATGGGAGAGGCCGTCCCAGTTTGGCTACTGGCATCGACCGCTTCATTTGCATGCACCACTGGGAAGAAACGCTCTGAAAAACAAATATATTTTTATTAGTATACAGGAATTCATTATTTTAAAAATTTGAGAGCAATAAGAAACCTAAATACATTTCTTTTCCATTTGAAATGCACTAATCAGCAAAAATTAAGGAACAATACATTTTTAAAGATTTTTTTTACTAGCTGAAGAATAAATTCAAGAGAAATTTGATATGAAAATACTTAAAAGTATTACTAAAAAGGTGAAAATAAAATTAATCATACTCATTTGTGATCACAATTTATACTCATGAAAGCATATAATCTAAAAATGATGTAACAAGATGGAAGAGTTTAATATGAGGCAAGTTCTTTCCCAATAGTAATGCAATTCTCACAACAAATTTTTATGCTGTTTACAATGCCTTGGGACAATAAATCCCACTCCTCTACCAAGGCAGGTTCAGAAGTGTTCTGAAAGCGGGCTGGTGAGCTACAACTGCTCTGCCAACAGCATCACACCGACATATCCCATGGTAGGGTTCAGCAAACTGCAGCTCTTCTAGTTACATGAATTGCTACAAAAAATGTCTACAAAAAAAATTACCTACCTTTACCTTTATAATTATCAACTGAAAAGATTTATCGTATTTGCATACTTATGTAATCATCTGAATGACTTAAGGTTTTTGTCTTAAATTATTTCCCATTAACAAAGTATACAGAGAATCCTTGAAAATATTAAAATTAGTTCAACAGCATTAAACTTCCAATTTATTGCAAATGTCTTCAAGTAAAAACACTCTTCTGAATGATTTTCAGCAATGTTTGCTTAATTGTATACATGAGTTAGAGAGCACTTTTAAATGTGGGCAAGAGATATACATAAACCACTAAAAGTGGCAAAAACACACTGCGCATTTTGCGACATGCTTAGGGTTAATAAAAAGAGTGTAAAAACATTTTTATATGCAGGGGCAATAAAAGTCAATTTTAATTATTAGTACAAACATAAAATTCCAAAATAAAGCAGTACATGCACTTCCAAAAAATAAAGTATTAAAACATTTTTCTCATGATGTTTGAAAATTTAATTCCCAATATGATATTTTGAAAATGGTTACTCTTGCATTAAGCAAAAACAGAAATAAAAATATCTTCCACAGTTTTTAGTTTACAAAGGAATAGAAAATTACCTTGTGTAAAACTTTAATTAAATATTATAATAAATATTAATTGAAGCATGCCAATCTTAATTGCAATTGCTTCCAGAAGCTCCTACCCTTCTCATGCATGGTGTCAGTCAGCCATATGTATATAAATGGCTGAGAGACATTTTAGCTCTCTGAAAATTTTCTGGGTCCTATTTTGTGGGATTTAGGTCTGTAGATCTGGCTGACTACTTAACTCAGTGGCACAATAGCCCATGAGGGCCAAGGCCTACTATGCCTATCTCAGCATATGTGACCTTGGACTCGGAGGTGCATGAGTAGATGTTTCAGTCAAGTGGTCAATCTGGCATGAGATCCCCAGTATTAAGTTCCCAAGCAAGCTTGGTACTCATTTATTGATCCACTGAAAGGCTGAGTTGACTGTGCCCCCACCCCCCAGGTTTAAACCTTGGACCTGTAGTGTGGAAGCATGATGCACTACCACTTGGCTCTTTGGCTGGCTACTCAATCCTTTAAATAACCTCAGCCTTGAGGTACTTTCCACTCAAGCCAAGGGTGAACAAGTGTTACTGTCCACAAAATTGAGCTGAGGGCCAACTACCTCTCTAAAATGTCTCACACAGGATCTAAGATCTCAGCTTTATACTTCAAAACAGCTACAGTGTTTCCCAGAAAGATGTACAGCTCTATGTGCCTGTCCAATGTCACACCAGCTCAGACCATTTAATCACAACGTCCATAATGGTTCTCTTTCATGATATCCTAGAAATGGATTCAACTCCCTAGTACTCACCAAATGTGAAAGCATAACAAATCAGTGATCAAACTGAATCTTGACTCATCATTGAAAAGAACATAAGCCTTCTACTCCCTTGCCCAAGATCATGTCATGAATGCATTATGTCAGGTGGGCTTTCCTGTGTGATGGATGCAGACCACTGGTCTTCTTGCTTAAAGCGTTTGGTAAAAGCTATTTTAAACATTGGTTCATTTGCAAATTGAGTAGTTTTCATCCCTCTATTACACCTAGCAGTGTCCTTGGTTTTTGATGGAAACATATTGTATAAGTGTGATATTGATCTCTTGTAACACGTTTCCATAATTTGGAAACCAGGGCACATTGAGCCATCTCTGTAGATCCATTTTGGATAGGCTAGACAATAATCTCCCAACCATTCTCTATCACAATTCCTCATCCAGAAGTGCTATGGTTTGCTTAAGTTTTACAAATAATCTAAAGCATTCAGAAACATGAGTAAACTGAAATTATACAGAAAAAAATGCACCACGGAGTTCAATTTTTTAAATAAAATTTGCCCCACGTAAAAATAAAGAGTCAAATTTGACTGGATAGTTATAGAAAAGGCTTTTCATAGCAATGTTTACCTATTTTTATTAAAACTAGCTTACTTCTTGAAAAATTTGCAGAAATGAGTTTGTTCCTTAACTTTAGCACACCAGTATATGGTTTCTAATGGCAGAAAACAAATTTGATAAATAATAAGATATAATCTAGATTGTTTATTATGTAAATGTTGACCTCACCAAAAATCTATAATGATGGCTTTTTTATCTAATATTTTGTGAATGAGAAGTTAAAATTTTTTTTTAAAAAAAAATGAACATTTAAATTAATTTTACATTTTTAAAAATTTAAAACTAGAATTCAATAAATATAATGTGCATCTATTGCATTTGCTAACTGCCTTCATTAAATTTTAGGTATATTTGCCATATAACACACACTTTCTTTTTTACAAACAAGCCTGAAATATATATATATGCAATGCTCTTATGTTTTGAAGTTCTTTATTTGAAGTATTATCCCAGGTTTTTGAAAAAATAGTATACTTCTAGATCCACAACACTTTAAGTCAGGGGTCGGCAACCTGCAGCTCTTTGGATATGAAGCTGCGGCTCTTTAGTTTCATAGGAAATATTATTTATTTTATATAAAAAAAAACATTTAAAAATCGTTCTGAATCAATTAACGAGAATTAGTCACCTTTTCTATCTCTCAGCCACTTGTACTCACCTTTCCAAAAGAACTTCTTGGATTGCTACCGCTCTCTGGACAAACTAGAGGGGAAGATATAGAGAATGCCGTGCAAAAATGCCTTGAAGACAATAAGATTGATTTAAATAAAATCGTTTCAATATCAACTGATGAAGCCAGAAGTATGACAGGAAAAAATAAAGAGGCAACGATTCTTCGGAACAAAATAAAGCACAAAATTCTTACATTTCACTGCATAATACACCAAGAAGCGCTTTGTGCCCAAACATTTCCGGCAGAAATAGTTGTCATGAATTTGGTAATCAAGATTGTTAACAGCATCTTGTCAAAGCACTCTACCATCGTCTTGTCAGTTTAAAGAATTATTAAACGAAATGGAGACTCAGTATTCCGACCACCTTTTTCACAATAAAGTATGATGGCTTTCCAAAGGTAAGGTGTTAAAACGTTTTGCTTTGTGCTTGCATGAAATAAACACATTCCTCAATGGAAAAGGCATTAATCACTTTGAGTTAGAGAACGATAAATGGTTGCAAAAATTTTACTTTATGGTGGATATCACAGCGAAATCAAATGAGCTGTGAATCTAAAACTGCAAGTAATGGGGAATCCAGCCTATGTTTTGGTAGAAGAATTGGTTTGTTTTGAAGAAAAATTCATTTTTCTTGCAGAAGATATTCAGAGCGGTAAATTACTTCATTTTCAATTTCTAAAGCAATATCGCGATAAAACCAGTGCAACTGCTGACACGAATTACTTCAGCACATTTATAAAAAAAATTAAGATGAATTTGCTGACAGATTTGAGCAATTCAAAACCCACAAAATCACTCTAGCATTCATAGTAAACCCTCTCAACATAATAACAAAATTCACATTGAACCATTTGGAATTGATACTGGATCTCTAGAAATGCAATTGATCAATTTAAAGAGTAAAGATTTGTAGAGTGGTAAATTTTTCCAGAGTTGGAAAGAAAGTTGAGAGTTGGAGGTCCAGAAATGTATGTAGTATGTAGTGCAACAAAAGTTGACAGCTTTAAAAAAAATGCCGCTAGATGAGGCACTTATATTCGATGCATGGAACAGTCTTCAGATTGCTACAGTGAGGTGAAGAAGTTGGCATTTGAAGTGCTGACTATCTTCGGATTGACATATTTGTGCGAGGAAGCGTTCTCTTGCGTGAATATAATTAAAAGTAAAGTAAGAAGCCAACTAACAAATGAAAATTTTGAGTCGTGTTTGAAACTTAAGACAACAAGTTATGAGCCAGATTTATCCAAACTTTCGAAAACCATGCAAAGCCAACGCTCTCATTGAATTTGTTTGCTCAAATGTATGTTATTGTTTTTTTTACTTTTAAGTACAAGTTAGTGGAGGAAGGCTGTTTTGAAAGTCATAATTCAAGATATCAGATTTTTATTTAATAAGATAAATATATCTATAATATCACAGTACTATATAATTGACTTTAGACAACCAACAATACTTTTCACATATTATTTTTAAATGACATCATAGATTAACAAAATCTTTGTTTACTTTTAATATACAGTACTAATATGAATATGTTTGTTTCCAAAAGCTTTCTGAAAAGTATAAAAGTAGACAAATTGGTAACAAACTGAATTTAAGTCGTGTGAGAGTTTATTTAATATTTATTCAGTTTAACTGAAAAGAATAAGATTTTTAAATATTTTTGCAGATTTCGATTTTTTTTTTTATTTTTTATTTATTTTAAGAATTCAAAAAAATTTTCAAGATTTTTTACATATAGTTTTTTTTAATATTCAGAGCTTTAAATGTGCAATTCAAAAAATTATTTTTATTACTTTAATGACATATTATTTCATTCCTCTTAATTCAAATATGACAATTGGTTTATAAAATTTCAAGGCACCAATAATGTATATATTCAGTGGTCTCTACAAACCGAATACGTTAAATGTTATTTTTAACCGGAAAATTTACCAGAAAATAGAAAAATGGTTGAATAAAGCATGGTTATATTATCTTAAATTGAATAAAAATTATCAATCATCTTTATAGTTTTGGTATATAAAAATGTATTTTTCAGATAGTTACCAAGAAATTGCAATATTATATATTCCTGAAAACAACTTAATATATAATAATTCAGATAAGAATCCAGATTTTCCACCAACAAAATTTTTATAAAAAATTTCATTAAATCAAAAGCAGATTTTTTAAAAAAATATAATGAGAAGTACTTTATATATAGCCAAAATATTTTGCTTATTATTATATATTTTTAAATGCATTTTAAAAGAAAAAAAATATTTTACTTAAAGCAACATAATCAATTAAAAAAATAATAAACAATACATTTGAATCCCCAAAACTTGCAAAACAAAATCAACTACTAATCAGCCAATTTTAAAAAGTGCATTTCTAACATCACAGAATTTATTACCATTCATAAGAAATGGTCAATGCAAACGTACCAATTATATGAGGTGGATCTGAATCAGATGTGCTGCAATGCATGAGTCCGGCCATGACACTGTAATCAATGTTATCATCCAGAGAGACAAACTGACCACTCCACCTAGGAATGGGGGTCGTGCGAGGAGTAGTGCGGGGGGTTGTCACAGGTGAAGTGAACATAGATAAGCTGGTTGGGCTTATCACTCCACTCAGAGGGCTGATGTTTGGATATGAAAACAACTGAAATTAAAAGTTGTTGCAATGAATTTACTGCTAAAACAGTTATAAGGTGAACAGGCAGGTTAATATATGCATTATTTCTTTTGATTTAATGTAATTTTTTTAAAAAGTATATTAAAATGTTAATGGTGACTGAAAAAATCTTTTTCAAGCATGCTCATTCTAAAAAGAACATTTTTTAAAAACATATTTGTCACAGTAATGAAAAGTAAACTTTTGTTTCAACCTTTTTGGATAGCAGAATTTAATTTTTTTCTAATTGCAATCAATATAGCACTATAAATTAATATTTTTAAAATACTACATTATTTTATTCAGTTTAAATTTCTTAGAATTTTTTTTAAAGTTCAGCTTAATTAAAAGATTGATACAATACTGAATTGCCCATGATATTTCTTTTGTTTTGATTGTATTGCCATTTGCTCGGATACAAATAATAATTACATCTTAATGAAATGCATTATTACATTATACAAATATTGAGAAATTAATTAACTAAGCAACAAAACAAAAAACAAAATAAAATCACATTATTTGTACATTTAAAACCTTATACTCTATTACTAAAAAATATCATAATGCATAATAATTGCATTATATGAGATTACTTTTTAGAAAGCGATGCATTTTGATTCACTTTTGAAGGAGAAAAAAAAAATAACCATCCTTGTGATATATTGAACATTGGATTTCAATTAAAATTAGATAAATCTGCTAAACACTTCTTAGAATTTATCCATGAATATATTAATCTTAAAACATTTCTTAGAATAAATAATTATGTTTTGATGCTAAAAACATACATTTTAAAACTAAAAACAAAAAAAATTCTTTACATTTTAAAAATAATAAAATTAGTACTAGCATTTTTTGCTCCTTTTCAACCATTCATACACTATCACACACAAGCTTAAAATTTAAAAAACAATAATACAAAACAGGGATTTTTCAAGATACATTAAACAGCAGCAAAAAGAGAAAAAATTATTGCTTTGGTGGAAAATATACATAAATATATTTTCTATAAATCACACATGAATGTTTTTCTTTCTGACAACATTATTATATTTATCAAAAACTTTTTGAAAAGAATTTTAAAACATTTATTGAAAAACAGCCTGTGTGATTGAGCTACTTTTGCAGCATACACAACTTTCTTTAAAAGTAAGTATCATTACTTAGAATTACAAGAGAGAAAAAGAATGCAAGACTTAATAAATCCTAAAAAATCAAAATTATTTAAAATGAAAGCATTTCAAAAACAAAAATTTTCATAGATGTAATACATTTTAATTTTAGACAAATCTAAGAGTATTTTTGAAATGGCATCAGTTTATTTTATTTTTTCTGAATGAATATACCGCACTTATTTGAATCTAAACTGCACCCTAAATTCTCTACAGGTTTTTGTGAAGAAATAAAAAATAGTGTAAAATGGTTTATCAATATTTAAGAAAGAAAGACATTTTTTAAATGAGAACTAATTAAAAGTGTATAATTAATTCATTTTACCAGTATTAAAAACTTACAAATACTTACACAATGTGTAATTGCTCTAAACATCAAATGAATTTTTCAACCTTTGATTTTATGTTGCACCCAATTTTCAGTAGCATTAACATTTGCAAAAAAGTGTGGCTTCGATTTGAATAAATATGGTACATGTGACAAAAGTTTGAAATATAGAAAAAAACAATTGTGAATCAAAATTATTAAAGGAATACAAGTCACACTACAAAGCAAAGTCAAAGTCATTTTCACCTGTGCTTGAGGATGTATGTGTGCAAAAGTATGCTCTGATCTGACTAGAGTTGTGAAAGGGCTATTAAGGATGGACCGACTCAAAGGAGGAGTGTCTGCATTACTCACATTTGGTCCTAAAATATACAAAAGAAAAGAAAGTAAAGAAAAAATATGACTTGTGCCTCTTATACTGATATTTTATATGGTTTAAAATTATAAGCACATCAAACAATTAATAATTTTTAGCCTTATTGACCTTTTCAAAGTCTTTCATTTTTATTTCTTATAAACACAAAAATAATTCCACATTTAAAAAATGAACAGTTTGTCTTGGTTATACTTTATTATAGTTTAAATTTTAAAAAACCATTTATATATAGAAGTATAACATCTGATGCAACTTAGAAGCCAGTTTCTTAATCTTTAAAATTTATTACAAAGGTACAAATTATAATATGTTAAAACATATTCAAATATTTTTAAAGAATTATAATCATTTTTTTATAAATTAGTCCAGCACATATTTTTTTTGGAGGGGAGTGGGGCTGAAGAACCACATTAAACCACTTGCTATTTAATAATTATACAATAAGACATCTGAAATTTTAACAAAACTATATAGGTACAAAACTACTATAGGTACAAAAACTCAAAACATATATGCATTATTTTACAAAAATCTAGCTATTAAGAACTTAAAATTTTCTAAAAATTTGTTGTTGCAGTTATTGTTGTAAATAACACACCTGAGCCAAATGTAGGTTATGATTGCATGTTTCTTGCTCTGATTACATTAACTAGATAATAAAATCAAATTTTAAGAATACTACATTCCTGTGGAGACGACTAGTGCAATATATATATATATATAGGAACAATACCCGAAGATGAGCTGGGGGGTGAAAGAGGTTGATCTGATATATCATCAGTCACTGGACTACTACAACGTGGATCATTATCATTCTGCAAGGGGTGGCACCGGGGGTCATCGTCATGCAAAGGATTACACCGAGAATCTTCGTCTTGCAATGCTTGACAAGGAGGATCGTCATCTTGCATTGGATGGCAATGTGCATCATTACCTTGAATAGGATGGCAGTGGGAGTCATCATCTTGCAAGCCATCATTTGATTTAGGTGATTGAGGTGATGTAGGAGGAGATGATGGGGACACAGAACTCAAATCTGCTTAAAAGCAAAATTAAACATCAATTCCAATAAAACAACAGCAAAATAAATTCGTGATTCATCAATATCATTCAAAAAATATAACACACAAACTATACACACAATTATTTTAAAAGATATAAAATATAAATGATGTTACTTATAAATTTTAAGACTGTGCTATGATTGAAAGAAAAAAAACTTTTTTGATTGAAATTGAATTAGAAAGTTTCTAAAAAAAAATGGATTCAAGAAATTTTTTTAACATGATTTATAACATTCTATAAATGAAGTGTTGGCCTTTTATACTTAATTTTTTTACATGGCTTTAAAAAAATACGACTACTGATATTTATGTACAATTTTAAAAAATAGTATGTACATTTTCAAATGTTTTTCATTAATAACACTGATTAAACAGTTAACTAAGCCACTTTCCTACAAATTAAAAAAAAAATGCACGATTTATAAGCAGAGATTTTTACATTCAACCAATTTTTAAATAAAAATCCGCCCTTCCCTCAAAAAAAAAAAAAAAAAAAAAAGCAGCACTAGGGTGAAGGAAGTAACACATACCAAACTCTTCATATTGAAATTAAATAATCATAAGGATGAGAAGCTAAGAAATACAAGGAATATATTCCACTGATATGAATTTGTAAAAAATTTCCGACTGGAGATAAAATAATAAACTCAGAAAACATTCTACAAATATTTTCAATGTTGTCGATTTTTAGGATTTTCTCAACAAATAAATTTTTCCAGTTTAAATTTTATTGAATGTTACTCTCACTTGATGCCCTCTGTTCAAGGGTGTCAGAACAAGGCCCACAAAATTCATCGTGGCTAAGGACTAGATGTACACCTGTCATTATCCGCAGCTTTGAGCGCCATACAGGTGACAGTACGATTTGGCTCCGTTCTACTACAATTTTGAAGGAGAACACCCTGGAAGTGGTCAGGCCCTTCCATCTCTCTTCCCCTTCCACCAGCCTCACAAGAGGATTTGCGACTCAACGACTATTTAAGAGTACCCCCATGCCGCAAAGGCACTATACATTTACAAACATTCATACCTTCTCTAGGATTCGAACCCAAGCCCTATGGCACAGCAGCCAGTTTTACATTCTGAAATGGGAACTAGTTCGATATCAGGGGTAATAGCGCCAAGCAGCGTTTCTTGTTGCTGGATTGGAATCCAATATGGCAGCCTAGCGATAATTTAATGATACACAATAATTTTAAAGAACTGTTTTGAAATACATTGAAATGTATTTCAAATAAAGGATATAGGAAGAGATTGAGAATAACCTAGATCAATCAATAAATAATGAATATCAATAATATGTAATAAAAAGTAACATGTAGTAATAATAGTATTATATCTTATTTTATCTTATTGTAAATATATGTAATATTCATATAGTATGATTTAATAACAGTTATTAGAAATAATAATCATATAATATAATTTAACAGTAATTATAAAAAAGAATTATCGTCGAATTGTATAAAAATAAAAATAATGCATAAGATTACTCGTATTACATAAATTATAAATAAATAAAAAAATATGTAATAATATTTATAAATAAATGTTAAAAGAAACAATTATAAATAACGAATATTATATGATTATTACACATAGTAATAATTGCATTTTTGTATTATGAATAAAATAATTACATAATGTGTGTTAAAATTAATTAAGAATTCTAATTACAAAGTAGTGAAAGCTTGCGATATGAAACTTGCACTACAAGTTCCTTCAAAGAATTTCATCGAACAAAGAATGTAAAAAAAAAAAACATTTTTAAAATGTAAAATAAAACGGAAATAAACAATTTATAGCGATAATTAAAAGCACAACACTTATTCTTCTAAGAAAAAAATATTCTAGTACTCACTCATTTTAGAAATATCCATATTCGAAAATAGCACAGAATTAAATTGAAGATGCAAACAATAGAAAAATTACTATGAAAATGGTTGTATTTTTACAGAAATTAGAAATTTTTATTAAAATCGTCTGAAATTAATAGGGTTACAGTTGGAAAAAACCAATAAAAGTTATTTCAAAATATATATATGTTATCCCCATAGCAACCACATTGACAGACGATAAAAATATTAAGGTAACCATATTGTAATGTTATCACCCATCTTGGCGAACATAAACAACTTGGCGCTATTACCCCTGATATCACACTAGCACCCTGAAATGGTTTTGAATGATACATCTGATCAATGTTATGCATCTTCACTGACTGAAGAAGCATGGAGATAAAGAAAACAGAAAACCTCACCATGTGATAATTCAATATAAGTGCCTCTCCATGAATTACAAACAATGTCTATCAACAAATGCATGCATTTTTCTGCAACAGCTATTAGTTATCCACTTAGGATCTTTCAGAAATGTACAAGACAAGAAAAGAGGAGGAAAATTGAGAAATATATAAAGAGTTATAAACAATTTTTTGTTGGAACAGTAATCGAAGCATTCACAAAATTTTCTCCATTCTCTTGTGTACTATAATCAAAATAACTTTATCACATTACAAATAATAGTTTTACCTGCTAATTTTCCACGTACAAAAAAATGTACATTTTTTAACTTAAAGAGAAAAACACACCACCATTTTTTAAAAATGATTTAAATAGTATATAAACAAAACTGCATTTTTTATTGTACTTGTTGAACTTTGAATCTTCTATGAATTTTTCTTTACAAACAGTATTTTTAAAAAGACGAAATTATGGTTTTTCATCAAGACACTATTTCAGCAACATTTTCTTCATCATAAAAAATTAATCCACACATTTTTACTCTAGTTATTTTTTGCAGAGAAACACAAATAAAATTGTTTATTTTAAATTTTTTTTAAAGCGTGTTCCAATTATGGATCATTTTCTAGAAAAAAGTTACACCCCAATTACAAAGAAGCATTTTTAAAGACAAATTATTATTTATTGCTACAAATATTAAAATAATTAACTGTATCTCAATATATTATTATTATTTTAATTTTTTTTTAAATTACGCCCACTAACGTCCTCTCGGACATAAGGCGTCTTGCAGTTCAATGTAAAGTAGATGTCACTCTAGAGGGAGGTCAACTCCACATACTCCTTTATATATTTATTATTATAATACACATATTATTAGGAATAATATTTGCATATTTATATCCTACTTGAATTACAGATAATTAATAACAATATATTTCACAAAATATAAATTAACAATAACATCGAACATTTTTATATAAAATTAAAAAACATAAAATTTAAATAAAATTAATCAAATATAAAACTATTCATATACTGCAACAGATTTTACCTGATGACTGAATGATAGCCACAGGTCGTGCCACTGGGGCAGGTGGAGGTGGAGGTAACATGGAACTAGTATAAAAGTGGGCCATTTTAGTTGGACTGCGAACATCAGATTCTGTACTAGACTGAAGAGGATAAAAATTATAATTATGCAACAGAAAAATAAAAATATGCTTAAATTCTTTCTACACACTGGTCAAGAAAGTATTCACAAAAACATCAACTGATATTGGATAGGATAAAAACAATGCATAAGTTTCAATTCTGTGAGTGTGTGGATGTATTTTTCACACTAAATGAAAAAAATCATGTAAAGATGCTGCATAACATCACATGTGAAATTCCAGAGAAATTTTAAATAAACTAGAAAAACTCGATTTTGAAACTTTGATGGTTTTATTTCAAAGTCCAAATCTCTAGGTGGCATACAGTGTCAAAATTTTTTAAAAAAATTATGTTGATCCTAAGTCAGGTAACACATATAATTAGAAACTATTATATTATAATAAGGCTTTCTCACCACTGTCAATCAATAAACTCTCTCCCTTTACACAAAAACAATTATAAAATTCTAAAAGAGCATCATTTAGAAAAGTGTTCATTCCAAAGTGTTATCCCATTGATTGTGATTGACATTTTTAGAACTTTCCATGGCTTTTAAAAGTGTAGCAAAATGCTTGAATTTCATGCAATTGATTATAAATCTATTATTTAACTGTATACTCTTACTCAATATATAAACATTTTTCATTATTTTTAGAATAAAAAGTACTTATTTGAAATTGTTTTACTTTGTATAAATGCATAGATGAGTACCTGAGAACTAGTACTGGAATTATGAGCTTCTTGACAAACAAGATTTACAAAATCTGACAATGTGTCTCCATTTTCTTGGTACTTTCCTTGAGTGACAAGGTAATAGGGTCCAGAGGACTGCAAAGGCACAACGAGTGTAGTTGTTGATGGTGCAAGATTTGATGCTTGGCTCAAACCAGCTGTACAAAAATTCAGAACCCCTTTTTGAAAGATAGAAATTACAGGCATTATTTTAAAATTATACACAGAAAAAAATGTCAGTAATTAAACCTTTCATATAATTTCTCTATGTACAATCAAAATATATAGCCTTATCACTAATTCAAAGTATCCCACAAGGGAATGAAGCAAAATAAACTGAAAGAAATTTATAACTAGTTTTTAAAGCACTAAAAATGATTAATGCTTTCTCAGCAATGCAAAGATAAATAAAAATAATGCATTAATTAATCATTACAAAAATAATCTATTTCACTATTAATTTATGAAAATCTTTATAAAAATTAGATCAGTTTTGAAATATATTTAAATAATTATTAGTTAATTGTTTTTCATCATTTTGTTTACATGTCAATTATAATTTTCTTCTAATAACTATACTTTTTTTATTATGACAGAAAAAATAGACACAAATAGATATACTAATAACAGGAAAAATGAAACTAAAAACTTATTTTTAAATTAATTAAAAAATTTAAAATTTTAAAAAAATTCATAAACTTACTATAAAATTAGATTAATACAAGAAATTATGAAAATGTAAAGTCAATTTGCATAATAAATGTGAACTTAATTCCCAATATTTAAATAGTTTTAAAATATTTCTCACACATTAACCACAAGGATGAGTAAGTGAATATTAATGTTGCAATGTTCAGCTACACAAGGGTTTTTAGCGATGGACCACATAATTTTGAACCATGGTCAAGTGACGTAGACGACACCTGCGCTGGCCCCCCCCCCCCTCTCCTAAACCACAAGGATGAAATAATTAAGGCAGTAAATTAAAAAAACAATTTAAATACCCAAGATGCTCAAATGAAAAAAAATATTGCCCTACATTTGAAAAGAGCTGACATGTACTCAAAAGTATGATGCCTGGTATAAGACTATAAAATGAAACCGTAACAGACAAGAACCTCACCATCTCTACTTCTGGGTGAGACAACACTCTGTGATGAAGGTGATGTGATGCTAGGTGAGGTGCTGAGGATAACTTCTACAGGAGCAGGAGATAATGGAGAGTTGGCATTTACAGGGATAAAACTGCTTGAGCCTTCAGTTTTGATCACCCCAGCACGACTTGTCAGAGCTCCTTGCAACACAGATGAGTTTTGCACTGGAATAAAATGAAGTTCGTATTCTAAATTGTTCTTTGATATTTCAGCTACTGCATTTTATTTTCATACTTCAGGTAAAATAAATTAACACAATGTAAAGCACAAAAATAAGCAATATAAAAAAATGACAGTTAAGAAATATTTAGTAGTAATTTGAATACTAATATTTTACCAATAAAGGAGCAAAAAAGGGGTGGAACTGTGATATACCAAATGTCAACTATTAAAAACTAATGACTCCAAAATAATCATCTTAATAAATATATTGATAAGACATATCATAATGACATCTCACTTTTTTAATTCTATTTTTTTAAATTAAAAGGTTTAGGATGAATATAGGAAAAAAGGTCCATTTATATAAAGTTTTCATTTTTATCATTTTTTCATTAAGATTAAACCTGATAAACAAATGCAATTAACAAAAGGTTTTACACTTTTTTAGAATAATTTCTATAACAGATTTAAAAATAATATTTTTGAGAAAAAACTTGTATCAACAGCTCCTAATTTGAAAATAAAATTAGCATCAGACACTTTCAAATTTATTCTCATGATAGCAGATGTAAATCTACTGAGAATTGAAGGGCAAATTTTTGTGACTTCCAAGAAGAAAAATGCTTTTATTCTATAATTAAAAACATCATGGAAAGCCCCATAGCATAAAAACTCTTGTCAAAAAAAAACCCATCATTAACCAATAAGAAAAATAATCAATCATACTTCTACATAAAAAAAAAGGCTCCAAATGAATATTTAAAAAAGATTCAAATCCTGTTTTTATAAATGCTAAAATTTCTGTTAAAGCTTTAAAATTATTAAAGGTTTTTTTATATTGAGAAATTAAAAATAAAGATAGTAAAAAACAATGTTAGAATAATCCTACTGTCAGAGAAATGTTCAATTTTTGGGATATTTACAGAAGATATTCTATTTTCTTTCTTATCCCAATAATTTCCAAAGTGTGAAAATGCACCAAGACAATTTAAGCAATCATACTTTAAAAACACAGCCATTGTATTCTCAGTTAGAAGTAGCATAAATTGACACACAGATTGCACATATACCATTTTAATATTCTTCCAAAAGTCCTCTGGCATTTCAATTAGGGACTATATTCTTTTACTATAAAAAATATTATGAAAACATGAAAAATTATTCTGTGACCAAACATAAAAAAAAGGTGCCAAAATTTTTCTAAAAACATGTAAACAACTTACGCAATGCTAAAAAAAAGTAAGACAATGTTCCCATCAAATTTTTCATAAGTAATTAACTTCCACTCCCCACCCCCCAAGTTTTAAAATGAAACATGATGATAAAAAGTTGAAGTAAAACTATTAGGATTATATCAGTGAAATTAAAGTATTAAGACAGTATAATGGTCAATAGAGCAAAACTTTATGAGCTGGAGCTCTCTGAAATATCCCAGGTAGAATTAAATTAGCAACAGATTTTCCTATTGCACAAAACATGAAAACTTTGAGACCATTATAAATAAAAGATTCGTTAATTCAACAAAAAGAGGTAATTTAAATTAACAATTTTATAACTAATAAAACACAATTTCAGACACCAGTGATTTAACAATTATTTTCAATTAAAAAGGATTTTAAATTTATTTTTCCAAAACTAATACCATGATCAACATCTCCACTCCAAGATGCTGGACTGTTGAGATTCGAAGGGCTGTGAACATAATATGAACCATCTCCTGTAGCACTTTTCTCCAACTCATCTTCATTGGAAGAAAGGCGGCGCACCCTTTTATTGAGAGGCTCACATGGGGGACTAGATGGGTCATCAGCATTGGGGGAAGAGGCGTTGTTCTCTGACAAAGTACCCACCACACGTGGGATGCCGATCAGTTCTGAAGGGTTCCCATCTGTAGTATAATAGTAAGGGGAGCAAACTTGTATCACATGCTGCTGGACATGTTGCTTGCCATTGATGGCCTCAACTTTGGTTTCCTGTTGCTGTTGTTGTGTCTGTTCCTGAACTCCATTGGGAGATTGCAGAATAGAGCCTGAAGAAATGTATCTTATGAAAAAATTGCATTTATTTCTGGAAATTACAATTTATTTCCACAAATAAAAGCCATTTTTGTACCACAAAGATAGTTTTATATATAAAAAAAATTATTGGATTGATGAATATCCTGTACATGAGACAAACAATTGGCAATGTTCACATACAAAGGAAAAATTATTATGTTAAAGATACAAATAAAAAAAATGAAAAGATTAACTGAATTTGTGATTTTTTTATACTTCAGTATTATTTACAATAAAAAACGTACTGCTCAAGAAACCAAAAAAGGTGTATTAAATTGTGTTTGCAGTGAGATTAATTTATAATTAAATAACAAAAGCTTTGAATGGTTGGAATAGTAGATTTATTGTGATGGAATGAATAAATGTACTTCAATTTTAAAAAGAAGGAACATACACAGAAAAGAATAGATAATCACAATCAAAAGAAGCATTTTTGTATAGTTGTGCTTGATGCTTTTATTCAAAAATAAAAATATATATCTAAGGTGAAAATGGAAAATAAAACCAAATTGCTTTTCGTAGTTCTAATTAAAGGGGGGGAAACACAATCAAAGAATAAGAGCCAAATTAATAGTTAATTACAATGAATTTATATAAAGACATAAGAAATTAAAAATTCCACCTAAATTAATTTTTAATATATATTAGAAAAAAAGAAATTTAAAGGCATAAATTAATAATTTAGAATTTATAGAAAAACATATAAACAATTTTTTAAAAATTCTTATATATGCTATAAAATTAATAAAAAATATTTAAATTACTAATAAATAATATTCTTAACCTTTTGAAAGTTTATAAAGCTCTGTTGAAGTAAAAACCCCAGTTGTGATTATGGTGGTACTTTCTAAATAAATAAAAGAAATATATAAGTTTTGGTTTATTCATAAGAATAAAGAAACATCAACATATAAAAATACAAACCATATGATGATCAAAGGATACCTACCTTGATCTTCAAGTCTTTGATCACCTAATTCATCCCGCAAACCACTTAAAGCTTCTGCATAGTAAAACAAATTAACAATGGTTATATAATTTCAAGATTATTTTTTTATAGATATCAATCATCACAATTTCAAAGGTTTAATGTTTTCAAAGTACCCAATTTTATCCCAATGTTGTGAATATGTATCGAAATAAATTTATTTCAATTTAATTTAAGCCTATACTCTAACTCAATGATTCTCAACCTTTTTTCATAGTGGAACATTTTTAACAATTTCAAAATTTGATGCCACACTAACAATAAAATAAGTCTAAAAGAATTGAACCTATCTGTAATACACTATGTAAAATAGTTTATGATAATTTTCAATGTTAAATAAAATAATATGCATGACAAAATGTTAAATGAGTAATTAATTATAAGAATACATTTAATGCAAAATGTGAGCTTGATGAATTTTGATAATTTTGTTTATATTTGGTTGTCATTGGTAAATAATTCATGAAAAAATTTCATATTTTTCAATTATATAACATAAAAGTAGTGATATATAATAATTACATATTAAGAAAAATTACTTACTAACTATTCTACTATGAGAAGCATGTTAGACTGTGTATATATGAGATTGCCAAATATTAAAAATATACATATGAAATTACAGATTTTGAAACAATCAAATTTTTTAAACAGCCTCTTATACCAGAGATGTATTTTAGATAAATCTGCATTTATTATATTTCCTTTATTTTTCATTTTTTTCTACCATTTAAATGGCTGTAACAATTATTTAAAATTCTTTTTAATTGATAATTTATTAAAATTGATTTGAATAAAGTAGTTAAATTTTCAATCAGGCGGAGCACAAGATTTGACAAGGTTGATTTATGTGATGTGCTTCCACATCTATCCATGAAAGGATAAGTTAAATACACCATGAATACCCTTAATTTATTTCTATAAAATGGCTGATGATTTATTATTTAGGTATTTTATCCCCCCCCCCCCAGATATAATTAATAATATTAAAAAAGTTAGGTACCAAACAAAAGTGCACAATCAAAATACATTTTGCAAAAACAGTATCCCCTCCCTTTCAAATAACTACAACTATTAGTTTGTTTATTTATTTGACAACTCTTTAAATTAAAAAAAAAATCATCTCTAAAATTTTCTTGTTTAATACAGAAAATTTCACATGAACAAACCTAGATGCATTTAAACTTGAGTCTACCACAATAATAGAATAAATCGTTATGCATTAGTTGATAGTACTGGCACATTAGTTAATAGTTAGTCCTGTTTTTTTATTTTTATAGACACAGACATTACATAAATATTTAAAATTTAAATATATTTATTTAACTAACTAAAATATATATATTAACTAACTAAACTAAACTCAGTGGCACAACAGCCCATGAGGGCCAGGGCCTACTGTGCCCATCTCAGTATACATGACCATTGGGGGCGTATGAGCGAATGTCCCAATCAGGTGGTCAGTCTGCAGCGAAAACCCCCAGTGTTTAGTCCCCAAGCAAGCTTGGTACTCATTTACTGACTCACTGAAGGGATGAAAGGCTGAGTCAACCTTGCCCAGCCAACACCTTTCTGAGGTGTTGCTCAGCCGCTTATTAACTACTGTAAAATCCGGCATATAACATGCACCTATACTCTCAAGCAGCTATTTTTAATTTTTAGGTTTCTTCGCCATATAACACACACTCCTCTTTTATGAAAAAACCTGAAATGTACGAGTGCAATGCTTTCATGATTTGAAATCATTTATATGAGGTATTATTTCAAGCTTTGGAAAAAAAATAGTATACTTCTAGAACTACAACCCTTTAAGTTCATAAGAAATGTCATTTCTTTTAGATAAACAGTATTTCGATCTATGTAGAAGTTAATTTTTTTCTATGCTCGTCTATTTTTTATTTTTAAAGCTCTCATTTTTTATTAGTATATAACGCACACCAGTAAATTTCGATCTTATTTTTTGTGCTAAAAGTACGCGTTGTACACCGGATTTCATGGTACTCAGAATTAATTATACAATTATTTTTAAAAAACAATATGAAACATTTTGTAGAACTATTTTAGTTTTAAAGGAAATGCAAGGGAGAAAACGTATAGATATTTTTTTCAAATCTTCTATCTGAAATACTGCTTACATGAAAGTAAATAAAGTATTTCACCTAAACATCTGTCGCAGACTTGATTTATAAATATTTGAGGTTACATATTTTTATGTCAAAGTAAAAAACAGAATGGTAGACATATTCAGGGCCATTTTACCACTTAGGCATGTACCTAGGGTGCAAAAAATTGTAGGACGAAAAAAGAAAAAAAATTTATATTACAGCAAATGTAGCACTGCCTAGCAAGTCATGAGAGAAGCATTTCTGCCCTTGAGAAGAGTGCAGACTGTAATGAGATCTACTACAGAAAATGAAAAGATTAACAGTTTGATGATGCTATGCACTCGAAATGACATAATAATTTTATCATTAATGATTTTGCAATAATCAAAGCTTGAAGAAAAGTTTTGTTGTACTAATTCAATGACAGTAATTCAACAAAGAATAAGGATGTCTACAAGTAAAGATAGTAAAACGATAAGCGATGATAAAGATGACAATTAGCAATTTGAAAACAGTTCATACAATAAAGTATACACTATACTGTAATTGCAAACGATTTTATTAATTTACTGTACTAATTTACAAAAGTATGAGTGGGTGGCACGGTAAAGTAACAAATGAACAGGAGTGGCCAAACCATCCACTATCCTTCCCTTAAGGCTGCCGATCGCCAGTCCAGGACACAGCAAGTCCATAGATGTTGGATAATAGAAAGACTCTGAAGAGCGAAAACAAAGGAAGGGAAAATAATCGTCCCCTAAAACCAAAACTGGCAAGGGAAGAGCTGAAGGAGGGGATGCTCTGGAAATAGTGTGAGGGGTAACAATTCAAAGTACCTAGGGCACCAGGGAGGTTAAAAACAGACCTGGACACATTCACACAAATAAACTCTCAGAGTTTCATGATTAATAGTTCTAAGAGTTTCACTTACCAATCATGATTAACTGTATTTGCATTTCAACTTACTTGCCATTAAAATGCTGCATTATTAAAGTGGACAATGAGTGAATTTGATATTTTTTAACGTTACTTTGATGATGTTACTGTTTTTGAGTATGTCTTATTGGCCGACAACTTTAAAAATTGATGAAAATGAAATAATATTAATAATAATTGGCCAGATAGTTTGAATAGATATATTATATCTTTAACTACCAACACTGACAAAGACATGAAATGAAAAATTTTGCAGGAGAATCTTAGTAAGAAAAAAGTTTGTGCCAAAAGGGTTTTGCATCAAGACAACGCTCTTTAGCATACAATAATCTGTTAGTTGAAACACAAATTGCAACACTGGAACACTCTATATTTTTCTGATTTAGCATCCTGTGACTTTTTTCCTTTCCCAAAAATAAAATGTGTGCAAAAAAAAATCCAGCTGAGCCATTAGATACAGATAAATATATATATATATACACATCTGGTAAGATTTTAGTTTCTTCGCTCATTTTCATTATTATTAATTATGGTCACAATCATGTTTACCCTCTCTTGCAAATATTTTTTGTTTATACATATTTATATTTGTCTATTTCTCCTGGATTCCTATAGTAATTTATTATTCCAATTCTATTCTATTGCTGTTATATTCACCCACGTGGGTTTGGGCCTTTGCCTTGGATTATCTCATGTGCTATTATGTCGAAAATTTCTGCTGTAGGGGAAGGTTGAGATCTCACAAAACACTGTTTAACCCTGTCTCACTGTAGCTCGGGAAATCATAATAGTTTTTTCCACTCTAGCTAAATTTCTCTTTTTTGGTTTGTAATGGTCCCATGTTCTTGGTTCTTTTGGCTTGATCTGAAGATGTTTTAGGATTTATTAGTCTTCTTTTTAATTTAATTATTGCTATATATATATATATAATAATAAATAAATAATTAGCTGTAAAACATGTTTTTGACCTGTATAAATAAGAATGATGTGTGCAAATGGGAAACATATTGAAGGAAACAAACAATAGATTTGCTATACATTGTAAATAAATGGGTTTTTTTAGCCAGTACTGTTATTTTAGCAGCAGACTTTGCAAGTAAAAATCTCTTTGTATTTATTTATTTTCATTTATAAGCACCATTCCTCTTTTTTAATGAATATGAATATCTGTCAGGCAATATAGAAAGTGATATGTGATGTACAACAAATGCACTTTTCTTCTAATTAAAACTGTTTACATTGATAAATATACTAGAGAAACACAACAAATTTAGGCCATTGAACAAGTATAAAGAAGGATAAAATGAGTATACCTTGAGAGAGAATGAAATTGGCCAGATAGAGATCCAGCTCTCGGACGGAGACATTGATGTGGAAGGGGTTGACGCACAGTGCGGGATGGAGGCATTCTTGGCATTTCTCCAGACGCTCCCCATCCGTACTCTCCAGGGGAATGGCCTTAAACAGGATCACCATCACAAGATCCAGGCGCCATACCTATTTCAGATTACAGCCATGAATTTTATTCAGAACTCATGATTTATATGCATTTTATTCACCACTATATTTATAAATACTGCAAGATTGAAATTTATTTTAAAGGTATCTTCTTAAATAAGGATCTATATCTGAAATATGCCAGTTTAAGTTTATTACTAATGATTAAATGCAGTTTTTAAAGGTATTTTTTTCTAAATTTGAAAAATGAATTTGAACTAATTAATTGTGTTGATTGTAAGTAAGCTCTTCTTGCATTTATTACAAGACAGTCACATTCACTTAATGTCAAAATAATATAGTTTAACTTTCTATGGCATTTTTACACTTCAAAACCACATTTCTTATACTCACAGATAGGCTTAAAAATAAGAAAATATAAATTTGCTTTCTTTATATTGATATCCATTGAATTTTCTAAAAATTGATTATGCATAATGACTATCATTTGGAAAAAATTCTGAGAGATGAAGAATGCTTCCTTTCTTCTATTATTTACTTGAAAAATTAGAATACAGATAATGCAATTAATGCTAACCATACTAAAATGTACCAAAGTATAAAAGTTCATTTAAACAAATTATTCTGCAAATGGATGTCATTGCCTATGATTTTAAATAAGTAAAATTTTAAAGAAATATATTAGAAAGCATTGAAAGATATATCATACCCCTAATGTATAAGTACTTTTACATAAAATATACCATAAGAAAGTATACTGAAAAATTCAATAATTGTTACAAAAAAGCATAAATAAAACACATAAAGAAAATATTTTAAAAGGGTAAGAAAATTGAAGGATTATGCTCAGTCTTAATTAAGATATTAATTTTCAAAATTTTAGAATTTTTAAGCTTGAAAAAAAAGCTAAATTTTCTGCATAATGCACTCTGTTTTAAATTACTCCAGCCGAGTGCTTAATGAAAATGAAATTTAATTTGAAGATGTAAGTAGAAAAATACCTTATCAGCCTGCCTCAAACAATCAATGCGTCTCATCTTCCCTTTTTGATCTGGATTGCTGAGCACGCATCCTGAAGTCTCCTTGCCAGTGATCCCAAGTACAAAGCTCTCACGACATTCTTGGGTGATGTCTTTTCGTAGTTTTCCCAGCAGCCTAGAAGCCCACTTCTGCTTCACTTCCAACCTTTCATTCTATAAAAAAGTAAACCAAAAGCTTCAATAAAAATGACATTAAATTTCTTCAGTAACATTCATTACAAAAATTAACTTCATGCAGAATAATGGCAATTATATGTTATTTAGAATTGGAATTGAATTTCCGATTGATAAATAACCAAAAATTTCAGACAAACAAAATTGATCTTTCCCTCTACTTGCAAGCTTAGTTTAAATCTGGAAACAAATAAGTAAATCTTGAGGGCCCCCCCCCCTATCACATCCATGTTCCAGAATATTCCTCCTTATCAGCTTATTCCTCTTGCTTAAAACAAAAAACAATATTAGCTTATGAGCGAATTTATTTTCATCTAATATAAATATTGGCTATATGAAATTTAATGTGTGCAAGTATCATATATATTTATCAGAGTTAAAAATGAGCTTTGTCATCATTTCTTCATGAAGGAAGAAAGCTGAAAGATACAATTTTACTTCTTATACTGGCATGTGCATATTGAATTCAAATTTAGTTAAATATATACCAACATTATTAGGGTAACAAACTCTAATAGTTCATTGTAATTAGAAAGATAAACTTGCATTAATAAATATTTTACATACAATTGTTTAATAAATTTTATGATTAAATGATAACAATAAAATACAAGTAAAAATGCAGCATGCATTCTAAAATTATTTTTCAAACAAGTCATAAAAGTATATAATTCAAATAAAAAAAAATTAGAAGATTTATATATACATATTTATATATATGGTTTATATCACTAAGATATTATTGTAAAGTTAAGCTATCATTTCTTCTAAAAAACTGCAGTTTGGAAAAGTAGTTGTAAGAAAGAAAAAGTGTTGTTTATATAGTTTCATTTGCCATTCATAGTCAAGGAGTCAGAATAGTAGTTGGAAAATATGATAATCAGCACAAAGTATACTCTGAATGACAATATAATTCCTTTAACATTTAATCTTTGTTAGAAAATAATATTTGAATATACGACTTATATTTGCTATGTGAATAATTATTTTATTACATTTAATATTACATAAGCAACATCAAATTTTTCTTTAAAAAATAAGCTAAACTTAAAGTAAAAATTATTTCTGTGTAAAAAAAAGTGATGAATCCCTCCCTTCTTTAATTGTTTTTCTGTTCAGTTTTATTTAAATTAAAAAAATTATGAACAGTCATTTTACAAAAACTATTTTAAAAAAGAATACAATAGTCTAAACTTAGTACACATTAAGTAGGCCTCACAAAAACGTATCTCTGATAACAAAAAAAATCAACAGTAATGACACATTTTAGATTACCTGTAAATCTTCTCTGCACACCCTCTCTTCCTCTATATTCATGCGCTTATCATGTTTCTTGAAATATTTTCTCTTTACTGCCTGAAGATTGAACCACGTGTATGAGAAAGATCTCACATGAGGCAGCAAAGCCTCGATAAATGGATGAAATTCATCCTAGAGAAAAACATTTAGTTTTAAATACTTGTAAAGGAAATTAATGTGAATACAAAAAGGAAATATTATATAATTACCAAAGGCATAAAATCTGTAGTTATATCCAAGTGATAATTAAATTTAATTCATCAGCTGGGCTATACACCTATATAAATAAAAAAGTATTAAGTAAGCAAATAATAAAACAAAGCATATTATTTTATAAATTTATTTCAAATTGTCATGTGTTAAATTACAATAACTTCTTCCAAATATACTTATATCACTTTTTAATTACACTTTAAAATTCTAAATTATACTTTGATTTTTATCTTCATAAATTACATTTCAAGATGTCAGCCAAAATTTATTTAACATGCAGCAGTACCAAACATTACATTCTAGCAATGTTTAAAATATATTGTTACATAGATCAGGGTTTGTGGATTTTATGCTTTCAGTCTCAAGGAGAAACAGTTCTTAAAGGCTGTCTTCGGCAAAAGTACAAGAGCTTGAACTGAACGCGAAGCACATTTTCAGACAGCAAAATGCCCCAATTTCCATGGAAATTTAGAACATTATAACTCATACATTTCTTAACAATATAGTGTTTTTAAAAAATTCAAAATATTCATAAAAATAAAATAAATACGCTCGCCATAACAAACAAACAAAAAAAATCGTTCGTCTCTCCACCGACTCACTGGTGGGAGAGTACTGTAGCGGTATCTAAATTTGCCAGTAACAGCTTCTGGACAGAGGTGATCACTTTTGTCTTGTGGATATGTTGCTAGGTTACTAGGAACCCAAAGGTTACGTGTTCAAACGACGACACCTTTGTAAGTCTTCATGAAATGGGTAAACAATCTATGGTGAAACTAGAAATTCTCAAAAGAGCTCACAAAAGTGTAGGTGTGAAAATAGATGATGCAATCAACCCACTAAAGAAGTGATTAAAAAGGTTGATACCCCCCCCCCCCCCATAAAGATTTTTGCTGAAAAAAATAATATTTAAAAAAAATAAAGTAAAGTAAATAAAAGTTTAAAAGTAATTTGTAAAAATACAAAAATATACAATAAAGGCAACAAAGATATTTATTATTTGGATATCAGATTAAGTACGCAAAGCAAGTATATCATGTTTCATGCTAAGTTGGAAAACACTTATGTAAAGTATGAATGTTGGTTTGGGCCGATGAACAGAAATCTTAACCATAGCTTCGCTTTAGTCGCTAGTGAATAGTTGCTTCATCGTAGAGGAATTTAGTATTGCCAACAATTGAACGCTGCTTTAAAATGAATCCCAGAAATAGAGAAGCTTTTCTTGAAGAGATGAGTTAAGAAATTTTAAAGCAAAATCCATGAAATTCATATGATTTGCAAAGAGATCATTTCAAGAAAACTGTCCTCTTTTGTTTTGTGTTTCGGTTACAAAACAAATCTCACCCACTGCCACATTCCAGCTTAGGGGATATTTATTTAAAGAAAGGGCTAAATTCATAACAGTCACTTGTGCTTTTTACTGAATTCAAAACTGCCATTAGACTTGTAGTTAAAGTTCTACTTGTAAAATTTAGATAAATTTTGATGATTGGGTAAATATATTTAAGAAATAAGATTCTTCAAAAAGTTTTTAAAAATTAAAGAAAAAAAAAATTTATATTATACATGTACTTTTATATCATGTGTATCTTGTTTACCTAAGTGTGATATTATTGTTGACAAATACATACATTTTAATTTTAAAAGAAAGTTTCTGCTAAAAGCAAAAGTTGGCAACAGCAAAGTACATGAACTAATTGGCTGGCAACATGTGATTGCCTTTATCATGAAGCATCACTATCATAAATTTAAGTCCATTGTGAGTAAAAGAGCATTCCATATCAAAAATGTTGAAAACTAATCAAGTAAAATTTTGTATATACCATGAAAGAATAGCAAAAAAGGGGAGTTTATTTATGTCTTTCTTAATTACACTGATCTACACATATAAGAAACCATGAAGGAATTACATCTTTTAGAAGATGTATGTGGAGGACAAAAGCAGAAGCATGCACTTTCATATACATAACCTTAAAAGTTAGGTCTTATGGCCTAAGGAAAATTTCACCACATACTTCTATATTGTCTAACTATTAGATCATTAAGCAATTTTTTTTTTCTACTGTCTTTGAGGAGTACCATTAAAGAAGCAGAGAAAGTGCATACACCTCAAAAATATACTGAAATGTTTAAAGCAGCATAAAAAAAATGGTGCCATATTGTAACATGACAAGTGATTCCTTAAAAACCCATAGTACTGGTGTTAAAGTAAAACACAAAGACAAATTTTTAATAATAACCATTGCATGTTAGAGAGTTTATCTGAGAATTTTGAGATACTAATTTGTAAAAATATAACACTGAGGAACTGTAAATAGCAAAGTTTCAGCTACAAAAAGAATTAAGAATAGTTCTAATATGTCCTTGTGCTACAGCTTATGAAAAGCTAGTTCCAGTAAACAGAAAGAGATTGAATGATTTCCATAAAGTAATGAAAAACCTAGAGCCCAGGGGACATCTTCAGGTATGGGCCAACTGGGCCCCAGCCTCTGTCACAATGGGGGCCTCGTCTCATTTTCGATTCAGCCTTAATAAGATCATGGTTTGAATAATTTCCACAGTCAAATGTTATTTCTGGTTGTATTCTCCAAAAAACTGGGAACTTTGGACGATATCTCAACTGGCTACATGAGATAACCGTCATCCATATTCAGGCATAAGTCTACCACCACACATACACCATTATTACTCATTCAGTCTAAAGGTGGCACTCAGTCAAGACAGTTTGTATGATTGTAAATCATGCCATTTCTTTGTTTCAGATTATTGTTAGCATGAGTATTTGACAACGTATGTTATGTACTGTCTAATGTTAAGGATCATAGATGGGGCCAACATTTGTGTAGGGACCCAGGGCCTCAAGAAATTTTAAGACTGCTAGAGCCAAAAAGTACATGCACTTTTATGACACATTGCTCTAATGAAAAGCGGAATTTGACAAAGAGAATTGACAAATGTCAAGACTTTAATTTAGTTTTTTTCTTTATATGGTTTTCAAAAATCAATCAAGTGAATAACTTTTATTTCACGTTTTGTCACCTTCATTCTCCCTTTTTGATTCTCATGTGTTTAATTGAGAATGATAGTTGAGATAAAAAAATTCTCATATAGCAAATAAATATATAAGAATTAATGCATGCAAAATACTAGGTGTCAGGTCATAAATCTGTATTGAATGGACATTATGTGTGAAAAATTTAATTATTATTTATTTTTAGTTTTGAATTACAAACTTTAAATTTCAGATGGCAACATATGTAATAAAATTCTCTTACTTCATTTTTTCAATTATTTATTTATTTGTGAACGGCAATCAAAAAATTTGTTTGATAGTTATTAAGAAGATGTTTTGAATTAAGTTTTGATCCGTAATCTTTTAAAAAGATTTATCTCTAATTTGAAGCCCCCATAGTACAAGTTTTAATTCAAACCACTTCTACTTAGTAGTGTGAAAAGAGTAATCTGGTGTTCCTACAGTTATTTTGGAAAGCTAAGAAAATAAGTTTCGACTTTCTTTTGAAGCTTAAACATTTTTTAGTGCCTGTGGGATAAACCAAGTTTTTTCAAGCAGTAAAAGATTAAAAAAAAAAAGAGATTTGAAATATGTTGCTGCTAAAATTGGAGAAGATGTATCAACAAGTATTACAATAGTAGGATTAAAGGATTTTATTTTGAATAGTAATGGTTACAAGAAAGATCCTGAATTTGTTCAAGAATTTTTAGAAATGTTGTTTCAGATCGAAAATTACAAGAAACTGATAAGGAAAAAAAAAAGAGCTTGAGATAAGGAAGTTTGAAGTTGAAAAAGAAACAGAGTTGGAAGAATACTATCTCAAAACAAGAAAAGAGAAAAAGAAATACAAGGGAAAAAAAGTACAAGAAAAAAGTTAAGCCATTTTCTTCCAATTCTACATTTGATTTAAACAATTCTAAAAGAAAGTTTACATTACCTAGATTGGAATTTAGATAATATGGTGATGATATTAAAGATTGGTTCCTAATCTGGTGTCAATTTGAACAGATACATAAAGATGAGGATGTTGCACCAGAAGATAAATTTCAATGCTTAGTTCAAGCAACAATTTCTGGTTCTAGTGTAAGAAAGTTTTTCATCAACTACCAAAAAAGCTATTGAAAGCTTACAATGGTACTTTGGTAGAGAAGATATTTTAGTTGAAGTACATGTTAGAGAGTTGCTAAAATTAAATATTTCTGAGCAACCTAAGGAAAAGTTTCCTTTAACTTTATTGTATGACAAGCTTGAGATTTATGTGCATTGGAAACATTAGGTGTAACCACAGATAAATAAATGTGCAACTATTTTGTATCTTAAGCTTGAATTCAAACATTCAAGTTCAGATTGCTTTACAGCTCAGAAAATAACTCTAAAAGAAAGACAAAAATAGCCAAAGAAAAAAATATGTTGTTTTGCAAGTTTATCTCCATTTCATGCATTTAAGAAATGCTGAGCAATTTTAAAGTGTGACTGATATGTTCTAAAAAACATGTGTGTGTTCCAAAAATTATGTGATGTTCTTGATTCACAAAAGATGTCTGTAGAGAAATAAGAAATACCTGCAGAAAATGATGCTAATAAGACCAATTTTAATAAAAAAAGTTCAAATATATTTTTTCAAACTCTGAAAACTAAACTGGTATTTGACACTAAACAGAAAATTGTAAAGTTGCTTTTTGATTCTGCATTGCTTAAGTCTTATATTTTTAAAAGTGCAGTCTAAGAGATGAATTATATACCACTTCGCTGTAAAAAAAAATGGTTATTCCCTTTTAGCAAGGGTTATCACTAACAAGTTCAAACATAATTGCTATAAAGTGAAATTGAGAAATTGGTATAGAAATTTTAGATGTAATTTTGAAGTTCTGGATCAGCCTACAATTTGTGAAAATATTAAGCTGGTTTTCAAAGGTCCCTAGATAAAAGAGTTAGAAGAAAATGAGGTCAATCTAACTGACATTGGTGACAGTTGTGAAGTCATAGATATTCTCAATGGAGTCGAGGTCATGGAGAAAATGTTGACTGGCAGAAGAAAAATCTTATCCCCAGGTCTTGTGGTTGTAGAAACTTGCTAAGGAAGGACCTTAATGAGCAAGGTATCACAGGAAAAATCTTATGAAGTTAATTTGGTAATGACAGTGTTATCACTATTTGTAAATGAAGCTGAAATCTCGAATCTATGGAAATTGATCAGAATTAATGACCTTCTTGAGAAAAAAAATAGAAGTACAAAATTGATCTTCAGACCAAGGAACATTTTTTTAGAAACAGTGAAAGTTGATAAAGAGGGTTGATATGAAGTGTTTACCGTGGTCTGACAATAAGTCATTTTTGCCAGATAACTTAAATTTGGCGGAAAAAAGGCTCAACTACACAACTTCAAAACTTTTAGCTATGAATATGTATGAAAAATATGAAAATGTTCTTCTAATCTGGTTAGATGAAGGCACAACAGAGAAGCTCCAAAAATGAAGTAAGCTGTTATGGAATTTATTTACCTCATCATGCAGTGTTAAAATTAAATAGCAATACTACTCCAATTCATTCAGTGTTTGATGTTTCAGCTAGATTAGTAAATTATCCATCTTTAAATCAGTGCTTGGAATGTGGTTCTAATCTTATTGAGCTCATACCAAATATTCTTTTATTCAGGGAGAGAAAATTTAGTGTTATAGCTGACATTAGAAAAGCTTTTCTGCAAATAAATATTCCGAGGACAGAGATTTCCAATGTTTTTTGTAAAGGGAAAATATGGATGAAAAAAAAAATCAAGAGTATTTTTTGGTGTGAAGTTCAGTCATTTTCTTTAAGCTCCAGTTATTGAGTACCTTATTAAAAAAAGTGAAGAGTTTGAAAAATCTTTTAAGGAAATAGTTCTGCAGTGTTTCTATGTTGACAATGTCATTCCTAGTGCCAACACTAAAGATCAATTAAATGAATTCACTGCCAATTCTAAAACCTTCATGGCAAAAGTTGGCTTTGATCTAAGAAAATGGAAATGATCTGTCACCAGTGAAAATAATTTAAAGAATGAAACTCAGGTATTAAGTCTGATTTGGAATAAGGAGTTGGACAAATTAAGAATAACATGAAATGGTTTGATGACATTAATATGGAAAAAGTAACTAAAAGAACTATGTTATGTACAGTACATAAAGTATTTGATCTTTTTGGATTCACCTCACCAAGCTTTATCCAAAAATGTTAGAAAAGGCAATGAACTTAGGCACAAGCTGGGATGAAGAATTAACTGGTTAACTTTGTTAAGAGTTTCTGCAGTGGTTTCAAGAACTGAAGTATTTGTCTGATATACAGATTCCTAGGTATGTCCAGATATATCCAGAAGTTTTTAGCTACACTATTCATACATTTGTTGATGGAAGTAAAGATGCATATGCTGCTGTTACATTCCTCAGAGTAGGAAAGAATGATTGAATTGAGCTTTTTCTACTTGCAGCAAAGTCTCAAGTGGCTCCTTTAAGATGCACAACTATTCCAAGAATGGAACTTCAAGCAACTATGATTAGAGCGATGATAACGAATTTGGTTCTTGAAGTTTCAGGTTGGAGAAATGTTATGATGTATTACTGATGTATTCAACAACAGTGCTTGTTTGGATATTGAGGGAAGAAAATTGGTCTGTCTTTATTAAAATTGAGTTCAAGAGATCAAGAACAATCCTACATCGTGGAGGTGATAAGAATTTCCCACACTTGACTTCCAGAGGTGAACTTCCAGACTTTGAAAGTGAAATATTTAGTTTATTCAAGATGGTGGGAGGGGCACACAATGGATTAAAGGGCTTTTCAATTTTAAAACATTATGGCTTCCACACACCAAGATTAGAATGAAAAAGAAATTGGAAACAAAAAGTCTAAGACAAGTTATATACTAACAAATAATGAAGCTGATGGCGTTGAAAGCTAGTACTATGGATATTTTTCCAACTATGATAGAATTATTTGTCTCATTACATAGATTCTTCATTTCAAGTGCAACTGCAAAAATGTAACTGGAAAGAAGCATGGCAAATTAACACGCACAGAATTTCAGGAAGCAGAAATGAAAGTTTTACTTATGATTCAGAATGAATCGTTTCTCTCAAAAGAAGAAAAAAGATTGAAAACTCTAGAAATATTTAAAGACGATCATGGCATCATTCACATAAAGACTAAAATTATTTATCACAAAGATAGTGATAAATAGATTTTCTTAGACCTACTGTTCTACCACCGAAGCATTATATGGTAAAATGCTTAATCTACAATGCTCAACTTAAGAACAGTCAAACTAGAGTCCAGATATTATTGAACGTCCTTAAAGAAAAGTATTGGAAGAAAGGCAGTGAAACATGTGGTAGACAACTGCACTACATGTAAAGGATAAACTTCAAAGAGCTTTGAAGTAATAATTCTTCCCCTTCTATAAAATAGAGTAAAAGATGCTGAGGTGTTTCAGATAACTGGTGTTGATTTGGCTCGACCATTAATTCTTAAAGAAAACAAGAAAAGCTGGGTTTTAATTTTTACTCACACAGTGTACATAGAAGTTCATTTTGAGCTTATTATTGCAGCATTGACAGAACTTTTTTATGGCGTTCGGAAGATTTGTTGCTTACAAAGGAAGAGGTACCACTGTATACTGGGATAACAGGTATCAATTTTGTTGGAGGAGCCAATTACTTAAAACAACAAGACTGGAGTCAGATACAAAAATATGGAGCTACCAATTCTATTGAATGAAAGTTTAATCCCCTAGCTGCTGCTTGGTGGGGCAAATGATGGGAGAGGTAAATTAGAATTTTAAAAAATCTTCTGAAAAGAGTGCTTGGTCATGCACATCTTAATTATGAAGAAACGATAACAGTTTCACAGATTCTGAGTGGGTAATCAACTCAAGATCTCTTAGCATAAGGGAGAAGCTGTAAAATCAATTTCTCCCTCAATGTTCATGAATGCAGTCTACCTGATGCTGTTGAGAAAAACTCTTTTAGCCAGACTCAAGTTCAGACAAGCAGTACTTAAAAGATTTAAGAAATCGTTTCAGATCTGAGTATCTACATGCACTCATTCAACAAAGAAATAAAAAATCAAGTGTAGAGTTACCGTAGGTAAAATTGTTATGGTGGGAGCAGATATTAAAAAGAGAATTATCTGGACTTTAAGAGTATAACATTAAAAAATCAAATGTGTTATTTATGAAATCTTTATTTAGAAAATGGATCTGTCAATTATGAAAATGTAAGGACAATGGTTATATTTCTTTTATGTAACTGTTTTTGATATCACTTTTTCTATAGCTTTACATGCCCTTTATTTTTAAAATGTTTTAACTAAAATTCATTTATGACAAAAATAGTTTCTATTGGGAATTTTTGAAGAATTTTAACAGGAAATTCAATAGTTCATGAAAATACTTAATTTAAAGCTTGTTATATCTTTTAAAATGTGTTGAATAGATAAGGATATATGTTAATGACACACTTTCATTAAAACTCACTGTGGTTTAGGTATTCCAATCATATTTTAGCTCCCTTTGAATAGTATTTTACTTAAAGCTATTCAGCAAAAAACAGCAGTATAAAATGATATTGATTGAGCTTTTATAGTACAGCAGGAAAAATTTTTTTACAGTTAATCATAATCAAATGTTTTTATGGAAATTTTTCTGAATAAAAAATAGATTGAAAGAAAAAAAATAACCTTTTTTTGTCCTTTTGCCAAGTATGAAAGTTGATAAATCATTAAATAATACAAGCAAAAAAAATATATTCATATAGTACACAAATTATTTTATAAAAGAAGCTTCTTTTGTACAAAAACCATTAATTGATTCAGGTAAAAGTAATTTTACAATAAAGAATGAAATAAATACAATAGAATTAAAAGAATAAATATATTACAACTTTTTGAATGCTTTTACAGATAACCTTTCTTTAGTGAACAAGTTGAAAGTTACACTTTTATTCATAACAAAAAACTTTCATGTGTATAAGCAAATCTATCAAGATGATAGTAAGCCCTGACACTGCAAGGACCTGAAAGCAGTCACGTGATCAAAGGAGGGAATAAGGATATGGCAGGTTGAGTTGAGTTTGGTGTTTTATGGCGCAAGAGCCAATTTTGGCTATACTGCCCCAAACATTCATAGGTCTGTGGTCTGGACGGGAAAAGAAGAAAATGGATGACAAGATGGAGGGTCGAAAATAGAGAAGGATCACTGGGGTACCCTGAGGTCAAGGATTTGGCGGGAGAAACGATTACATTCACACTTCCATCTTGTATGCTGACAGTTGATAGATTATCCCACGTGTATTAATATTCATTACTCAGGATAAATTGACTGGATTTTCTGCAAAAGGATTAATCAAGATTTCTTTATTAACCATAAAGAAAAAGGTACGATATTTCTATTATTTTATAACTTTATTCTTGTCATTGAATTTTTTTTGTTTTGAGTCTTGAGAACAGGATATAATAAACTGACACATATATGCCAACATCCTTGATTATTTGTAAAAAAAGATATTTTGTTTTATAAGAGAAATTAGTGTTCTGTTTATTCTGTCAAATCTTAATTAACTGAAAAATATTATTAATAACTTAACCTAAAGCTGCACACATTTCATAATAATGCCTCGTTACTGTTGTGCACCGAATTGTTCCTCTAATAAACCGGGGCAGCTGTACGTTTCTGTGTTTCGTTTCCCAAAAGATGAACAGTTGTTACAAACTTGGAAAAAGAAAATTCCTAGGGATTTTAAAAATACTAACAATAGTGTAGTGTGCATTAAACATTTCCCTGAATCTTTCATTGTGAGAAAAGATAAAATTACAGACAAGACTGGTACTGTTATAGAAATACCTAGAGTGTATCCAAAATTATCAGAGAATGCATATCCTTGCATTTTCCCTGGTTGTCCATCCTACTTGAATGAAAAAAGTAAAGAACGCTCAGTGACAATTCAACAAAAGGAAAAAATGAAACAATTAGACGAACAACTGTTTACTAATTTCATTAAGAAAGACAAAATTACTAGTTTTGAATGTTTAAAAGAAAATCTGCTAATGTGAGAAAATCCCATATCTGATTTCTTATCGAAAAATAATGTTCTAAAACATGATTGTGAAAGTTGCATAATATTTCTTTTTATTAATTGCGAAAATTGTCCTTCTATTTTAAAATTCCTGAAAATAAATACAGATCTCTCTATTGTTATATTTAATAATAATCGTCAATTAAATATACCTTCTGTTGGAAAATTTTTTAATAATCCTCCTAGGTTAAAATATTTTAGCGAATTGTTAAATATTCTTAATACGGTAAATGTCCTTGAAGAAATCTGTTCCATTAATTCTGTTCCTCATCATGTTATGGCTATTCAATTGTGGGAGAAGTATATTGAAAATTGTAATGCTGAAAATTTTGACGCAGCAAATTTTATTTTAGAGCAAATGAAATTATTAAATTCGAATAAACATGGTCGTAAGTATAGCAGTAATTTAATGGTTTTTTCTTTCTGCATGTACATTAAATCTACCACATGTTATTCCTATATAAGAGATAAGGGGAATATAATTCTTCCAAGTGTGAGACAATTACAGAGAGTTGCATCTGGATTAAATGTTACTCCAGGTTTGTCAACTCTGGCTAATGAAAACTATCTACGAGGTAGGTGTATAGAACTGAAAGACCGTGAGAAACAGGTAATATTACAAATTGATGAAATTTTCATCAAATCAGCGATTACATATAAATGTAATAAAATCATTGGATTTACTGAGGAAGAAGCAGCTACTATGATTCAATGTTTTTTATATTCTTCTTTATTGAGTAAAAATAAAGAAACAGTATCATTGAACCCTGTAAAGAACATGAATGGTGAAGACTTGCATTCTATGACTAGAAATTTTGTAACTAATGGAAAAGGTAGGTTTTTCAGTTGTTTGCAGAGTAAATAGATATTGTTTTTCTAAATTGTGTAATGGTACCATAAAGAGTGTTATTCAGAATCCAGCTAATAATGCAAAAAAATTACATCTTATTTTTGATTCAGTACATCTTATCAAATCTATACGAAATAATTGGTTGAATCAGAAAGATGCTGATTCTTTTTTAATGTATCCCGATCCTTCAGAATTTTCTCAAATACGAAAAGCATCTTTTTCACATCATTATTTAAAATTTATAATGAAGAAATGAACATTATTGTTAAATTAGCTCCTAAATTATGTTTAAAAGCTTTAAAACCAACAAATTTTGAAAAACAAAATGCTAAATTAGTTTTAAAAATTTTTGAAGAAAGCAATGTGACTGCACACTCAATATATTAAAAGATAAATTAGGCTACCCAGAAATGTTTATAGGGACACTGCAATATTCATTAAACATATTTTAGATTTCTGGCAAATAATGAATATTAAAAATCCAACTAAGGGTCAAAATCTCAAATTGAAAAACAGTGTTCCTTTTTCATCAATGGATGATGATAGATTCAATTTTTTTTCAAAATTTGTTCAGTGGCTGGACTGCTGGAAAAATTTAAAACAAAATAAATGAGAAGGTTGTTTAAGCGAGGAAACATTTTTTGCTTTGAGGCATACGGTAAATACTATCCCAGAACTAATAAAGTATCTTTTGACAGAGCAGAATTTCAAATATGTTTTAACTGGAAAGTTCCAAACTGATAATTTAGAAGCCAGATTTGGGCAATACAGACAAATGTCCGAAGCAAATTATCATGTCACTGTGCAGTAAAATTTTGCAAGCTGAAAAAAAGTTGCGCATTAAAAGTGTGTTAACTTCGCACTCAGATAAATATGGTACTATCTCACTAAAAAATTTAATTTCAAATCATTCAGGTGAGATATTTCATGTTAAAGTAGATATTACAGATTTCAACGAAATATTATATAACCATTAGAAATAAATTAGATAAATTAGATATTTCAATAGAAGAGTATCAAGCTTTAATGTATAAAGCAGGATATTGTGTGCATAATATAAAATTCGAATACTCCAATTGCAAACATACATTTGTTTTAGATAAGCAGATTAATTTCGACTCGGACAAAATATTTGAGACTTCTGGATAGAGGAGGTTTAAAAATGCCCACAGATATTGTTATGAAAGTCATTTCAATGCAATATTTCATTTTTAATTTGTTAATATCAAAAACATTCGAATTGAAGTTTCTAAAAGTTAATTGCCAATTATCTTGCTTTACTAGCATAACAGAAGTGTATCTGGAATTACACGAGCTGTGGAATGTCTTGCATTTGTTTCATTCACCTTGTGTAAATTGTAACATACCAGCATTTTCATATTTTAAAAAAGTATTTGTTACATTTGGGAATATATGCTTAAATAATTATTCAAAAAAGCGCAGAGAAGAAATTTTAACCGTGAAAGATAACCGAAAAATGAAGAAATTTAAGGCCAATTAAATTAATTTTTGCTTTTTATATTTTTCTGTTTTATTTATTTAAATATTCAATAATTGATTCGTATGTTATCCATTGTGCATGTATATCCTTGCAATTTTTTTATACAACATACATTTTATGAACATGTTTAATTGTTCACATAACTATTATTTGAAGAAAAATTATTTATTTATTTACGTTATTCGTTTAAATTATTTTCATAAAGATTTCAAATATTCAAAAGCATTCAAAGTACGTAAAATATTATTTAATTTCAAAACTTTTGTTTGATTTTTAGATATTTTTACCATAGCATAATATTGAATTTTAATGCATATGCATAAAAATAATGTAATAAATAGTTTAAATAATATCATCACAAATGCAAATGATTCAAAATTTAAAATTAATCAGTATGTTGCCTCATTAATGATAGATTCCATAAAAAGTTTATTTTCCAATTATTTATAGGTAAGTCTATTTACTAATGTATATATTTTTTTAACATCCTATATTTGCTATATAATTATTATTGTGTCTAAACTGTTCATGTCATATGCATTTTTTATGTAATAATATGCCTCAAATACTTTACTTTTCATATTTTCTTTACAAGTATGTTTCTTGTTTATTTTATTGGATTGCAATTATTTTATACTTTTGAATATTGAATGAATGAATGATTTTAATTGAATATTTTTAACGCATAATCTAGAATCTATTTTTACTATATAATTACTGTGGTGTCTAAAACTGTTTGTCATTTCTATATATTTATATATATTTTTGCATGCATTCTTTTTTTTTATAATTCTTTCTTTTGTTATGATTCATTGATTCTATGAGCATAAAAAATGTCATTTCACAGGAAAAAGGAACTCCAGCAAAATGTTTCTAAATTCACATGATTTTTTATTAATATGCCTCTAATGCTCCACTTTTCAAATTTTCTTAAGAGTAAATGTTTTTCTTTAATTTTATCTGATTGAAATTATTTTACATTGATTCAGTTTTTTCTTAGATTTTCCTTATACTGTTAAGAGCCTTTCATGAGTGATTTTGTCCCTTTTTCCGGGAAAATATTATACATCATTCTAGCGTATTAATACATAACTTTCATCAGAAAATATTCTAAGTGGGAATTAAAAAAGATAATCAATATAAATGCGGTAATATTAGTCTATGAGATGAAAAGAAATAAATGTTCAAAGCTTTATATTCCTCACAGAGCGAATGCGCGTAGAAAAGCTTTCCCTCCTTTTGTGACGTCATCAAAACTCTGTCGCGGCCTGTTCCTTTCAAGATAGCCTTGGTATAAGTCACTTACAAAAAGAAAAGAATGCATTATGAAAATAATGCAATAAATTTGATTACTAACCATTGCATTATGAAAATAATGCAATGGTTAGTAATCAAATTTATTTAAGTTATATAAAATAAAAAACTGATGTTGACAAAAAGGCAGAAGCAGACTAATTGGAAGAGGAAAAAATGTTCACCGTTTTAATATGTAGTACTAGGAAAACTATAATCCTCTTGGATCTGCTAAATGAAACTGTGCGAGATGACAAAGTTCCTTACGGAATCTTAAACTATTATGCAATTTAAGTTACTTCATTTACTAATGATATATTAAATTTTTATATACACTGCTTTAAACAAAAAACCTCAATATGCTAAGTACATCAAAAATTGTAATGTTTATAGCTTTTAAAACCATTTTTCAAAAAGATTAACTATTAAAATCTAAGGATTTGTGTTATGTGAGAATACAAATCAAAATGTTATAGAAAAAAAATCTAAATTTTACAACATAAGATTTTAAAGGCCTTTTTCTCAAAAAAAATAATCGGTTAAACGTTAAGTTGCACAATATTTGTTTCATACATACATTCGTTCTTTAAGAGAAATTTTTTACATATCAAACCAAATAATTATTGCAACTTTGAAACATATATTCACTAAATAAATAAAATAGTACAGAACATACAGTCTGCTATTTTCTTTCGGGTAAATGCACAATATTGGGAAAAATTTCAAGAAATTGATATTTGAAACTACAGATTACATATTTTTAGTCCAATTAAATGTTTAAAACACTCAACCAAAAATTACATAGGAAATCATGTTTCTCAAAATTATATACATATATAATAAAATATTTATTTTAAAATCATCATTGTTCTCAATTCAAAATATATGTGAAGATTTATTACAAATATAGATCTTGAAAAGTAACCAGTTTTATACTTAGGTACTACTCAAATAATATTTTGGTACTTGAAAAATTATATATTTTTAGGCATTTATTTAACCAAGAATAACAGCTTGGTAACTTTTTACAGCCCTATAATTTATTTTTAATTCTATTGGGATGTAAAATATAACCTGTGGAATCAGCCTTTCTAATTACAATTAAAAGCACACAGTTAATACAAAATTATGAAAGCACCTATTTTTATGCAACTGCAAATAACAAAAGTGACATGAAAAACCTTTAACATACAGGTTGATATTTGCTTTCCTGTATATACAGAATATCTTAATTTTTGTGTAAAAATAATTGGTATTTAATATTACAGAATAAATTTTTTATATCAAATTACATTCGTTCGAAAAATTCGTTTTAATTTGGTACATATTAGGAAGGAAACAGGAAGCTATTACAGTAGAACGGAGATCACATGAATGTCGTTGAAATTGAGCCACTTACGCAATTGAATCATTTGAGCTGAGAGTTTATACCAAATGCTAAGCAATGCGGTTCATATATAAACATCAAAAATAATAAATTTAAGTATAGTCAAATCAATAACGAAAGGAATGTGTCTCAGCCAAATAATTAAAGAGAAAATCAACCTTGGATACTTTAACATAGCATGGGCCATATTTTATGCCATAAAATTTTTCCGTGGAAAAATATGGTATTTAATACTGAATAATAATTTAAGCCTACAATTTTACAAGCTATCCATGCAGGAGGTAATAACTTACCATTTTCCGAAGCAGGAAATTAAAGAATCAACCAGATAAATTTACGAGAATCAAAAATACTCATATCACACAATTCAAATTATTTATTGTTTTATCTAACTAGACATTTATAATTATATTCCGGGTAAAATTTCAATTAATCCTGAACATTGTACTGTTTTGATCATGTTTCATTTGTTGTTGTTATTGCGCATGACGGTTTTTTTGTATATAGATCTCTACCGCACATAGAGCAACAATAAACAATTTTAATTTACAGAAACACTGAAATGAGTATAACGAAACTCGTGGCTTATGTTAAATTTGTTTGGAAAAAGAAATCAGTTTAGTGATTCTTACAATAAACAATTTTGTTTGAGAAATAGAAATAATTTTATATCAAAGTGTTAAAGAGAAACATTTTTGTTCATTTTGGCAGTTTTGGTAAATCAAAGTATCATTATATACTGTTGTTCCATATTTATACTTTCAAGAACCTTTCAACAGCGTAATATCTATGAAAGAGCTCTGAACTTTAAGACAGAAAAATAGTTTTGAGTTGTAACACATAAATACATTAATGATTTAGGATATGTGAGCTTTATAAGGATACTCTAGTCACACGTAGAGAAGTGAGCTTATAACCCTTGAGACCACTTGATTATCGAGATAGTAAATCCCAATGGTTTTCAAACTCTAGCACACATATCTCATGCATACAAGATTATTTATGTGTGGAATAAGAAAGCAATTCAGAAGAGGTAAAAAGGAAAAATTAAACTTTTCTTATTCACTTTGCAATAAAAATTCAAACTACGGAAGTTTAAGTTTGAAAATTCACTACAGTATGGAAATAAAATTACTTTTACTAGTTATTTTGATAGATATATATTCCTGTGTGAAATGATAATATCTTTTGATAGTTTCAAAACACATACAAAAGTTCTTGTTACAAACCAAAATTAATCCCTGAGGTGGATTAAGTGGCTGGCGGCCGCCAGGAACCCCAACCTTGGATTCCATTTATAAATTCAACGTGTAATAAAAAAGATCTTGAACCGATATTGCTATCCCAATGATTTCCACAAATCAAGTAACTGAGAATATTAGGGCCCTACCTAAAAAGTTAGGTCTTAGGCGTCGGTCAGGCTTTGGGCTCACTAGAACCCTGCCCCCCCCCCCCGGATGGGGGGGGGTAAATTACGCCATTGATTTCCACAGATTTGAGTCGTGTAGTGGCCATAGACATCTTTCTTCCGTTCATCTGTATTGTTGCAATCTGTACAAAATTTTCACAAGCGATTTTTTTTCTTTTTGCACAAATTTTATTTTGAACAAACGTATACTATTCAAGTCAGACAAGTTCATCAATAGTTCACAACCATGTTTAGTTACTCTTGGATACACCTTACACTGATAAAGAAAAAAACCCGACACCATGAAAAAAACTATTGTAGACTGATGAAACTTCGGCGATACATTTGTCTTGGTAACATATTTAATTGATTACAGTTTCCCTACCACAGGTTTATGTAAGCCCTAGAAAAACCATTTCAAATGTGACGTCATGTTCAGAGATGGATTAAGTTAGTTGGAGGCACCTAGCGGTACAAGGTTTGAGGCCCATGGATTCAAGAGTAGAAAAACTAAAATAGTGAAATGATTCGCTGACTTTGAATTCTCAAAAAAAAAAAGAAAAAAGTATTGATAATAATAAAACTTAACGGCTAAAGAAAAATCTTAATTGTATTTAAAAAAAATTAAAAACCATACTATAGAGTTTACAATTTTCATAATGCAATACAACTTCATTACATACTTTTCGATTTATCTCTGGTGAATTCATCAATTATTTGTGCCGTTTCTATTTTGTCCAAAACATCTTGTGTTCTGTATACAATTTTGTCATGTTGTTCATTTTGTCTTATTTCCCATAGTACTTCTTAAATAATATTAACATGCTTTTTTTAAGACTTATAAAGATCTCTCACCTGATGCATTTGATACCGGTGTTACGGTTGAGTGTAACATATAATCAAATTTAAATTCAAAAGGTGAGTGGGATACAACTACCCGATGCTAGGTGCTGTTGGCTTTCTTAAAAGAGTTTCAGAGAGGTCCGTTAAAATGCTTTATTTATATTGTGAGGCAGTAGAACAATGACCTCACTCTTTGCCTGCTCAAGGTATCAGACTACGTTCGGAACCGTGATTTTGCAAAAGCGTATAAATGGATAATATTTATGATATTTAGTGTTACTTAGATTAGAAAATGCATATAAAATTGTTTTAAGAATAGTATTACAATAAAAAATTATTTAAGTACAATATTTTGACAAAAAATGAACATAGAATGACCCATTTTCAAAACATTCTCCTTTTGTGAAAAATGCTTCTATTATAATAATATTTTGCCTGTATATAGCTCAGACCCTGTACAGAGGCTCAACTAGAATTTTGGAAATATATAACTTAGAAGTGGATTTACCCATATTTTACTACATCGGAGAGAAGAAATTTTAAGGAAAAAATGCCGATAATTATTTTAATTGGTGGTAACTCTGAAAATAATGTGAATTTTTCAAAAATCCTAGTTCAGACTCTCTGGAGAAGTCTTTACTTAATATAAGCAAAATATTATTATTATAGAAGCATTTTTTATAAAAGGAGAACATTTTGATAAAAGGTTATTCTAAGTTAATTTTTTGACAAAATATATTGTATTTAAATAAAAAAAATTTGTTATAATGTCCTTAAAACAATTTTATACATGTATTCTAATCTAAGTGACACTAAATATCATGAAAACTATCCATTTAAGCGCTTTTTAAAAATCACTGTTCCGAACGTAGTCGAATACCCTAAGTTCGGAATGCCCGAAAAAGGGAATTACATCATAGGGGTGGGTTGTGACGTCATTCCACCCCAGAGCCGTTCAAAGCACGGCTATTTTCACAACAACCGCTATTGTTAAAAATATTTTCAAAAGTATCTCTACATTAGGTTTTCTTTTGCAACTCGATAATTTTCTAGAGGAGTCTTCATTGTATCTTTCTTTTCTTTGAAAAATAGTAAAAACTTATCCACAATACATATAGTCAAAATTAAAGGATTCAATATCGTCTTTGTAACTTTCCTTTAGTTTGTGTGTGTGTGTGTGGTTTTCTTCTTAATTTCAGGTAATAATCCCTCGTCAAAAACTACAGTTAAGTGTTCTATAAAAGTTCCATAAATCGCAGCTTTTCGAGATAGTTCTGCTATTGCCCTATCGCATATGAAATAAAATGAATTCACTATGAAATTTTCCCTTGTTTTAAATTTTCAAAACCGACTTCTTTATATTCAACGAAAATAATTTTTTTCTGCCTGCGAGCTTGTTCAGCTTCCTTTTCAAACGAGTGCCCTGATAAATTAGTTGATGCTTATTCCATTTTTCCAAATTCATTTCTGAAATATTGGATATAATTTTCCAGAGGTTTTAGTAAACTAAATCCTTTTAATAAAATTCACACACTTAACTTATTGCAATAATTTGCGAGAAGTATATATATTCTCTGGTGTATGGTATTTCAAATCATGGTCATTAGGGAAGTTTCATATTTGCCCATCTGTTTCAAAGGGAAGTTTCCTCATTCGTATCATAGATTTCAGCCAGGGCCGTTTTAATTAACCTTTGTCTTGCTATTAAGACCTAAATCCAACTAGTTTGTAATAGTTTGTTTTGAAGATGTCCCATGACTTTAATCTCCTCGAACACGTATGAGACACCCTTGGACGCTCATTTACAACTCGAAGAGCACTTCCAACAACCATCGATGAGTTCAAGAGGACTTTAGTGCAAGAGTGTTGCTACAGGGGTTGATAAAGACTCTGGTAAATAGTATAAAACACCACCTGCTAAATTTCAAGTCTGTAGGTCTGATAGTTCTGGAGATATTGTGATGAGGGAGTGAGTCGCTTGTCTTTTTAATACAAAGAACTCCTTATTTGCTTTTGCATTTAAGTTCGAAAAATTTGTAAGAAACAAGAATTGTACAAACAGAGAATCATACCTCATATTTTTATATTGATATATTTTCTAAATATAGTATTTTATAAAGCTTTTATTGTGTTTTATAATGAAAGTTATAGAAAAAAAAATCCTTTGCATTTGTGACGTCTCTCGCGTCCTTCTGCTAACATAACTCCTAAGTTCTTTGACGGCCACGATTAATGGCAAAACCTTTCCAACCCAATACCAAGAAGACAAACGGATAGAATATGTAAATTAGAAATACTTTAAGAGGATAGAAGCTTTGATGAGAAGGAGCGGCAAGTTTAGAGATAACTTAGTGTGGAATCATTCGGATCAAGAGTTAGATGTCCTATAGCTCTAGAAGAAGGATACGTTCATATAAATTAAATTATAAAGAAGTCTAAATCTTCGCATCTAAAATTAAGTTATAGGTATTGCCTCAATTGATGAAGGAAGGAGACTCTGCAAAAAGGTAATATTTTGTATAGGAAGTTAGATGAATCAGTTAATTTATTATAATTAAGATAAATGATCTAGTTGCGCGATCTGACTTGAATATAAGGTTTAATTGGGTGTTAACTCTCACTTTAAGAAAGTTGTCAATTAGAATTAAGTAATATAAGTTATTCTTAATAAAAGTTGTATTAAGAATCCAATATGTCTCATCATTTAGATAATCCCACACCTCTAGCTTACGCGGATCCTAATAGACATAGTCAACATAGGATGGCTATGTCGCACATTTTCCCAAAACAGTTTGTCTATCACTGTTATAGGGCAACAGGATTGTTATTTTATTAGCGAATCTCACATTTTAGTTAAAGTTAGACGATACGGATATCACCTAAATTGAGATAATCTTAACCCTCTATCTACCGCAATATGATTTACTGCAGTTTTTTTTCATGCAATATTGTTTTTGAACCACTACATTGAAAATTAAGGGATATGCATAAACAAAATATTAAACTTTGGGAAATTTAATTAGTTAGAGCTAATTAATTAATTAAAGATATTCAGCTGTAAAATTAATTATACACACTATTCACTTAAAATAAATAGTCAAATCGTTTTCTAAGGTCTTCATTAACATACAAAAAAATAAGACACTTGCCTTTTGACATTAACTATTATTTTGGAACGAAAATGACAATCTTCGCAATCCGCGGAAAACGCCATCAGCTGAAAACGCAATTTCTGCTATAAAACTATTCGCCTTCTCCGCTAAAATACTCATCATAGAACCTGTGCTGCTATATATCTTGGAAGAGTGGATTTAAAAGAACATATTCCTGCTAAGTATCGTCAGAGTATTCGTAAAAATGGTTATTCTATGTATTTTTTAAAGTGAGTGGTACTTATAAGTATCGTCGGTAGATAAAGGGTTAAAAACATGGAGGGCCCTTGATAACTTTAGCTACTCTCATTTCTTATTGGTTAACACTGGAAGCTGAAAAAACAAACTAAATTTTTACTTTAATGGACTAATGTAACGCATTTAGTTAATTAACTTCTATAAAAGAATTTTCTTACAATTAAATCCGATTTTTTTCAGAGTCCGGTAAAGAATGATCTAAATAGAAAACATTCTAAATTTCATTCAAATCATTTGATTTGTTTCGAAAGATATCGAGAAAAAAATGTCAGGTAATCCTATCTGAAATATTTTGAGTTTTAGAAATATTTCCCCATATTTTTTTAACAACACATTCAAGTGGTTTGATGACTAAGATTTTAAGATTTTATTCGCGTGGGACAATTACGAGGGATGTTACAAGCCGCAGCATTTGAAACTACATATTGTGGAGAAATTTTATTTCCCCAGAGTGGAGACAAATGGTGCTACTTGTCATACAGCTGGTTTGCGGGTAGGCAGTGAAAGTTCCCAGATGGTTCAGGATGATTGAAATGGCAAGACGCTTGGGAAATTGGTTTCGTTTGGAAGTACGAGCCGTGATTGGATTTTTGTAGGCAAAGAATGTGTCCACACACACACACACATATCTGACATTCATAGTCAAATCGTGGAAGTTTATGGTGAAGAAGCAATTAGAGCAGACTACATGCAGTGAATGGTGTCACTCTTTTCAATCAGGCAAACAGAATGTCGCAACATGGCAGAGTTCTTCCACGATAGAAATCAACACGGTATGAATTGGAGAAATGTTCGACGGGTATCTCTGAGTGAAATCTTGTCAGAGTTGGGACTGAACTACGGTAGCGTGCAACATACTGTTTCTGATGTGCTGCGATATTCCAAGACAGTGCTGTGAAAACATTGGACAGGGACCTGATTTCTACCAAGAAGGGTCAAACAAGTTGGTTCTGTGTTCTGATAAATGCCTAAATAAACTTGGTGATTGTGTCGAAATGTGATAGGCACGTATATGCCTCTTAATTCCCTTTTTGTATTTTCTGTCTATTGTTAATAAATATTTCTGTATTCGACTTGTAAACTTTTTTTCTGATCTCCCCTCGTACCAATTGTACAATTTTCAATTTATAAATGATTGTTTTATCAATCCTTTTTACGCATGCGTTCCGGTTAATTCGAGCGCGCTAAACAGGCCAAACTGAGCACACTCGAGGTAATTTGAGTGGAGTCGTAATTTTCCCATTCTAATAGAAGCGAGGACCATCTGCACTTATGAGCCTGACTGCGATCCATCGTCGTAATTTCGTAAATTTAGATAAAGGCCAATGTTACTTATATTTTACGATATTTTTTTTAACGGGCGCTTTTCTATGAGACACTCGCCAGGGACGGGGTGAATGCGGAAGGACCTGCACTACAGGATGAGGCGTTTGTGTCGCTAAGCCTAACTTAAGAAAAAAATGCATAAATAATAAAATTTGTCCTAACGTCGTAATTTTTATAGTACCCTTCAGATTACTACATAAGTTGTCTGTTACATTAAAAATAGAATGTAATAACGTTTTTCCTTTATTTTATATGAAATTATATAAAAAAAAAAATCACTTACCTTGGGAAGTAAATTTTGTAAGCGCTATTCAATTTTTCCCAAAATTTTTATTGACAAAATATATTTATAAAGTTTCAAATTAATAAAAAAAAACTATGACAAAGATTATTTACAAAAAGAAATAGCAAAATTAAATTGAAGACAGAGTGTGGAAAATCTCGAAGCATGGAGAAATACACATGTAAGTCCTACATTGTATGATTTACAAGCATAAAATGTTTGTTGCGTCTTTTATTATTATTATTATTTACACCGGTTTGGGGCTATACACTTTGGCTTTTTTCAGCCTTTTTGTTCATATTAAGGTTAGGAAAATGCCTTCAAAACGATCAAATAATAATCCGAAATCAAGGTTTTTGAAATAAGAAAAGTACACGAAATATATCCGAAAGCAATAAAAACTGTAATAGAACTTAAGCTAAAACCCTAAAACACTCCACACTGTTAAGAAAAAGAAAATAAAAAAGCATTGACAGAGTTATTAGAAACGCGAACGTTTTATATCAAGTGGAAATTTTGCGAAATGTTTGTTTACATTTTGATTGTCCCCTCCCCCACCACAGCTGATGAGCAAAATACCAAATCCAGGAAGAATATAAACAAACTGAAGGTCAGGTTACTCAAACTACGTTCGATTTCAATATAATGGACATCGGGCGCCATCTTGTAGTCATTAAAAGTCGTTCCAGCTTAAAAGGCACATATGCATCGCCCGACCAACGAGACCGTTTCTCTAAAATGCAAATGTGCCCCTCCCGGCCATGAGGTATGTCCGTGATGAATGCATATATGACTCGCCCGTAGCGAAGGGGTTAAATATCAGCACTTCGAACGAATATGTTTTGGATAAAAAATGGAAGAGAAGAAATTTAGCTTTCAGAGGAGGATTAGTAGAAAGACATACAAAACTGTTATAGTGATCCCAATGTAAAAATATCAAGTTGACCTAAATCTTCTGGAATCCACGACTAACGAAAAGTCATTCTCCCCAACATCAAAGAAAAAGAGGCTGTCGCGAGATACTGCACTGTGTGTTGTGCTAGCAAAGGAAAAAGGAAGTAAAATGGCTACATGTGTAATAATTGTATTGTTGAGCTGCTTCCAAATATATCAGATAAATGAAAATTTTGAAGGATATTTTTAAAAATAAATATTATTGTTACGAATTTTGTGCAAAGAATACTTAAAATAGTGTAAATAATTTAGATCTGGGTATGTAATACGCTTATATTTCTCTATGTTGCATTTATTTTATGTTAAACTTGTAATATTCGCAAGCAACACCGTTTCTTACATTATAACGGTGATTCAGTGGAAATTTGGCGATAGAGCCAAGTTGGCATTATCTTTTGGTGACCATTTTTGGCGAGTTCTCGACCTTATGGATTCTTCTGGAAATTAGTGGAGAAATCTGCTAATGTCAAGATCTATGACGTGAGCGAACTTTTCTCGAAAGATCCTTGAGGTGTATAAATAGGGAGAGTTTCTCACTGAAACTTAGTCTTGCTTTGACAGTTGAAGAGTAGTATTGATTTAAACGTGAAGAGTCGACCAGCGATTAGTTATTACTTCGGCTGTTGAATTGGACGAACAAGTGCTAGAGAATAATCTTTAACATATTTGTATTTTACAAACTGATAATTGTTTCTGAGCACCGTAGAAAGTGTGATGGCCTTCTGAAATTTATTCTGTGAATATTGCTGCTAAATCCTGTATTTCAAGGATTATTTTTCGACAACAAATTTCCATTGCTCCTGAAGAACTGTTTTGCTCTTTGCGACTGATTTGCATAAAATTCTCGAACTCCGATATACGTAAAACTATTATTGTTTTTTGTTTTTGAAGCAGTATAAATAAATATTTTTACTGATAAAAATCTGCAGTTAAAAAAAAATTATTGGTTTGTACTTTTTTCTATTTTATTTATTTATTTATTTTTATCAGAAGAAAGTTCTAAAATTTGTTTTCCTAAATAGAAAAATGATTTTGTGTGCCATTTTTTTTAAATGTGGGCGTTAAAGGGTTAACGTTGCCCTCAGAATTAACACGAAGGCTCATCGTGATGTTCTGACCAGGAATAGTTCAAGAAACATTGAAATGAATAGCAGAATGTGTTTTGGATCTTAAGATTTGTATAGTATACGAAATCCAAACATATAAGAATTTTGACATGTTACAATTCATATTTTCCGCAAAAGTACTTGTTGTCTTGCTATTCATAATACTACTACTTTTTTCATTATTTTAAGTGATTTTTGAATTGAAAAATAGTTATATGTGATTAAGTGTAAATATCTTCGAAAATTTTATATGTTAAATTTCCCGTTTTGTGTGAATCGTATTGTTAAATCCCTGTAAATTAGAAACTTTCAGTAGAGGTTAGTGATATTTGAAAATTAGAGTTTTTCCATGATGAGGAATCAGATGTACGATAAAAAAAAATGAGGCCGACGTTGAGATAATTCTGCTTTAGAATTTAATAAATTTTGATTAAATTGTTTTCATCATGTAACGGGTCGATCCGCAAACCTCCCATAAATCTTCTTCGGGTTAAATTATTCTTTTAAACTGTAAGTTCTGTTGAGTACTTTTCCTCGAAGAAGAAGACTTTATTTATTCAAATGATGAGTTGTTCTGTTTAAGTGTTGGCATAAAGGTACGCGAAGTTAGTCGATGGATAGTTGATAATTGGAGATTAAAAGTGATTAAAATTGGGAACTAGATTTAAGACCGGAGGTCGTATAATTAAGACAGATATTTACAGTGAATTCTCTATCGTAGAAGTCAAGAGTGCTCCAAGAGTAAGTGGAGAAAATTATATGTTAGTAGCCTTAAGCCGTACGATTGCTCTTCCAATTATTTATTAAGTGCATTTCGTTGTGTGGATTAAGTAAAGAAAGAAATAGAATTGTTTGAAACTGGCTACTACTGATCTTTGGTGGAACCCTCAAACACCCCAACCTCTAGCAGGTTGTTAAAATCATAATTTAGCTACTTTCGAATTATGAATGATAACAATTTTGTCTAGTTGCAATGTTACAAATGCACCGAAGTTGTTCCATTTTTTCGATGAATATGCCTTCCTCTTCAGTGTTCCACGCCTTTTTTGTATAGGAATCAGGAAATGTTCATAAAATCAGGACTCGAGCCCCACTAGCCGCGAAATTTACGATTTGAACTCATACTGATACCCTAGACTTATTCAGAGAACAAAGAGGTTGACATAAATCCTTTTTCCTCTCATGTATTTTAAATATAAGTAATAAAGTGAACATGTCCCATTTTTTTCGTTCATGATCAATCTAATTTGTGCAATGTATTTTTTCTTTAATAGCAGATGCATCAAATCTTTTGGGTTGTTAAAAAAAGTTCGTAATTAAAAAGCATCACTATAACCTGCTGCAGATTAGAGAAGCAAGAAAAAAGTCTTGGATACGGTACTTGATTTTTCTTGAATAATTTTATGACTCAAAGGGGTTCCTAAAAGTGTGTAAATAAGACAATCAAGTCAGATGCCAACTTCATCCCTTGATTGTGGATGTGGTAATTGTAAAGTCCATTTCGTAATTTTAGTGCTTCTTGAATTTAAAAAGTGCACCTTTTTATTTCAAAACTCGCGTCACAGACAGGACCATGTTTGAAATCCCTGCCCTATCGAATTGCAGTGTTTTGCAACCACGCCAATTAACTCCAGAGCTCTCGTCATAATCCTGCCAAGAAACGTCTTAATTTATCTTCGAAGCGAAAGTCACCGAACCGTCCAAGGCAGTGGATTCCCCCTTTGAGGAGATGAGTCACGCTCTGCCAAAAGATCGCATCCTACTCTCAAAAGGAAGCCTCTTCAGGTAGACAGCGCGGTGTGAGCCAAAGATAAACAAACGCTTGATATGACGACGCCAAAAATCATGCCAACGGCAGCAAAACAATGACTTTGGGAAAACACCGTTGTGTGGCTAAGATTGGCGATGGAATTAAAGCAACGTTTTTGGTTTCAAAGAAATAAGGGCATAAATACTACTCAATTGGAGTCAATAATTGAATAATGTCTTTATAAATGCAGTTTTTAGATGAAAGGAAGTTTTTGTAGGCAATTTATTGATCATACTTTAACGTAATTTTCTTTTCAAATTTTGACGAATTTTTTCCTCCCTGACTATTCAATGGTTAATGGTTAGCAAAATAAAAATAAGTATTCAAAAATAAAAACCTGAGCAAAAAAAAAAAATCTTCTCTTGTTGTTTGCAAATGTAACTTTTATTTGAGGAAATGTGTAAGAAATCCAATACAAAAGAAAGTTAATAGCTAAAATAAAAAAAAAATTGTATTCTCTAAACTTGTTCTACGTGATATTATATATATAGCTTTAATTTTTCAGCCATTTTTTAAGAATATTTTGTTACAAGAGAAATAAATTTCCTTACATTACGTGAAAAGTCTGTTATGTTGTTATTCGGACCTGCTTTAATTTGTTGCAAGCAGTAAAAAATTCAAAAGTTCCAATTTTATTCGCTTCGAAATGACTCTGAAGGAAAATGGGGGGAAATGTAATAACCGTATTACTCAAATCTAAGCCGTACTATTTGTCCAGTGTTAATGCTAGTGAAAATCGGGTGCGGCTTAAAATCGAAGGCAAAACATTTGTTGGATGGGAAAAATTGAGTTTCCGCGCTTTTTTTTAAAAATTTTTTTTTAAATTTTTTTTTGTTTTTAAAATGTAACCGTCCATTATGTCCACTTGCATTGAGGATTTATCCCATTCCACATTTTATTTGCAGTATTCAGTCTATTCTAAGCATCGTTGTCTGCTCGTATTTAGGAATTTTTTTTTTTGTATACACTTTCTTTTATATCAGAAATAGTTAGAGGACGAGTTCACTATGATGCAAGCATGAAAAAGGAGGCAATTTTATGTACAGAAAAAAAAAAAGAAAAAAAAACGAAAACAGATCAGCGGCTACTGAAAATTTGACACGGATGAAACAAATATACCTCGATGGCATAAACAAAATGTTATTACTTTCTGCTTGCAAATGTTCAACAGACTTTAATAATTCTTTTCAAAACATGTTTCGTAACAAATGCATTGAATGGCACAGAAGACGACATCGTGTGGAAAAATGGCGATGTCATCTGTGACAATGGAAGTGACAAATCATTTTCGAAACATGATGCTGACAATTAGAGTAATTATAGGTTCTTATGCGTATTTGAAAGTTTTTAAGACTGGCAAAATAAATAAATTATTAACTTCTTATTATTTATCATTAAAGGGTTTTTTTAGTACCTTTTACACATTTTTTAAAATATTTTTCTCAAAAACGTGTAGAGAATTGGGGGGGGGCCGCTTAAAATCGATGACAGCATTTTTTCACAAGAACATTTTGAGAACTTGGGGTGCGGCTTAGATTCGAGGAAATGCGGTAGTTACTATATGATAAATATGCACAAATAAGAATAGTCATATTAAATAAATCTGCCTACAGGTATAAAAAAAAGTAATTTAATGTGTTAATTTTAAGAACATCTGAATTATAAACAAAATCCAATTACTAGTAAAAAAAACGCAAAGTATGTTACTAAATATAGAAAATAATTCAGTAGTACTAGAGATACTACGCGATATATATATATACTAAAGACCAGTAATACCTGAGATTTTATTTAACAATAAAAGAAGTTAATTGTAGTTTTAAGGTATTTTTTACAATTATAATGTAAGGTAGTTAATTAAAACATTTCTGTTTTTTTTTTAAAGTAAAATCAAATATTGATAATTGTATAGTATTGTGGGAAATTTTAAAACTAATGAAATACCATTGAATATCTAGTTATTTCAAAATACTTAAACAGTAAAACTTGTTTTTGAGCGATAAAAAAGGACCACATAAAAAAAATCGCACACAAAAAAAATATTCGAACATTTCATAAATATTTACATATAACAAACAATTTTGTCGACATACTACGAAAAACTTTTTTTATGCGGTGGAGAGGGACTGGATAAAAAAAGTCGCACTTAAAAAATATGTCAATTATTAACGAAATTTATATATGAGAAAGTACTTCCAAACAAAATAAATAATTAAATTCCACATGGAAACATTTTACAAATGTTTAATTTCTCATTGTAACACGGAGAAATTTTCACACAAAGTGCTCATACATAATTCACTGCTACTCATCGTAATCCATCTTCCTGTGATGAATTAGTTCAAAATCGCTTTCGTCACTTGAACATACAACTTTAATAGATTTATTTTTTGACGCCATACAGTAAGTGATAAGTTTTTGTGACGTCGGACAGTTGCTTGTGAAGTTTACGATAACCAGATATGCATGATCAATGCTATTTTTGGAATTTTCTAACTCCTTTTGGAATAGATGAATGAAATTTTGAAAATGCTTTTCCGATTTCTTGGAAAACTAGATCCCAGCACATATTGTATCCGCTTTCCAAGAATGGGGCTTCTTCATAATCTATCCCATTATTGATGTCATTGAAAGTTTCGTCTTCAATCAAGTGCATGCTGAGAAAGCAACGCAGCGTGCATTGTCGAGCGAACCAGTGAACAGAGCGTCTTGAAGTGTATGTATGTACATGGATAAAAAATATTACAGGGAAGCCAAAACCGTTGAAATTCATATATCGCAAAAAAAAAAAGATAGCACACACACAAAAATAAAATCGCACAAAACAAACCGCATGAAAAAGGACCGCCCAAAACCAGGTTCTATTATATTTTAAAAAGAAATTAAACAAACTCAAGTAAAATTAGAAATAGTTTTTTCAAATTCGCAGTCAGCTTCCCACGTGCTTTTTTATTAGAAGATCTGGTTTTATAATATCCGGAGAAGATACAACTGAGCATTCCAGCATCTAAATAATTTTTGCTGATGATAAAATTGGGTGAAAAAATTCAATTTATGACTAAAAAAATTTAGTATTCTTATACGGTTTTCATAATGGCAATCAGTCCAAATACTAACACCTTAATTCACCCTCAATTTTCCCCCCCGTGCATCAATTTTGACACGGCTTTTTAATTTACAACAGTTCATTTATATTTTTACATTTCGTATGTTTCTTTTAATTTATTCAAAATTGCCTGAATAAAAAGTTTATGTAAAATTCTTGTTTAATTTTTTATTACATTATGTAAAATTATATAGATTTTTCGTATAAAAAGAAAATAAAAATAACTCTTAAAACAAGACGTGATTTATAATGCTACAATGCATTTTTTTAATGTTTTGTAAAAGTACGGGATAAAGTATTTTACACGCTTCCCAAATCAATTAAGTAACTATAAAATGTTAATTATTTTAAAGTATAACCTGGAAACTTGATACATTTAAGCAAAAGCTTTAGAAATTGTTACTATTCTAATCACCTGTTAACAAGCTCGAAATCAATTAATGAACTAAAAAACAGCATATCAGTAACATTTTAAATAATTTATAAATTAATTAATGTGATTATTTAAAAATAATGTGAATGAATTGAGTATGTATGAAAAATTATTTTTATGGAGAACTGTTTTGAAAAGTTGAATCATTCAACATTTCAGAATTATCCTTTTATAAAAAAAAAAAGAAACCGAAATCTATCTTCTTAAAAATGAAAAATCCCTTTCATTTAAAAATAATGTGGGTATAAGAAAAATGCATTAAAATGCAATCTTTAATAAGTAACTGCTTCTCCTTACAAAGTGTAATAAGTTTCCAGTGGCACACACAGGAATTTTTTAAGGAGGGGTTGGAGGGTCGAATGTCTACCATTTTCGTATCATACCCCAATACGCTGCCCAACATATTCTTTTGATTATGTCGATTGTCGAGAACCAAAAACAGTAAAAAATAAGTTATCAATAACAAATACTGAACTAAATTTTACGTACTATATACATAGGATTATAATCAATCGGGGAAAAAATCAAAGGTGATGGGGGGCGGATTGGGGTACTCTCCCCCTCCTTGTGTGCTCGACTGGTTATTTCCATTACAGTTCCAGTGAAAAACACAAGTTTTGCTACTTTATGTATTTCTTCATTCAATCACTGGTAAAATTGTACCTAAAATGCGGTTAGTTGAAGGTAAGTGGTTGGGCCTGTTCTTCTACAATAACGACTTGCAGGGAAAGAAAGCTCATCGCATGCCCCAGGGAGGAAAGTATTTCTGTTGCTGAGGTTTCTGATTGATACTTAGAAAAGATTCTTTTCCCAGACATCACTTCAATTGATGTACATCTTCTGGTGTAAATGTCATTTGGAACGTTTTTTCGACGTCATTGGTAGTGTGAAATCGAAGTGCTAGGAAGGATGCATGCATTATAGCCACTTATTTCAATAGTGTAGGAATTTAATGGAAATTCATAATTATATTATCCATCGTGTGTATGCTCGCGACCAGTGTGCTGTTATTTATTGTTCAGTCAACACCAAGGTGTGAGCTGGTGACTTTAGAGATGGAGTTGAAACGAAATCATAATCAATATCTATTCAAATAGAGAAAGACATTGCCACACAACCTCTCCCTTCAAAATCTAATTTTATTCTGTTTTACAAAAAATAGTGATTACACTGATCAGCAATAAATTATAAGCGATGAGCTGGCTGGCGCCAATATAGACAAAATAAAAAGGAATGTTTTGCTTCACACTCCCCAACTGAACTCTCCAAAGAGTTCACTTATTAATCACATAATTCAATAAATGCAAATATATAATAAATTATACAACAAAGAATTCGAAAATACAATAAAATGATAAGCTAAGTACATAAACACTTTAAAAATACAAAAAAAAAAAAAATTCAAAGGGAAATTAATTAACAATTAAAAGTTATGATAATAAATGAGTTTAAATGATAGGTTAAATAAATGATAATTAGACGAAATGAAACAGTAAATAAGAAAGGAATAAAAAATTTAAAGTTCTAAAAGTTTTTTTCAATTTGTAAGAACACAGTCTATAGTTTCAGTGGATAAAGATGTTGAACAGTTTGTTTTAACAGTCCACCATTAGTCTTTAGTTCGTAACAGCGTATTTTGTTATCTCTCATGCCCTGGTAAGGTTCTTTCAATTTTACCTAGCTTCCAAAGAAGCTCGTTTTTAGTGTTCTCTTCAATCAATACAATATCACCTACCTTTAGTTCAGGATGTGTTTCCGGAATTTTCACTGAATGAGCAGTTCGCAAATCTAATAAGTATTGTTTTTTCCATCTATGCCACAGTTGTTTTAGGAGTAACTGTTGGTATTTCTTTCTTTTTAAAAGAGATGATTTTGTAGAAGCATTTTCTAGGATCTCCGCAAACGTAACAGGATATGTTGGTTGATTTTGCCCAGTTTAAAAAATGCATAGGGGTGAGAGGTCTTGGTTCATCAGTTTCTTCCTACACGTAGCTCAGTGGTCTTAGATTGAGAACAGCTTCTATTTCAGTAAGTATAGTTGTAATTTCTTCAAAACTTAATAGGGCCTTCCCAAGTATTTTATGCAGGCTTTCCTTGACGGATCTCACCAGACGTTCATAAAATCCTCCCCACCATGGGGATCTCTCGATGATATTTTTCCAAATAATCCTTTTTTTGGTGATGAAATTCTTAACCATGCTTTGGGATAAGATTCTGGATAAGTTTTCAATTTCTTTTTTGCTTTTCAGGAATGTTTTGGCATTGTCACTGTATATTACTTTACAACTTCCTCTCCTGCCAAGTAATCTTCGGAAGTCAAGTAAAAACGAGTTAGTAGTCATATCAGACACCAGTTCCAAGTGAAGTGCTCTGGTAACTCCGCAAGTAAATAAAACAATATAGGATTTTTGCAGCTCTCTGAAGTTATTGACGTAGAGAGGTCCAGCGAAATCCAAGCCGCCGACTGAAAAGGCTGGTGTTTGGTTGATACAATCACTGGGTAATGGTGACGTAAGCTGATCAATAGGTTTGGCTAAATATTTTCTACAAATAAAGCAATTTTTTATAACTTTTTTAACTAATTGGCGTCCTTTGGGGATCCAGTAATTTGATCTAACTTGTGCCAATGTACTGGCTGTTACTCCATGAATTACTTTATTATGCTCTCTGCGTACTATCAATGTAGTCAACTATGAATTTTTGGGTAATATCAAATCATGCTTTTCATCAATTGGCAAATTACAAAACTCTAGCCTTCCTCCTAATCTTATGAGTCTATTTTCATCTAAATAAGGCCTGTAATTATATAAAGGGGATTCCTTTTCTATTTTATTATCTTTTAAAGATTTAAGTTCTTCAGGGAAGAATTTCTCTTGTTCAACTTGTATCCAAAATCTTTCAGCTTCTGATAACTCTTCACTTACTTCACTTTCAACATCTTAATAAATCGTTTCTGCCACGCGGTAATTCTTAATACTTTTTCTAAGTTGCTATATTTAGAGATGTCAAATAGACTTTTTCGTTCTTCTATAATATATTCATGCTGAACAATATCGTTAGATTTTCTATATTCTAAATCAGATGAATTAGGGCTATCTTCGTTCTTAGATTCGGGCTAAAATTCTGGAGGAAGTCTTAGCCATTCTGGACCTTGTAACCACAAGAAGTGTCATTTAACAATCTAGAAATTTTCACTCCTCTAGATACAATGTCAGTCGGATTTTGAATTCCAGGGTAGTGATGTCAATTTGATGGGGAGGTCAATTTCTGAATTTCTTGAATTCGATTTTTGATGAATGGCTTAAATTTTTCAGGTTGCCCTCGAACCCAAAAATATGTTATTTTCGAACCTGTCCAAAAGACGCAAGGAATATCGAGTTTTAGAGCTTTCAAAACATTGCTGCTTAATCTAGCTGACAGCAAAGCACCCATTAATTCCAGTCTTGGGAGAGTCAAAGTTTTCAAAGGAGCTATTCTGTTCTTAGAAGCAACAAATGATGTTAGAATTTCTTTATTAGATGATGTCACACGGAGATAAGCTACTGTTCCATATGCCTTTGTGCCATCCATATGCCTTATGCCATCAGAAAAAAGGTGAAGTTCGAGTGTTTTAAAATTATTCACTAAAAGGTCAGAAAAATAACAGCGTGGCATTGAGAAGTCAGTTAATTGGGAAACTTCTTCACACCAATCAGCCCAAAGGGAAATTATGTCATCAGGAAGACTTTCATCCCATTCTATGCCCAGAAGCCATACTTTTTGCATCAAGTGCTTTATCCTGAGAGTAAAAGGTCCCAAAAATCCAATGGGATCAAAGATTCTGCCTAAAACTTGTAAGATAAATCTCTTTGTGTGTATCCATTCTTTTAGAGACAAAGTCTATTAACCCTTTAATATCAAAGTATAGAAAATCTTCTCTACTATTCCAAGCTATACCTAAAACTCTGTAGGGCAAATTATCTTTTTCAAAAGTTTCAAAATGAGGAGATTTTCATCCGAAATTACTCCTTTATCTTGCCATGCCTTGAGCAAGAATTTCGAATTAGTTTGCCATTTGTGTAGAGATATACTGGCATCTTCGAAAATTTTAGTCGCTTCTAAAGTAATTGCTAAAGCTTGATTTACAAACGGTTGGCTTCCTATAATACCGTCCACATACATATTTTCATTCAAAAAGTTAACTGTATCTGTATAATTTTTCCAAATATTTCTTTAAATGATGTTTTATAGTTGCGCTCAATAAAAAAAAAGGACTACTACTAATACCGAATAAAACTATGGTGAACTGATATACAGAAGGAAGCTGAGGCTCATCGAAGGAGTCGTTCGAAAACAAGAATTTTGTTACGTCCCTATCCTCCTCATTTAACATTATTTGTAAAAATGCTTGCTTCATGTCGCCAGTGAAATTGACCGTATTTAGTCTAAATCTTTAAGGGATATCAAAAATTTCAGGATAAAGGTTTAGTCCTATATGTAGACAACTATTCAGAGAAGGGGAATTTGCATCATGTGACGAAGCATCATAAACAATGCGTAGTTGGCTGGAAGGGCGATCTTTTCGAATTACTTCTCTGTGAGGAAGATAAAAAGTAACGTTGTTTGAGTCACTATCAGAATTTGGGAATAACTCTATAATACCCTGTTTCAAATAATTTTGTAATACTTCTCGATATTCAAGGAACAAAAATGAGGATTATCTAGAATCGCTTTCTCTGAGCCGCGTAAATCTCTTTTTAGCTCTATTTCCCTATTATCTTTCAATTCACATGCTTCTAACTTCCACGGTAACCCTACTTTATACCGTTTAGCTTTTTCATCGTATTTAATATTTGATTCGAAGTTCTTCATTATTTGATTTTCAGAGACATCACAGATTCTTTTTTAGAGTCGATTAAACCGGATCCCAAAATTTCTTCAGTTGATCCGAAATCAAATTTTCCTGAACTATTACATTAAGAGCAAGCGATGATTGATTTTCACTGTTTCGACCTTGAAGACACCAGCCAAAGATGGTTTCAACAGCAACTAACTTCTTACTCAGATGTTTAATTTTTCCACACACACAGTAACTACGTCGTAGTAATAGTCTGCTCCGATCAGTATTGTAATGGGCTCTTGACAATTTGGTGAGTCTACGAGGACTAAATTTTCTAATTAAACTGCTTGTGGAATATTGTCTAATTCAGGAGGGGGAATATTTGCCGCCGAAATTTGATCAGTAACCAAAGACTCTATGTCTAATTTCAAAGAATTTTATTCTAATTTTAAGAGTTAATTTAACGACATCATAGTCTTTTTCTAAGGGAGATTTATTTCCGAAAGTATATACTGACAACTTTTCTTTTCGAATGGCAGGGAGTCCTAAACAGTTAGACTATTTTTTTGTCATAAAGCTTCTCATTGATCCACAATCGCATAACAAACGCGAAAATATTTCTTTGAAATTATGTTCTAATTTTACGATAAATGTTCGCAAGAAAATTTTATTTTGTTTATTGTAAGAAATTGTTGAAACGACTGTATCTTGAGAATCTATTCCCTTCCTTTCTGATTCAGTATATGCTTATTTTCATTAATTAATTTAGTTTTGAGACAAATTGTTTCGTTATGTCTACCATTGCAAATTCTACAAGTCATATTTGATAAACAATTTTTTATATAATGTTTCGGTCGCAGACACAAAAAACATTTCCTCTGTTTCTTCAAAATTTCTTTTTTTCTTTTCAATGCTAATTTTATTACACTTTTCTGCCAGATGATCTAGATTACAAAAAAAGCAATGTTGCTGCAGATCTCTTTCATTTACCGATGTCACATAAATTCACATGTAGATGTGCGACCTTGAATTTTGTTCTGTCTATTGCGCGAAATGTTTTGATTATCGCCATACCCGGTTCGTATGTGTTTAGAGAGTTATGAGTAAGAAGGTTTTTCCTCTCCCCCTGACCGCTTAGAAGATGAGCGGATTCACGGCATTCGATTTCTATTTTTAAAAATTGTAACACTTCCATAACATCGAATGTTCTTTCCTCTTTTTTTCTTAATTGTTTTCTGTTAAAATCTAAGACCAGATCTTCTGGTAGTAATTTAAGAAGAATTGGCAGCAGTAAATGACCGTACATTCCAGATGTAACGTTAAGTGATTCTCAACTTCTAATTTTTATTTTACAAATATCGTATAGCTTCCTTAATATAATTACGTTATTTGAATCCTTAAAGCCGCATTCACACCAAGGCAGCCAGCGTCGAGCGTCGAGCCAATCAGAGACTTCATCTCGGGCGAAATGAAGTCTCTGATTGGTTAGACGCTCAACGCTTACTGCCTTGGTGTGAATGCGGCATTACAGGATAAAGATTGAGTAATTTCGACATATGCGCGTTAACTACACTTTCTTCTCTTCCAAATCTTTCCTTTAATAATATCAAAGCATTGTTATAATTATCATCAGATAAAGCGAAACCGTTTACTACATTACCGGCAACTCCTCCTAGTAATGACTTAAAATACGAAAATTTATCTGCCTTTGTTAATGTTTCATTTTTGTCTATGGAGTTTTGGAATTTATTCCAGAATTCTAACCATGGATGACTGAAATATTGTAATTTGAGTAGACGAACAGAATTAACATTTCTGTTAGAATTTACATTAATCGAATCATTTTGAACATTCAACGTTGTTTGCGACGATACACTAGGATCATTTTCAGATAGATTCTTAATTTGAATTTGAATTCTAGAACACAACATTCATTATACCCGAATGCAAATTGTATTACTGCATCAAATTCTTCTTCTACTCCAATATTTTGGATTTTGTTATCGAGTTCTCTTAATTCTTTTAAATTTTCATTTAAATAATCAAAATGTTCATGTAAAGTATCAACAGATTGAGAATCAAATTCATTTTTTAATTTATTCATAATTTTAGTTACTGCTGTACAAACGACAGATCTAGTTTTCTTCAATTTATTTTTCTCATCCATTTTTTTTATAAAATATAGTTACTAGATATAAAAATATCAATGTTCTATTCAGATTGTAAAAGGTACCTTTTTAGCCGGCTTCACGCTCTTCAAAAGCGTTATTCCAATATTTTCATTAATCCACAAAACCAATGTTCTACGATTTCATATCGTTCGATAAATTTGAAGAAGAAATTTTCTAATTTTTATAAATCTATAATCAATCCACATTGGTGGACGATGCTCTATGAAACGAAATCATAATCAATATCTATGCAAATAGAGAGAGACATTGCCACACAACCTCTCCCTTCAAAAGAGTGATTACACTGATCAGCAATAAATTATAAGCGAGATGAGCTGGCTGGCGCCAATGTAGACAAAATAAAGAGGAATGTTTTGCTTCAGAGTTGTAGCGAAGATTATTATGAGAGAAAGCCCAGTTACGTCAAAGATAAAATCAGTTGATAACGTCAGAGACCGGTTTTAGGGTCCCGGTTGGTTGATTGATTGATTGATTAATTGAATATTAACGTCGCACTGTTCAGCTACACGAGGGCTTTTGGTGACGGACCACGTCATTTTGAACCATGGTCAAGTGACGTGGACGACACCTGAGCTGGCACCCCCCTCTCCTAACTACCACACCACACCAACGGGAGGACGTTTCAGCTCTCGACAGATTTAACGTGCATCGCTGCCCTACACGGCGGGTCTTTAGTGGTACTGGGCTCGAACTCGTGACAAGGCAAGCCACGATCCGATACATATACCACTCGGCTACCGCGGCCAGGGGTCCCGGCTGGAAACAAGAGGAAAAAAAAACGATGTCTAGAGTGTAAGATGGCGTTTTAGCATGTTATATGTAATTAAAGTTAAATAGATATCTCTAGTCTGTGTGTTTTCGTTTGCAGTACGCCACAGAGTTGACTTGTGAGCTGGCTACCTTCGGATTCAAAGATCTTTTTCAATGCGTCATGAAGCACTTCTACATCCGACTTTTGCCAATCGCTTGAGAAAGGACCACTGCATCTGTGAAGACAGGCTAATTCCTTGAACTAGTACACAGAGCATGTTCAAGCATAGCCAGATAGATGGTAGAATTGTTTTCTTCCCGTCTGGGAAACAGGTATACGAATTGTAATGCATGTGTAAAAAGGCATAGATTTTCTTTCACTCTTTTCACAAAGGCTTCTTTTACAAAAACTCTGTTCTCGAGGCCCCTGTGTATCAATTCCAGGCATTCTACTCAGGAAAAAAATCATCGCATTGATCCCGAGAAACAGATCTGCCAATCATCAGAAGAAGGTGACTGGGTTGAACCTCCGAAATGAAAAAAAGCGCCCCCATGATACTAATTTAACTATGTAGTAATTCACTTAAAAAAAATACATCATTCTAATCAATTAAATCTCACCCACGCGGATTCAAAATAATTATGTAGCTGATATTTTGTTGAAAATCAAAAGGTTTCTAACGGTACAACTTTAATTACAATTAAGAAACAAATCGAGATGTCTATTTTTGTTTTTCCGGATAAAAGGTTTATCGATATTTCTGAAATCCTGAATCGAGTCCTTTGACAAAGCAGATGCGCAGCAGAGTGTCAACACAAACAACGGATTAAATGGAGTTAAATGGAGCATGTGAATGGAATGAAAAATGAAAATCTCAAAGGAAGCTTATCTAATGGATTTACTCCTGAAGTAAGAACTTTTTAAATTCTTTTTCATAAGAAGAAATTATTTGAATTGATCAAGCAAACATTAATTGAACAAAAAACAACAGCTTTTCCGAAAGTCTTAACATTTCATACATCAAGACGAAATTTTTACAAAATTCAGTAATGCAGCAGTATTTCCATCAAATAAAATCCTTTCATTAAGCTTAAAAATGCGATTAACTTATTATCACGCTTTAAGAAAATATACACATGCATATATGTTATACATACGTGTATTTTGTGTGTGATGTGTCGTAAGCGTTATTGTCAGTAAGGAGCTATTTCGGATGAAAATTCATAATGAAATTTATTAATTCCTGCAAAATAAAATAAAGGCTAGTAAAAATATTAATCATAATTGCATAAGTGATTTTCAAATTATACTTGTTTTCAGTGAAATTAGTAATAAATACCTGTTATTAAATATTGATGCGATTTTTCATATTTTCTCACGTTTTAGAAGGAATGGCAATAGCTTTCTGAGATTATATAAATATTTTTCGTCAAAAAAAGTTCTCTGAAAGTGTTAAATAATAATTTAATCATGGAAAAATAAAGCATGTAAAATAGCAGAATAAAGTCTAGTTAGAGACTAAAATTAATTCGATTTAAAATCTGTCAAAATAATTTAAAAAAAAAACGGTTTTAAATTTTTTTTAAAAATGCATGAATATTACCAGAAAAAATTTAAGAATTTTTTTTTTGCCTTGAAGAATCAAATTACGAATAACACTTAAGGAATGTTTCCTTTTAGAGCAGTCATTAAGTGCAACGTATAAAACAGTTTTAATAAAAGTATTTTATACTTTTTTTATATGTGTACTAGTACACAGCGTGAAGATCTAATATATAGAGATTTATGGCTTGTTAAGATTGCTCACTGAAAGAAGTTGTATTCGAGAATTACAATAGTACTGATGAAGCGCTTTCTATTTCATATAAAATATATATCTTTTTTTGGTTTCGTTGAAAGCATCTTTAAAAAAATATTATACTTACTTTAGCTTTATTTAATGATTTCTCTATAACTAACTTGAAAATAATAATTTTTTTTAGTAAAATGTAATTTTCGAACACAATTTCATAAATACCTTCTAGTTTTTAATCTGTAAATTAATTTAAATGAACATTACGACATTAAAGATTACAAAATATGTTAATGAAACATTCCTACAAAAATTCTAAATGATAGATTCGGGGGGAAAAAAAGCAAAATATTTGAATAAAATAATAACTTAAAAAAAATTCAATGCAAAAAAATACATTTTATGTATAAATACTACACATATAAAGAAAAAATATTATTTTCTACCGTTAGGAAGCGGATTTTGTACACATTGCGTTGCAAATTCTTCGAGATGCTGGAACAATCCTGTTTATTTCTAACGTCATTTCAATATCCTTTTTGCATTCGTTAAAGCATGATAAAATATTATATTTTTAAATTTGTTTTCTAAGATGCATTCTGTAACATAGAAAGTGACATATCCGAATGGCTCGGTCAATGTGAAGCCCATGTATTGAGAATGAAACACTAACTGTGTCATAAGCATTGAAAGTTTTATTCCGACACAAGTATAGTAACGACACATTGACTCGTTGGAGAGATTACTTGCTACACAGTTTCAAACTGGCGCGTTAGATCTGTGGGTTAATTGGAGATGACTGCTCATGAAAAAGCAAACGTACTTAATTCGGGAGAGAAGAATTACTCTGTGTGGTCGTGTTTATGCGTTTGAAATGTAATATCAAAAATCCAAGAAAGGAAACAACACTGCTGGGCATAGAATCTCATCGACGCACTGCCGGGGTTTAGGGGGTTTCTGGTTGAAAACCTAAAGGCACGCAACTTTTTCACCCAATCTGAGGGTGAAGGGGGTCGTAAACAAAACGACAGGCTCTGACGTCAGCCGCGCTCTGTCTTCACAATGAAAAATTACTCGCCGATTTTTCTCCTTCGGAAAACGAACATCTAAAATTATTTCTTTTATTTCGCTCGCGCTTTTGTTGATGTGCGTAGAAAGAAATGGAGCACCATTCTGTTTAAAATATTATACACTTCGTTAAAATATTATACGCCATATCTGATGCGTTTGGCGAGACGGAAGCCGCTATCTTGTTTATGGCGTAGGGCGCCGAAGAACCCCATTGGCTGGAATTTCAAGCAACTTTTATTTGGAACAACTTTTTCAGCTTGCTTGGAAAAAGTTGTTCGGAGCCATTGCTGTGGCAACTAGGTAGAGATTATTCGAAATAGGTTGGAAAATTGCTGGAAACGTGTACGTATGATAAGGCCTTAAGGGGCAGGATATCAAATGAAATAACGCTCCCTACTTAGTTGTCGGGGAGTGGAGTCAGGTAATATCCCACTATTGTCTATATAGCTAATATCTCACTAAATAAATGGGAAAGCCG